>VXAC01002588.1:51009-325005 GCA_013399225.1 Rhipidura dahli | reverse complement strand
CCGGGAGATGCTGAGCGGCTCCCGGCGCCTTGCAGCCCTCACCGAGCCCTCGCCGCCGGGGGAGCAGGGGGATGCCCCGCTGCCTGAAGGGCTACTGCCAGCAGCTGCGCCCTGCCGTGCCGAGCCCAACTGAGCAGAGCTGTGCCCTGACGAGCCGAGCCGAGCCCAGCCGAGCTGTGCCGCGCTGCTCGCCGCTGCGGCAGGACCGCCGCCGCCGGCTGAATGTGCTGTCTCACGGTGGACAAGCTCCTCCCGAGAGCTGCTGCTGCCGCCTGTTTCCTCCCGCCTCCTCCTCCTCCTCCTCCTCCGCCTGCGCGCCCCCGGTAGCGACACCCCCGCCGCCGCCCTGGGACCGCGGCGGGGCCGCGGGGGGCGCGGGGCAGGTGGCGGCGGAGGGGCTCAGTATCCCCGCCCGGACCCCCATCAACTCCGGCCTCAAGTGCGCTCGCTCGGCTTCTCCGTGCTCCCCTCGCTGTCACCCCCACAGTGGCGCAGCCTTCGCCCCAGGAGCAGCCGAGCCGGCAGCTCCGCGGCTGCCCGGCTGTCAGCACAACAGCAGCTTCGCCGTCAGCCCCACCACAGCCCAAGCAGCATCCATCGCCACCTCCAGAGCATCCCTGACACCATCCCATAGCAGCAGCTCGCAGCCTCCCAACGACTTAGCCATCACCGTTTAAGCTGTCCAGGATATCCCCCCAGGCCAGCCTCACCATCACCCCCACGGCAGCCTGGCCAGCAGCCCCGTAGCCGCCTGGTCGCCTGTCATGAGAGGAACAGGCTCCTGCTTAGTCCTGTCTCTTTCTGGAAGAACAGGGAGAGCTCCACAACAGATGAGCAAGACCATGCTTTCATGGTTAAATAAGGACAAGACTGACCAAGATCAGAGGTGCTGCTTGTCCCTGTTTCCTCACGCCACTCATGTGGGGACAGGTACCAGACAGGAAGGCCAGGCTTCTAGCATTGCCCCTGCTGCTCTCCAAACACTGAATAGCCATCTCCTGGGGGAGAGCTGTTGGATATAGTCACTGTTCCTGCAAATAGCACCCACCTCCAGTGTAGATAAGCCAGCCTCCCTCTCCCTTATTGCCTGCAGGTATGTTGCCCCACACACAAGGAAAGCATGTACCCTTTGGTACCATGGTTTGTCCTTTAAACACGTGATGTTCTGGACATATGACTCACTGTTCTACATCCCTCTGGTCCAAGAGAGCAGGAAAGGTAACCTTCAGAACCCTGTCCCTGGAGCCTAATCTCTTGCTTTCTTTTGGTGGGAAACACTTATTCCAGCCACTGTCATTTGAGGTCTAGGGCCTGTCCTGGGAAGAGTGAGGTACACCCAGCCCACTGAAAAGCCATAAAGAATTCACATCACCTCCAGTTCCTGCCAGACCCAGCCAGACTGCACCTGGCCAGGAGACAAAGAATCCTGAAGAGAAGCAAAAGGCTTGATTGCTGGTGAGGATACAGTGATGAAACAACAGTTTCTTAATTTAATTTGAGTTGAATCAGGAAAGATTAATCTTTTGCTCTCCTCTGAAAGTCCTTAAGAGAAATATCTTCTGCTTCTGTAGGCTGGAGCATGTGGGAAAAAAACCTGTGCTTTTAAATACACAGTTTGAAAAGTTTCGAGTTTGGGGTATTTGGTTTGCAATGCTTTGTTAAAATAATGCCCTTTCAATATCAGACACCCAAAACTGAACTTCAGAAACTGTTTTTTGCTTTTGAAAGTGTTGGAGTGTTGGCCTTAATCACAGCTTTAATAAAAATGCTTCAGGGTTTATTTGGGTTCCTTTGAATTGTGTGTCAGTTGCGAATTTCCTGCAAACTCAGCAGATTGCTTGAAATTGTTCCTGACCTAGGAGGGCCTTGGAGTCATTTAGTATTCCTGAATCAACAGATGAGACTGGTTCTCCATGGGGCCTGATGAGATCCTGCTATTGTTAACATGCTGTCACATCCATATAACCACGATTCCATGGTATCAGACACATGCAACATGGTATCACCATGACATCACATTTTATAATGATATCAGGCATACTAATACATGTCATAAGTAGGTTGCAGAGCTTCTTAAGTCCTACATTTTTTGTTACACAGTAGTGGTATCTTGTGTTCTATCAATAACTACACCAGATGTATCTCAAAATAACCCAATAAACACCAGTTCAACGGGACACAATTTTGATATTTATTACATTCACATTTGCCAGAGGTGATTCAGGCTTTTGAAAGTATAAAAATAAAGGATGGAAATGTATATGTCAAGGAAAAAATGCTTAAAAATACTTATCAAACATAGTGACAGGTTTAGAAAAACAAGTATTAAATTATGGGGAATTGTATACAGAGGAGCTCAGAAATAACATTAGTGGCCAGGGTATTATATAAAAAACTCACCAACTTCTCCTCAGAATCAACTGTTGTAAGGAAATTTGGAGAGAAGCAATCCTAGGTGGTATAGGTTAGGTGTTCCTACAAGTAGAAACTCCAGGAACTCAAGAAAAATTGATGAGCAGTACAGTTAAGGAGTTCTCTGAAGGAAAAACAAATTTCCCTATAAGTGATGCTCTGTCATCTTTGATCTCAATCTCACCACTGCCTTCTCTAATCTTCCACAGCAAAAAGTCTCATCATTTTCGTGGACTTCTTGTATTTGTGCTGTAACTAATTTTACAAGACAGGAATAAAATCTTCATACAGCAAGAAGATATGATTATATTCATTTTTCAAAACAAAAGAATTATGATCAATAATGTCTTTGTAACTGCTTTTAAT
Organism: Rhipidura dahli; assembly: GCA_013399225.1. NCBI lineage: Eukaryota > Metazoa > Chordata > Aves > Passeriformes > Rhipiduridae > Rhipidura > Rhipidura dahli. Next base: position 322,227 of record VXAC01002588.1, on the reverse strand, counting down.
GAAAAATACCCAGTCATTTCAGTATACCCCAGGATATGTACTAATTTTACATTTTCCCATGAAACACAAATCCATAATGTTGTCCAACTCAATATTTTGCTAGTAGGCATTATCTGATTACGTATATCCATATCACCAGGTGAATGTGCAGTAGCACAGAGTTAAGATTATTTTCAAAACTCTTATGTTCTCATTCTGTGAGTTTAGAAGGTAGTTACTGTAGCCCCAGATTGCTTTATGAGAACAACAGAGGGCAAACTGGTCAGCAATTACAGATGTCTGACAAGCTGCCTTCCCTGCAGCAGAGGTCAGTTGTACATGGACACACAGCCACCACGCTGTCATCTGAAGAGAAATCAAAGATTAAGGGAAAGTTTGAGTTCCATCAGGTACCATGGATTGTGTAGAAAAAGGCTATTGTTAAAACAACAAAAATTCACTGTTTGCCTGTCTCCCCCTTTCTAGCTTACACACATGTAAAATGTCGATGTTTCTGTGGACATCAGTAAGTGCAATATGTGGTCAATTGCTAGACTGGAAAAGTTTAAGGAAAAACAATTTGACATATTTTCTTTTTGAAGTTACTTTATATAGAGTTGTTCACATATAAGTTATTAATGAAGAAGGGCATAAGTTGCTCTGGCAAATGAATAGCTGTTTATGATGCAACACAAGACAAATAATTAGCAATAATTAGTAGTGTGTTGCATTTCCCTGCCTTAGGCATCAGCAACTCCTACATCACAGAGGGCATTAATAAATGAGCAAATCCTCTAGGAAGTTTGTTCCACTGGAAGATTAAAAATTAATTTCAAAGCAGACATTGCTAAGGCTTAGTGGAAATGGCAGCACATTTTAGACACTGTGCATGGTAGGCATAACCTGGGCTTGGCAAATAACAGAGGATGTTACAATATGCCTTCCAGCTTTTCAAAAGCAATGATTTAAACAAAGGATCAAAAGGCAGAATGAAAGCAAGCTTTTCTTTAGAAAAAAGAAAAGCAACTTTTTCTTTAGAAAAAGTGAGGAGTATCACTTCTGAAGTCAGGTTTATTGTTACAGCAGTTAAGTCACTATAAGGCACTATTCCATATAGCTTCGGAAATGTTTCCTTCACAAGTGAACTAGTTAGTTTCTCATGTAAGAAATGCATGGGTGGTGGCTCAGTTATAAAAAATGTTAAGCAGAAATAATTGGGGAGCTTTTTTTTACTGTTTGCTGAAATCAGTTAGATCTGCAGGTAGATCACTGAGTTGAAATTTCTGCAAGTCTGAATGACTGAATGACAAGACATGAGAGAATACAAATGAAGATTTAAAATATATCTGGTACACAGTCACTAATGATTCCTCTGTCAATTGATTTCCTGTTGGTAAATTGCCAGTTCCAAGATCATTGCCCAACACATGTACAAAGCTAAAAAACCCGACGCATCTTAAAAATGATAAATTATTTCTCAGAAAAAAAGATCAAAAATAAGAGATGATGTATACAAGTAGAAGGTAAAGGGAGATCTGTGCAGTTCTATGCAGCTCTGGATTTGGGTTATTCTTCAAACATATTGCAACTGTGTGCTCTTAGAAACAATTATTTTAGTGAAAGGGTCTTTTCTAAGCCTCTTTTCTTGCTTTATTCCTCATTTTTCTACAACATTGTCACCAAAGAGGTGTTGTCCCAAAATTCAACAGTTTTGTACATCTGAAATAGAAATGATGAACTTGGCTTCACATCTGAAACTCTGCCTGTTAAAACACATAATTGCCCAGGATTCTGACTTTGCACTTGTAACCAAGGTACAGAAATAGCCTGCAAGAAAGAAAGGCTCCACAAATTTTGTTACTGCCTTTGTAAATAGCAGGTGCTTGCCACATAATGAAACCAGTTCCTTTAATTTGAAAAGATTCAGTGAACTGGGAAGAGCTTGGAAACATGTCAGCAAACCTGAGAAGGAAGTGGAACATTCTGGGAGACACTTCCTGGAATGGTCATGCAGACTCAGCAGCATGTAGAGGACTTCAGGCTTGAAGGGTTTTACTGTGCTTTGCTACTGTGCTCATGTTCTGAATTACTGAGGAAGCTGCAAAAGCTCTGTAGAAGCTTACAGCAGCACCTGTAAGTGAAATAGGCTTGGGGCAGGACTGGACAGCTAAGGGAACACAGACTCTGAAATGCTTTGTTAAAAACCAAACTACACAGGTGTCTCTATTCACCTCTGTTTTGAGATCCTGAGAATTCAATAGCTTTATTGAAGGGAGCAAAAGAAATGTCTGAGTTTACAGAATTACCAGCAGCACTCAGATATCTTTACAATTATTGTGTCCTTTTTAAAAAAGGTTGTCTTATTTCCCCACACCACCTTTGATTTGAAATCTGTACCTTTATGTTTGATTTAAAATGACAATTTGCATTTTTGCAAACACCAAAGGATGCTACATTCCCTTATAGGATCCCATAACCTCCCAAATATTAACTTGAAGCTTGTCTTTACCAAAATTAAAATCAGTGGTACATAAAAGGTGATGCATGAATTTCATACCTCATGAAAATATATTAAAATGTATGAAAGCAGATAAGTGCTATTAACAAATTGAACCTTATAGCAAATTATTAATACAATTGAAAGTAGAAATGCATTATGTAGAGAAGATTCCAAAGGAAAGTATTTATCTAAAATGTCTCTTTGAAATGTCCCTTATTTTTCATGTTTTGTTCTGCCCAAGACAGTCATCTTTGCTCACCTTACAGTTATGCCTTAACCATGAACTGGATGGAATAATTGGTGTAAATTAATAGAAAATTCTGGCCTTAAAGTCCCATCTACAGACACAACAGTAGTATGTGCTAATTACAGTAATGATCTGGATCTTTGTAGAAGTGGCTGTCAATGTTTCAGTGCACAACAAAAGTTTCCAAGCAGTGTCCTAGCTCTGAGTTTATTCTGAGGTGTTAGAAAACCACTTACCTGGGGCCTGAGACAGCCAGCTCTGGCTCTGGCTTCCATTTTTTTACCATGCTCTTCTCATATAAACCCACTGCTTATTGACAAATACGTCTGTAATTTTTCTTTTCTCTCACCCTCATTGTTCCTGATTTAAAGTCTCCAGATGAGGATAAGCAGCAATGCTTGCCTGGAGGCCTGGATGACACACACACAGAGGAAAGATGAAAGAAGCAGCAGAAAAATATAACAGCTTAATCTTCTTAAAAGGGGATAGCTGATAAAGCAGTTCTGGGGTGGGCTTGTTCAAAGTGCTGTTTGGTTAAGGCAATTTATTGTTGCAGTGTGTAAGCATGATTATTTCAGCATTGCTCCTGATCCCAAATAGCTGTCATTGCCTAGAGTTGTAGATGGGGTTTTTTTCTCATTGAAATCTAAAAATAAATACTGGAGGAGTTGGGGAAAATTTCTACTGAATGCTATGAGCTTTCAGACATGGCAACCACTGTAGCAAGGAAGCCTAAGAGAAAAGAAATGGCAGCACAGACTGTTCCACCAAGACAAGGCAAATTAAAATTCAGCAGACAAGTGGCCTTCATACCCAGGCTTCTGGAAAATCAAATCAATTACACATTTCAGTTGGGAGGTAGGAGGCTGCTTCCATGCAGCCAAAATGAATAGCACTGCTTAGCAGGACATGAACAGGGCTATCTGTCCTTCGTGGTGGAACGCAGTGCTGCATGTCTAGCATACAGCAGGTAAGGTGATTTGTAATCCCTCAACTCACAGGACACTGAGATTATGACTTGGGACTGAAAGTAGGCAGGCATCCAGTGTCAGTTTTGACATTGTGGTGCATGACAATGATTCACCTTGACTTCCCCACAATTTTTAACACACCCATGTCCTGAGGAGTATCTCTGTACTTGGTAGGCAGCACAGTTCCAATGTTTTTGCTTTGAAGGATGTCTATGTCACTCTCATATAACTAACACAAATCCACTAAGCCTTGTGATGTGGACATTTCATGCCCTGTGCCATTCTCAAGGACTGCCTGCCTGCTGTCTCCAGTCATTACAGAACTATGTCTGCACCAAAAGGCATCTCTAGAATGAAGTTGAATCTTACCCACTGGCAATAAAATTTCCTGCCCCACTCTTCTTAACTTAGACATTAGTGAAGACTTCAGAAGAGATGGAGGCAGAAGGCTTACTTAGGAACTTGTACACTTAGATGGTTATAAAGCCAGTGACAATTAAAGTAAATAGGGATTAGGGAGAGTAAAGGCCTGGGATGAACTTTAGGTCTGGACAGGGTCAGAACAAGCAGCTCTGCAAGATACAGGCAAGGGTCCAAGAGCTACAGGCCTAAAGAACTGTGAGGGTCTGAAAGTGATTGTGGCACCTGCCTTGTCTACTTGGATTGTGGTGAAGGAACTCACCCCTAAGTCTTTTGATGAGGAAAGGTCTGGCAGCTGCTGCAGAGGTTGAGGTGACAAATAGCTCCAGGGGTGATTCTCTGTGAGTAAATGACAGCAGTCACAGCACAATCATTCCCTGAGTGGTGAAGGGAGAGGTGGTGAATGTCAAAGGTGTTGCTGCTTTGATGCCACATTTAGATGTCAGTCTAGCACAGCCCAGATGAGTTTGAGACAGCAGTGGAAGGAGGAAAGATGCTATGTCTGTACTTCCACCCCCCCATAAAAGGAGGTATCTGCCTGAAATTCATGGTCCCAAGCAGTGGCAACTTGTCTTACCTTGGGGGCTGTGATCATCAAGTATAGAAGGGGCTAACTTGAGTGCTGTATTTCCTTCTGCACATCAGCTTGACAGAGCTCATTATTTGGAGGGCTGGGATAGTAATTGATAGTGGGAAATACATCCATGATGAATTACACAGTTGCACCAGTGCCAAAGAGTCTCACAAATTTGTTGTGGAATAGTTGCTGGCCTCTGTTTTATGGAGCACATTGGACATATTTAGAAAACAGCCCAAAATATGAAACCTTGATTGAGAAGATGAGATCAAGGTCATGTTAGAAGAACAGTTCTTTTTCTGGAAAGCTGTACACTGTAAGTGATGGGCTATAGTGGAGACTAGGGAGAGAAGGGGAGTACTAGGGAGGTCAAGGTTGGTGTTCCTAAGTCTCTCTTACCTCTTGCACTGTTAAAAGGGGTCAGACTCTGTGGTGCCAAATCATCTTAAGTGCCCATCCATAGACTACATTCCCATGTAGCCTGTGAGACATCTGGCAATGGTCTGCAGAAAGAAAGGAAAAATGCATACTCTGGTCAGCAGTACTGTGCATTGTCTTGGTGGTGTCTCAGTGATGAGAGATCAGCAGTGTCATTAGTAGACACCTTGTGTCTGCACTGATATCTTACTGCCAGTCATGCTGGAAGCAGAGAGTTGTATTAAATTACTTGTTTCTTGCCCTATGAACCTACTCTCTCACTGCAGCAATGCTGTCACATCTCAGATGTGTGCAGGCAGCTGCAGAGTGGAGCATCAGTCCACGGTAGAAACCCACAGATCCACATTCCTCATGGGACCACGTGAGCACAGTGCAGGGCATGTGACAATCCCCAACCTGTCTTTTTGTTCATGATGCCCAATGTGAAGGAGAAAAGGGAGTTCTTGCCAGAGTTATGTCATCTCAGAGGCCCCACATGACACCACTGACCCCCTGGAAAAGGTTGTTTCCTTGTGGAGGAGGGAGAAGCCATGCTTTGGAGTGGCTAAGACAGGCACTGATTTCATATGAGCACACTGTTTGACCTGCTTACAGCAGAGCTGTTTAGCATCATCCATCAGGGCTGATGCAGAGCTGCCACGAGTCTAATCGGCTGCATGGTGCCAAGAGTCTGGGTGAAAGCATGAAAAAAGGACCTCAGCACAAACTGAGGATCATATTTTTTCCCATGAAATTTTGTCTATCAGCAGACAAATCTGTCAGTGTTGTCTTGACTCTTGTGCAGTATTTGCCCAAGGAACTGCTGTGCCATGCTGAGAGTCTGTTCTACCCCAGACATTCCCAAAATCTTTACACATGCATTATTGGCAGAGGACAGTGACTGGCTGAGGGGTGGGAATCCTCCACTTGAGACTGGAGATCTTCTGTCCCTAGCAGTGCTGCTGCCCTCCAGCCCTGCAGTGATGCTGGCATTTCTGGGACCTTGTGTTACAAGGGGAGGGTCTCACTGTTGGAAAAAACATGAGCTTCCAAGGTCTTTTTGCTGCAGGAGACCTATGAATGGTACATGGGAAAGGGGTCCCTCAGCAGCTGCCCTGCAGCCACCTTGGCAAGCAGCTCAGGGATGCTGGAGCACTGAACAGCCCCACCTGCAGCCTTCAATGCCCCCAGGCTTCCCTCTGAATAAGCAGGGGAGCGAGGTACCTGCTGCATGACTGAACACAGGCCACAGCTTTGGGAGATGCCTGTAGCCTAAATGTGGATGTCATCTTCTAGTCAGATGAGCTACACATCAGCTCGACCCATCCATTGTAAAGTATCATGTAAGAGCATGTTGTGAGAGATTCACTTTTTGTCACAGCCTGCTCCTGTGCAGTCACAGCTAATGGCAAGGCAGAGGCTTTGCTGCAGCCTTGGGACTGTGTGTGCCACCAGTTTACAGCTCAGCAACCCTTCCCATTTTGGTGTCAGTGGCTGGTGTTGCCTCTCCTTCCCTGGGCTGCTCCTGCTGTGCAGTGTTTTCTCTGATATCTTCCTTTACATAATTGCCTGCAGTCCTTATCTGCTTCCTGCATCTCACCATTTCCCAGCAGCACAGCTGCCAGGTCTGGCACATATTGCTAATGCCTCTCCAAAAGCATCCAGGAGTAGTAACTCATTAGCAGGAATTAGTTTTTGAAAATTAACTGTCAGGCTTAGCAGTACAGTACAGATGTTAAATCCTTTCCACCACCAGCAGCTTTATTAATGTGCTATAAATACAACTATAGCAAGGGAAAATTATGATTATGTGAAATTATGTTGAAAGCATTATAAGCAGCTTAGGAATAAAAAGTTTACAAAGGTGCTGCAGTTGTACCCCCACTATATTACAGGTCCAAAAGATCCTGTTCCAGAGTTATGCAAAAAAAGAAAACACAACAGATCTCATAAAGATCTAGAAGGGCACTGCTGACTTTATTAGTATGATGTTTATTATTATATTATTATTATATTAGGATTAGGATGATGATGCTCTGTGTTTGTAACCACTAGTTAGAGTAGATGAATTTATGAAGGCATAGTGCTTTTCAATCCATCCCCTAAAATAACCAATCCATGTGGTAGTACTATAAAGGTATCACAGAGTTAATAGAAAAGTAAGTATCTGTGAAAAATGTCAAACTGAGCCAGAGGAACCATTACCTATGTCACACTCTGTGCCAGGAAGATGAATGCATCCTCACCTCAGCGTGGTTTTTTCACTATAACCATGAGGAAAATAATAGTTCTGTGCATGTTTCTAGACAATATACAACTCTCTCCAGTAAATATAAATATTTTCTGGAGCATGACAGATACTCTGCTTTCCACTGGTTCATCCTATATACATACTTTTTTTAATGACTATCATAAAGACAGCTAATGGTCTACTTTTTAATAAAGGTTTATCTTCCCTGTTTACCTGAAGGACATTTTTCTATGTGTAACAGGAAACTTCATTTCAATGAAGTTCAATGCATGCTGAGATAGTTCTATTATTTAATTATATATATCTTGATTTTTGTGGGTTTTCTTAGTATTTGGGAGTATTCTATCCTTGTCCCAAAACCTCTAACATGCACATAAACTGTGCAACAAATTGTGCAAAAAGTTTCAGTGAGCTCTATGAGACACGTAAGAATGCCACATTCCAGTGACAAGCCCCAGGCTCATGTATTTGTACAGGAGCCAATGATGAAGTCAGTGCCAAAATCCCCCTTGCTCAGAGTGTATGTAATGTGCATTGTGCAAAACTTAACACCGAACAGATATGTAGCATCACCATCTGGTGTCATGTCGAAGGAGAAGCTTTTGCATTACATACCAATGCCATGCCTCTGCAATTATTTCAGATCACCACCCTCCTTCAAGATAAGCTGAGTTATACACAAAGCAACTCTTGAGCTATGAGATCAGTTTGGCATGGCCATTGACACAGTAAAGAGAGAGGCCTGCATTTGGGAACCTTATAAATGGATACTTAGGTTTGTGCCCTTGATATCAGTCCCGTGTTCTGCTACCCAAAACTGCAGCCTCTTTCATGTTTTGTGATCTTTCCCCACAGAGGTGCTCACTGTAAGTCTTCTACTGTGAGTCCTTCTCCTACCTCTGTCTAAATAGTACATTTTCATAATCTTCTTCAGATAAGTCAGGGTCAGTCGAGTTGGTCAGTGGGAAGCACTTGGATGTTCAGTCTCCAGATGAAGTGGCTGGCATCTTTCAGAAGAGTGAGCTGCTCCACAACACCAGTCCCTGAAAAGCCAACATCTCATCCACTTAATGATCCTGCTCTTCATCATACAAGCTGTAGATTCTGTTCCTGTATACTTAGATTATGAATACTTCCTTAGTCCATGAACCCATCCCTTTACTTCTTATTGCAAAAATCATTTCACTATACTTTGCTTTATTAACCATCAAAAATTTCAGGAAGATATGATGGGTGAATGAAAGGGTAGGGGTATATTTCATGGCAGAACATATACATTATGTAACAGAGTGATTGGGACAGCTACCATTCACTTTTAATTTTTTCCCATTTGAATTCTTATTTAATAACTCTTATGTCCAAATTAGAAGAGATAAGAAAATCAGCCTAATAAGTCATTACTTATTGCAAGAACACCTCTTTTGTTTCCTCACTCACCTCTGTATTTTGAATTTGTTCCAATACTCGTGGTTGATACACTGCTAGTAAAATATAGTTATTCAGTATTCTTGATCCTCCTATTTATGCAGGCTTCTCATTATATATCAGAACTTCCATTAAGACTTTAGACATTGATTGATTGATGCTTGATCTTCCATTAGTACAAAGGGGGGTAATACATAGAGAAAGAAAATAAAACACCTCATTTAAGTGTGAGCATCATAATAAAGTGAGTATCACAAACTCAGTTACTGCTACACAGTGCCATGTTGCCACTAGGTGTCAGAGACACAAAATTCACTCTGCCCGGGCAGCAGGACCACAGGCTCAGCTACGGCTCACATCCCCCAAGGATTAAGGGATAATTTTGACTACTCTTATGCTTCTCAGTTAAAGGCTTTAAAGCCCCAGTGGAACTGGTCCTCTCTTTGAGAAGATCACTGTTTTGAAAACTCTACGTACTGGTGCACTTAGCTCTGTTGCCCTGGTACCCATAGTGAGGGAGTTACAAATAGAAATTAGAGGTGAAGTATAAAGAAAGTACAAAGACAAGGGTGGAATGGCAGATATTGTATACCTGGACTGCTGTGTGACCTTTGACACTGTCTCTCACAAGAACCTCACAGAGAACCCAGTGAAGCATGGCCTGGATACAGAGAGTGAGGCACTGAAAACTGTCTGAACATCTGAGGCACAGAGTCTAGCCATAGGCCAGGAACTAGCAGTGTACCTCAGGGGTCAGGGCTGGGTCTAATTCTATTCAACATCTTCATCAGTGGTCTGGATGATGGGGCAGAATGTACCCTCTGCAAGTTTGCAGATGACACAAACTGGGGAGCTAGGCCGAGTGGCTGATATACCACGGAGTCATGCTGCCATCCAGAGGGACCGTGTCAGAAATGGGTGAGCAGGAACCTTAGCAAGTTCAGTAAGGGAAAGTGCAAGTCCTGAACCTGGGGAGGAACAGCCCCATTCACCAGTATTTGCTGGGGGCCACTCAGCTGGAAAACACCTTTGCAGAAGATCTAGGGTCCTGGTAGATGCAAAATTAAACATAAGCCAGCAATGTGCCTGTGTAGCAAGCAAGGCTGAAGGGATCCTATGCTGCATTAGGAGGAGTGCTGTCATCAGGTCAAGGGAAGTGATCCTTCCACTCTACCCAGCAGTGCTGAGGCCACACCTTGAGTACTATGTCCAGTTCTGAGGTCCCAGTAAAAGACAGACATGGACATACTGAAGAAAGTCCAGCAAAGGTATCACGCCTCTGATCACCACCCCCTGGGCCTACTCAGCTGGATTTCAACCCACCTCACTGCTCATCCAGCTCATACATCAACAGCTTGTTTATAGCGATGTTATGGGAGCCAGTGGCAAAAGCCATACTGAAGTCCAGGTAAACAGTATTCACTGCTTTCCCCGCATCTACAAGGCCAGTAACTTCATCATACAAGTTTCTTAAGTTGGTCAAGTCCTTCCTCTTAGTCAAGCCATGCTGACTACTCCTGGTGATTTTGATAGTTTATGTGCCTGGGATTGGTTCCCAGGATTACCTGTTCCATCACCCTTCCAAGGATCAGGGTGAGGCTGACCAGCCTGTCATTCCCTGGATCTTCCTTCTTGCCCTTCTGAATGATAGAAGTGACATTTACCTTCCTCCAGTCTTCAGGTACTTCTCTCAGTCAGCACAATCAATCAAAGATCATTGAACGATTATTGAAAGTGGCCTCACAGTGACATCTGCCAGCTCCCTCAGCATCCTGTCAGGGCCCATGGATTCATGTAAGTCCACTTTGCTTAAGTATTCCCTGATGTGGTCCTCTTTCACCAAGGGTACATGTTCCTTGATCCAGTCTTTCCTCCTGGTCTTTGGGACCTGGGATTCCTGAAGGCTGGTGTCGCTAGTAAAGATGGAAGCAGAGAAGGCATTCAGTACCTTAACCTTTTCCATGCCCTGTGTAGCCAGATGCCCCATCTCATTGAGCAAGGTTCCCACATTTTCCCTAGTCTTCCTTTTGTCATCTATGTACTTACAGAAGCCCTTCTTGTTGTCTCCATCACCCCTGATTCAAATCCAGTTGGGCTTTAGCTTTCCAAGCTTCATCTTCAAATGTTCAGACAATGATTCTGTATTCCCCACAGATTACCTGTCCTTGCATCCTTTTTGTGCTTGAGCATGGCTGGGAGCAATTTGATTATCCACAGAGTCCTCTTGAAATTTTTGTCTGAGCTCTTATTCATTGGGATGGAACAATATTGATATAGTAGGAGGTAACTTTTTAATATTAACCATCTTTCTTAGCCCCACCTTTGCTCCAGGGCCTTATCCCATAGCATATTTTCAAGATCTTTGAAGAGGACAAAGTCTGCTTTCCTGATGTCCAGAGTTCTGACCTTGTTATTCCACCCTCCCTGCCCTTGGGACCCTGAATTCAACCATCTCATGGTCACTGCAGGCTGACCTGCACACAAGGCTTTCTTTGATCTTCACATCCCCAACAAGCCCCTCCTTGGTGAGGATGTGGTCCAGCAGTGCACTTCTTGGTTTAACCTCTTTGGCTTATCTATCACTGGAGGCCTGGAGGAAGAAGTTATCGTAAATGCCTTCCAGGAACCTCCTGGCTTGTTATGTCCTACAGTGTTGTTATCATTGATATTCTGCAGGTCACACTATCTAAATCTGTGCTTTATATTGAACTTGTTACACAATATGTTTTACTCTGTTGACATGAGCTGACTTCCATGGCTTTGGCAGTCCTTTGTGCAGGACTCACAGAATTACCCAGGATTCCTTTTGCCATGTCATCTGAGGATCTCTTTGTGTGTAGGGACTGGACTTGGGACCGGACCCATTCTACTATATTTTATTATGTGTGCTGTAGATAAGATTCCTGTTTCATTTTTAGCCATCACTGCCACCATCAGAAACATGAGATGGTCTGCAAATAATACAGAAAACAGTGTGGAAAATGTTCAGGACAAAGAAATATTATTTTTCTGGAATTTTCAATAAAGTGACCTTCAAAGTATTTACAGATTTACTATACCCTGTAGAACTGTGTTGGTAATATATAATAATACTGTGATGGGGTGTTTTTTGTTTATTTGGTGACAGATATGTACTGCAGGAATGTAAAACGTAAGGTACCTTTAAAGTAGCCTGAAGACTTTTCTTGGAAAATTGTTATTTTTGCTCAGAAATCTTCAATTATGATTCAAAGTAACACACCCGTATAATTCTTTGGCTACCACCAAATACATTCAAATGACCAACTGTGAACACTGAAAATAAATAAAAATTTAAAAATTAATTTAAAAATAAAAATAAAAATAAAAATAAAAATAAAAATAAAAATAAAAATAAAAATAAAAATAAAAATAAAAATAAAAATAAAAATAAAAATAAAAATAAAAATAGCAAATAAGAGTCTTAAGTATGACTTTGCAACCAAGAAAAAGAAATGATCAGCACTATAAGAAGAAAACATTAAAGGATCTCTGCAAGCAACATCCTTGAGCTCAGACAGTGACATACGGGCAAATCTAGCCTAGGCTGGGTTAGCTGTCATGACATCCTGCATTGCCACAGAAATCTGCTGGGGTGCAATGTCTCAAGGAACATAGACAGAATTCATAAAATTCAATAATGTCTGCTGCCCATTTCAAAACCTTTTGCTTTCTAGACAAAATTTTGCTTTCTTTTTTTGTCTTTTATTAGAATACAATTAAGTTAGGATGTTTTCTCTCTGATTATTTGCCTTGAATGGCTACAACACCCATTTCTTCTAACAGCTTCATAAATTATGTTTGCACAGTGCACAGCAATATTTTCCCCATTTCAGGAGCAAACTCTAGTTAAAAGCACTTTGCAGAAACTTACTTTTTCTGGGCCAGGAAGAACGAGCCTTTCTGTTTTGCAACAGCTTCCCTAGCAGATACTTTCACTATGCCAAGAATTGGGGATACAGTAGTGTCTATCTGCTCAGTCTCAGTCTGGAAGTCAACTTTCTGAAAGAACAATTAGTTGTCCATTTAAGATAATTTGAGCTGGACTCCCAGAAACCTAGGCACATAAAAGGCATTTGTCAGTTCTAAAATCATTCCCTTTATTTAATTTTAGATAGAAAACATGAATGTGTAGAATAATATCAGAATTATTTTCAAGTCCAATGATAATTTTAATTTTCAACTCTATAGCATTTTCCTCCAGAACATTACAGAATGTCTGTGTTAAATGAGAAAATAGGTTTAGCCCTACCAGTGGCCTAGATTAGAGCTGACAACTTGTTTAGAATCCTAAATACCCCGTCTATTTCTGTACACCTATATCATGTTTTCCCCTACCACCTCTGCTCAGAGCCAAAACACAAACCCTGATGTGTGTGGATACTTGGTCACATATAGGCATGCCAAGCTCTCAGACAAATGTCAGTGAATGAGGAATTGCTTCTTTCCACAGTGGGAAAAAATTGTGTGTTATGGAAATGTTGACACTTCACAAATGAGAAAAATAATGTGTCTTCAAGGAATTCAGCCATATGGAGGAGAAAAGGTCCATGGAATAGTAAATATTTCTCATTTTATTGTGTTAAGTTGCAAGATGATATTTAAGTACTGTCTGCCAGAGTAAAAGAGGAATGTCATACTGTTGCTGCACTGCTGCCTAGTTTTCATAAACAGGCTGTTTCTAATGTACCAGAACTACAACTGCCATGGTTCTGACAGAAACTAAATTGTCTTAGCTATGTTTATATCTCTTTCATATCTTCCTTAAACGAACACATTTCTGTTTATGTGAGCTAGTAGCTTTGGGTTTATGTCACACAGCAGATGTAACCCAGGCTCTTAATTATGTCTAGACTTGGTTCAAATGCTCACAGCCTGTTTGTTTGGAAAGAAGAGGAAAATAATATATTAATATACTATCTTGTTCATTGTCCTGCACACTTTGTATCTTTAGTGCAGAATTGTATTTAAGTTTCTTGCAGAACTAGGGTCGGCTCTGATCAGTATTTTGCTAAGGAAAAGAAGTCATATGAGTTTATACTTATGGAAAATTGACACCCTCAAAAATCTAACAGTTCACTTTGGGACTAAAGTTTTTGCAGAAATCGGTAACAAACCATTACCCTGCATGGATTTCAAACCTCATTTGAACTCCAAATTATATATGCAGTATAAAACCACTCTGTTTCTTTCTGCCCCTAAACATAAATCTGAAATGATCCTTGAAGTAAAAACAGCAAAGTGACTAGAGCCCACAAGAAAATACGTGATCTTAGTACATTGTTGAAAATGTTGTCTAAGTACACTGTCAACACCACACCTGCCCATGTCCAAGCAGATCCCACAGGACATAATTGTTATGTAGCTTCTTTCTTTTTCTTTTTATTCTTCCTTTCCCTAACTGTAACTCTTACCCTAACACCACTGTCCATCCTAATATAAAGCATAGGATAGTGGCTCTGAACACAGTGCCTAACACTGCCCTAGGGCAGCGAGAGCTGGGACTGAGGATTTAGTGCTCACCTGAGACCTACCAGCCTTTCACACTCAGCCCAACCCCATTCCAATCTGTAAAGCCCTTGACACAGGGCTGCACACAAAAACATGCCTTCAGTGCCTTCCAAGTCCAGCCCTTACTCCAGCCATGCCTACTGTTGTCTCTTCATAGCTGAGCAGACCTCTCCCACCCCTCAATATCCCTTGTGCCAAATGGGAAGCTTCCATGCAGCTGACTCAAAAATGACTTTCCTAAAGGATAAGGCACAAGGTCTTCCTTTCAGACATCCTCACCCTCTTCCCCAAATCAAACCTCTTCCCTACTCCACTCAGAAGTGCATAGAGGTGCCAAACCTCAATCAAAACTCAGGGCGAGGTCATTGGCCTGTATGGATGCCAAACCTCATAATATCCCAGAGGCCACTCCTAAGTTAGCACAAAGAAGGAGGTCAGCTATGCCTGGGTCCTCTCCTGTAATTATTTTAAAGAGGCAATCGAGCCATCTTAGATTCATTTTTTTGTGATTATTAGCTCAGACTACTTTTTCTTTGTAAAACATCTTCATTTTGGATACCACTCTACAATGAGAGATGCCTTCACTGACTTGGATCTTCAGACTTGATGTCTGCAGGCAGCAGCACGTGCTATCTGTGTATTGTTCCCTCCAGATGTTGACTAACTGGGCAGAAAGCTGAGAGTCTTTGTGGCTAGCTCGGCTTGACTGACCTGGGAGCCAACACAAAAGACAAGGGTGGGGTGTGAAATACAAATTCTAAACGAAGAATTTTGTTTAGCTTAGGGCTAGAGACTTGCTATAGGACACATAATTTATGCAATTTCTTGAAAGGTCTTAGGGACATTTCCTATGTTTCATGAGGTCTTACTGTCTGGATTGAAGAAGCAGCCTATATCTGACTCCCTGCTAAGTACCCAGTTTCAGAATTTAGGCTAATGTAGATAACAGAGTTACACCTGTAAAAAGTCTAGGGAATTTCTAAACATATATACATCACTGACTCATGGGAAAAAAAACCCAACAAAACACCGTTCATCCTGATAGTGAGAGCATCTATCCAAAGTCTGAAGGAGAAAGAAAAACAAAGATGTTTTGACCAGAATAAAACAGAAGGCTTGCATGCACTGCTAGGAATAAAGTGTGCATCAATTTACAATCCATGTCTCATCATTTGACTGGTCTTGTTTCGAATACGGGTATTAAGTCCACTTTTTCTTCCACTTTCCTACCCCTCCCCACTACCAAAAAACCCAGCAAGATCATTTCTTCTCAGTCATTAGCAGCGGGGTGCTTTAGCATAATAGCAACAGCTAGTCAGCGTCCTGTATGCAGTGGTATGAATGCTAAAAAGGTCTTGATAGCACCACTCTGTGGGATATCCATCCTAGCAGTCTCCGCTGTATGGACATGGGTGGGATGGCTCAGTGAAGCTCCCTAACATGTCAGGCATGCCCAGTCTGGGAAGCTCACAAGAGCTGTCTGACAGAATGCACTGCTCCCAACAACTGACTAAAATAGCAGAAGGCTCTTTTCACTGAGATCCTGCATAAAGCAACATTCAGTCAGTCAAAAATTTCCATGCAGAGCTCTATCTTTTCTTTCTGATATTTTCTTACTACATCTGGAAAAGAGACAGGCAGTTTCAGGGTTAGGTCTCCCTCGCTTCCCTTCTGATCACAGAGTGCACTCAGATGTTGGTCCTCATATGGGGGAATTACCAGTTCCTCCTCCTTTCCTGCCTCCTGGTTCCTGGCCCCAGATCTCCCCAATGGTCTCTCTCAGTTCAGATATCCCGTTTCCTCTGACAGTCCATGAGTAATGATGGACATGGCACTGGTAGAGCACTTTTAAAACTGAAGTACTGCTTATTTTAGCCAGAAAAAAACAAAGCACAGAGAGAAAAGGATTTCAAAACAAGGATATGAATGTCTGCTTTATTTTTTCTTGCTACAAAGGTGGCTTAGGTTACTGATTTCTCAATTTAGACAGCCATAAGAAAAAAAATTCTTACTCATAGAACTAATCTATGCATAATGTAGGAAACTGAACAAGGGGAAAATCAGACTAAAAAATACTTTCCTGGAAGTCTTTAAAAATTATTGAAAAATTAAAATATGAACCCTAAAACTGAATTTTTCCTTTCAGAGTGCCTTTTGCTATCTCCAATCTTACAGAGTGAGGTTTGATCCAGTTCCCACTTAGAACTACAGCTGAAATGACTGGAAACAAACTGAATGCCGTGGACATTGAATTAGGACCTCATTCACACTCATTCACACATTATCCAGTAACCGGAAATAGCACATGTACAACTTCCCTCTTGCTGAGAAGTTAACCCATCACTTCAAGGATGTCCCAGCAATCCCCTCTAATATCTCACACTGCAGCAGCTATGCATAGTACTTACTATGTGCACCTGGCAAAAAGATTTCCCACCATCCTGCTGAAAATCATCCACTTAACTTGTATAACAACTCATGAGTTAGTATCTGAATTCTGAGTACAGAACATTACAGCCAGCTCTCCAGCAATGAAGTAGTTAGTGAGCATGCCAAGCCTGTCCTTTCCTGTAAACAACCTCTCCTTAATGTATTTTCAGACACAGCTGTCAGATCCCAAAATACTTTAAAAAGCATTTGAAAATCTGGGTTGCACTCTACCAGTGACAGCCCAGTTTCCCAGTCATGACCCAGAACAAATCTGTTCTGCAAGCATCAAGGCTTTCTTTTAGGCCAAATCAAGGTTATGTACAAATACACACAGCAGTTTGGATCAGACAGTCCATACACTTCTACTAGAACTGGGAAACACATCCTTTTGACCATGCTGTAAACAGTGTATCAGCCACAAAATTAAATTTAAAAAATGCAAATGTTAATAATTTTCTTAATAAAAAAAAGAAAGAATAAAGCAATTTCATATATCAATGCTAGTCGTGTTGCTCAATATACTTCTGGAAAGGATGTTTATTAAAATGAAAAGAGTGAGGCAGGACAGGACGAGACAGGATCCCTCTCCAAAGGGAGCTGTGAAAAAATAATTTAACTGATGTGATTCCAGGGTAATTGTTAGGGGATATTTACATCAAGGAAAGCAATGCTATTCTGGCTGTGGTCTGGACCCCCTTCAGCATGTCCCAGCATCCAGCATACTCAGGCAATGTCTGTGTCATAGGACATACCCAGTGTCATGCTACTGCCTTTTTGGTCCCTTATATCAAGATGACGAGAGACACTTAAAATGCCACCCTCAGACTATTGTGGTAACTGGCACGCTGAGTCAGGACAACTGTGAGATGCTCTTAAGGAGAGTTAAAAGGTCATTTGCACAGCTAATGCACTAAAAATGTTAGCTGCTACACACTGCTGTAATGCCAGCAACTATGATGTGAAGGCATTCACCATAACCTGCAGGTTGATCAATGCCAGTATAAATTTCGTAAAGCTGCCAGGAGTTTAGATTATGTTAACACAAACAGCAAAGAAAGAACAGCCAGAAAAGATACTGAGAAGTAGGAAAGATAGTGAAGCACAGAGTCCTTATCAGAGCACTGAGAAAAGAATCAGGACAAACAGCTTTGGATGATCTGCACGTCTACATCTATTCCTTTGAAATACTAGGATATGTTTCTTTACCATAGAGGGGAAAGTTAATGGAAGAGGTAGTGAAAGGATGGAAATAACATGAAGTGATTTATGTTCAGGTGAGAGTGGAGACTCACAACCCCCTTGAGCAGCAGCATTTAGTCTCTAAAGTATATAAATTACATACTTGGAACACTGCAAGTTGCAGGTTGTAGCCTTGTTTTATTTGGCTGCCCTAACTTTAACTGGGGTTCAATAGATCCAATTTTTCAGTTTCAGACCATTAGAGAGAAGAAGGAAAGGAGGCTGTAATTTTTTTGTCTTTACTACCTTGTGATCTTTTCAGCACATAAAGGTCACCTACAGCAGATGTCAATAATCACATTCTTTACAGTTTCCCTAAAGTTCATAATTTTACAAAACGATTTCACAGGTTACTAAACCAAACCAAATTACTTCTCAGCAAGAGTGAATCGGTGCCCTTCCTATATAATTTTATGAGTTCCCTCTGGGTCTTCTCTACTCCAAGGCATGTGATCATTTGGCACAAGATTTGAAACATGAACTGACTGTAAAGAACTGGAAATATCCGGATGATTCAAAAGCACAATATTAAAAACTTTTCTCCAGAAATGGTTAAACAATGGTTAAACCCTTTTTACTTGAAAGAGAAAATTCTTGGAGTAAAAATGCTCTAACTGTTCTCTTTGAGTGCTTTCAGATGGAAATTTATCCCATGTTTTCAACAGTACAGTTCAATTCAGCATGTAGGTCAGACCTAGCACCTAATTTCTCAAGGCGCTATGGGTTCATAATTCTGACTGAAATCCCTCAGACCTTCAAGGTCTTGCAGCTTTTATTAAGCAGCCAGACATGCTCACACAAAATTATGGATTGCTTCTCAAAATGCAGTCCAAGACTTTTTTGAGTCTTTTGCATTCCTTTCTCATGGAAAGGGCAAATACCATACCTATGTAATGAAGGTTACATGAGGTAAATGTGATAGAAATGTCTTTATTTGTTTAATTTTACTAAATCTCTGATTTTTCTTCTCCAAGGCCTTGAAAAAGGTAATTTTTCAGCAAAAATGACATCCTAACTAGGGTTCTTTGCATTGATTTGATTTGACTTATTTTAAATGAAATGCTTGGAATTTAAAAACTGTTTCCATACATGAGAGGTGATAAACATGTACATCATTTGATGTGCATGCTGTAAGCCCAAAATACTAATAAAAATAAATACAGATACACTTGTTTACTTCAGTATGACAACACACCCAAGCAATATCCATTTCAGTATCTTACTCCATTACTTCTTTGATAACATTCTTATCTCTCTTTCTTAAACTTCAGCATATAGGGAGTTGCAAATAAGGAACTGGTTTCCAGGATTCCATGTAGCATATCTGGAACAAAAAGCAGAAGGAAAACTGTTTCTACAGCACCCAACCCAGGGGAAAGCACTGCTCTCCCTCTCAGCACTTGCTGAAAGCTAGCAAGGGCTCTTGTTGTGGTTACAAAGTTTTTTCTTGTCTAGAGTATCTTCTGGTTGTTTACATTTACCTTGGATTTATTTCTTGATCTGAATATTAAAATTTCAAAACATTTCTCCAGTACTGTTGAAACAGAGAATAAGAAGCTTATATTTCTTTCTGGGAATAAGGAAATGGCCAAATATTCAACCTTACTTAAACATGTATTCATAATCAGTATCCACAAAATGGAAGGCTTAACAATTTTCATTTCAACAGCAGTTATGTAAGTGTGCAAGAAGAAATTACACTGCTTCTTGTCTGGTGTAAATGGAGACCTTACACATTTCAATGAATCTGGTTTTGTGCAGTGAAAATATGCTTGGTTAATGACATACTATTTTCAAACTAAATTTGTAATTCACTTGGTCTCACAACAGACAAAGATATTTTTCATCTCTGTTTCACAGACTGTATCCTCATTTGAGCATGTTAAAATATTTTCTTTAAAAGGTAGCTTTTTGAAACCAATGCCTGCAAACTTATTGCTGATTATTTGTACCCAGGTATCATGTCCCAGATAATAGGGAATCGGGACTTGCATCTGCACATATTTTTAACTTTTTTTTTTTAATCTAGGTGTCTTTTCCCATAAAGAAACTAACTGAAATGTATGTTCATGAATCCCTGCATATAAATGGAACCACCACAGTAAATTTAGAATATTGGTGTAATTTCAGTAAATGAATTGAAGAAACTAGCATGGGTCACTTTAGGTAGACAGAACTCTTGGAAATCAAGTACCATCATAGCTCTGATGATTTTGTTTCTCATTTCAGTAACTATTAGATAAGCACTACATTGAAAATTGAATTTGAAAAGACTGAAGTGGATGGAGTAATAAATGATATTAAAACAACTACAGTAACAAGAAAACATACTTAATGCTGTGTAGCAAAACTGTGGATTTTGTCTAATACACCATGAGATTGAAACAGTGCCACATTAAATGGAAAGAGAGAGAGCTTCCCTGATTAGACTGTTCTTAATGTTCCAGCAATGTTGCACTGGTGATTTACCCATAATTAAATACCTGCTAGTCATGATATAAAAATATTTTGCCTTTACAGATGCAAAGGCACACACAGACTCAAAGGCAAAGTGTTTTAATTGTGCAGTGCAACATTTTTTATTGTACTGGCTCTTTATCAGGACTATTTTAATACACAAGCTACATTTTCATATTTAACTGCAGTTATCACACCTTAGCCTGTGGCTATACATTTCATCCAACAAGAAAACTCCCATACACCTACTCTATAGATATCTCCTATGGAGCATGTTACGGAAATTCAGTCTTTATGAGAACAACTGATGAGTATCTGTGAACGCACACTTCAGCGATAATAGTCAGGATGCTGCAAACAAAAACCAAACTTCCCTTGGGTAATCCAAAGCACTAAGGAGAAGCAGCACTCCAGAGATACCGTGAGCCCTTTAAAAGAGTGGCCAGGTAACACCATAGAGAGCCCCTTTCCAGATGATGTCTCGGCTTACTATTTCCTAGACTAAACTTCTCAATCAAGTTCATAGGATTTAGACACTGAAAGAAAAGAAACCCTTTCACATCTGATGAAGGAAATGCTGAGAGAGAGAGGCTTTCTAAGATCAGCCTCAAACAAAATAACCTGGAGTAACAGTTCAAGACTCCAGTTTGGAGCAGAAACGTAGGCGACCACATCCACTTTACCAATTGTCCTGCTACAGTCAACAGTATCAAGTCTATCTGATAGAAGACTTAGGAAAAACATTTTGTCTTCACCCAGAGTGATACTCTGGAAAACAAAAGCAGTATGTGTACCAGTTCAAAGCCCCTGACCCATGTAAGGGTTACAGGTGAAGCTAGAACTCCTTCTCAGGGTGAGGTGTTTCCTAAAACGTCTAATCCAAAACTTTTGAGATAATCCTGCTCCACTAACCCCATTCCCATATTCCTACAGAAAAATATAACTGTTCAGCTGAAACATATGCAGACCTTTAAAGATGTATTCTTTTGGTAATATTAACTTTTTCCCTGATTTTCCACAAGGTGTCCACTTTTTCCCAGGTGATCTTCTCCAGAACAGGGCTGTTCACAGTAAAGGCAGCCATGGCCCAAAGTGGCAGCTGTCCTGATGACAGTTACCTACCTTTCCTCTTTATTTTCCTCTGCACCTGCAGCTCTCATGGAGGATGCCACATGCTCTTCCACAAGAACTGCTACAGTACTCAGCTGAGGCTGGAAAAAGACATTATTTTGTGTTTAGCTATGCACTTCAGATCAGTGCCAGCCCACCCTGAAAGTCTACCTTTATTTCCTCTGCAATGGTGTACTTGGCTGAAGATTACTATTCCCCTACTTAGTAAGCAGCCTCCTGAATTCTGACAAGTATTTCAAGATAAGCACTTTTGAGTCCTACTTTTATCACAGTTTGAGTCCTAGCTTTATTTCCTGAATGGTACAGCTATACTCCAAAAAGATTTCTTTTCCCTCTCTGCTATCTCTACTCTCCCAGTTTCAACACCCACAGTTAATCTTGTGCAAGCCCTAGCTATTTTCTGGAAAAGCAATTTTGAAACCAGCAATCCAGTCTCATTTTCCATGTTTTTAAAGGAGTTAACAGACAGTTTCAGACATGGGTAACAAATGCAGGGAATGAGGAAAAAGGGTGTCTCTTGTTCAGGGCTGCTGAGTTGCCATGTTTACAGCTCTAAGCACACTGCTGACCAGCCACAGCTCCACCTGTAAAATGATCCCACTACCATATCCTTGACTTTTTCAAGTTATGACCAGCTGGGGGAGATTGTGTAAGTGCTGGAGCAGCTGCAGAACCTTTCCCTCACTGAACTACTGAAGAGGCATGCCAGCTTGTTTGTGTGTTTCTCAATAACCTTTCACCTACTTTGGCTGTTTTGGCTGCAGCGGGAGCCCCCAGCAGCTTGACAGCTCGTGAGGCAGCAGCATCGGGTGACAGAAAGATGAGAACGGGAAGATATGACCCTTGTTTGTAATGCTATTTCTGTATTTTTTTCCATGTAAAGGGCCATGTAAATATTTAGAAAACAAATGTATTAGTAGGTTAAAATATCAATCCAGTTCCATAAATGCAGACCCATCTGCAGGCAGAGGGTGAGCAATTTGCCCTTGGTACTGCTGAAAATTTCACAAAGAGCTGAGAATGTGACTCATGCTCTTTTCACCAGGCTACTGCTTCCGCTTACATTCAAAACTTCCTAGTGCTACCATTAATTTCCACCCAGACTTACTGCTCCTCCTGGATTATCATTTACCCTTCCTTGCAAAAGCTGAATTAGAAGTTGTCCTTGTCCCTAGCAGAAAATGTTAGTCTGGTTCCATAAGGGAAAAAACTGATAATGTTGCCTGCTCACCTGTTTGCCAAACCTCCTAAGCATTTTAACCAAATTTGAATAGATAATCAACTCTCTACAAACTTTCTATAAACTAGCAGATGATTTAGGGAGGAGAGATTAAATTTTTGCTCCACACTGAATAAAAGGGTGGGGAAACTGAGCCAGACTCATTCTACTCAAGAGCAGCAACCACACCAGAAGTCATCCCACGTGTTCTGGCCGGTCAGGAGAGGGCACTCATCCCGGCACATTCTATTGGGTCTCCAGCACTTGTTGGGTTACAAAAAAACCCCTTAAATTTGGGTCTCCAGCACTTGTTGGGTTACAAAAAAAAATCTTAAATTTTTGTCCCCACATAGAAAAAGGTAGGGCAAAAGCAACCATGATACCTTCTATTAGACATCAGCAACATGATCAGTCATTACACACGCTGGCTGACCAGGAACACTGCTCTGACCTAAGTACAGCACGTAGTGTCTCCAGCAGGGGTGAGCACATAAGAAACATGAGGCGAGAGACAGCTGATTGCAATGGAGAGCTATTAGGAAATGGACAAATGGACAGGAATCCAGGTTTCATTCATTCCACTCTTCTGGACCCATCTGTTGTGGAAAAAAGCAGAATGTTAACGCAGCTCCATTCTCTTAAGCATAGTCAGCAAAACATTACTGTGACCAAGCAACTGCAAGCATTGCTACCGCCTCTTCAAAACTTGCCCCAGGGCAGTTCAGAAGAGAAAAGTTAAAATATCTAAGCAGCAGAAATGAGACCTGCTCCAATGAATACTGCAGTTCAGAATTTGGCACTGTCCTTCACGGTCAAAATATTGTTCTCTGACACCCGCACTTAAAACTCTCACGGGTTTCAGAAGGAGGGTGAACTGGTGGTTTGGAGAGGAAGTGAGAACACTGCTAAAGACAGGACAGACGGAGACATTCTTTGAAGTGGTTACAATTTTCACAGCCTAGTTCACCTGCAGCTTGGCTGATCATGAAACCTCACATATTGTTACATTTGTGCCTGAAACTTAGCTGTCTTGCTCAACCTTCAGGACATCCATAACAATTACTTCACAGACATATAGTTTATATATGTAAGAATGGAAATTTACATTGTTCAGAACTGTAGGAGACATGCTTATTTTAGAAGCTCATCTGAGTAATAAAACACTGTTCTTGTGCTGCTGCTGTGTAAAATTCTTGTAGAAGTTTGTTTTGATTTGAAAAACATCCAGGTTTTGAGTTACTGGAGCCTTGCCCTTTTAATAAATGGGGAAGGCAACACGCTTCCTGCATTTCCTGCAACTTCAATTTTACCTTTGTTCAGAGCTAAACTGAGTATGTAGATATTTGTTCATACCTTACTGCATACAGCTACCAGGAAAACAGTAAGAAAATAAGTTGTTGTAAAGAAAATGAATGGAAACAACAGAAATTATTCTTAGTAGATGTTCTCCCGATTCAGAACAGAGTGTGTAATATGACTACTCACAAAGGATATTCAAGTTACTTATATTAAGCAGGCTCAGCACACCAACAGATTAAACAAAGTATCTCATAGGAATAGCCATAGTGACCTTATAACCTGGAATAACTGTCTAGTGCAGAGAACTTTCTTGACCCAGGTTTTATTGCAAAGTGTTCATTTTGAGGTTCCTGCTCATCACCGATTAGTGGCTTCAGGAAGAAAATGGAACAAAGCAAAACCTATCCTAAACATGTTTCATGGTTTAAAAAAATTTGTATGATATTGTCACTTCTGTGAGTTACCTGAAACTTGCAGACAAACCAACTTGAAACAGTCAAAAGCAAATCCCAAATTCTTAAATTTTTAACTTCTGGCAACGGCAGGAAAAATGAAAGTGATTACATTTGTTGCAATTAGATGTCTACATTTTGCTTCATTTCACACGCTAACATGTAATCACTGTGGTAAACCAGAATATATCTGATGGAAAAATAACAGAGTAATTCTCCCCATAAAATAATAAAACAGGGAGCAATAAAATAATAAAACATAAAGTACAGTGGGAGTAGAACAATAAGCAGGGATAACAGATATAATGACTGGGAAGACAAAACTGAGATGAAGTTAAAAAAACAGCCCAATGACAAGCTAAAGTATTCTTCTCCGTCTATTAAACTAAGTGCAAGAATTTGTCATGTTTACATGTTTGTGTGTGTAAATATATGCATATAAAATTGGACTGGGGAGTTGTATACAAATATTTGGGCATTATTTTGTGTTATTTTACTGTCACATGCTCCTGCTGTTACAGACCAAGTTTTCAGACACCAGGAAGCCCTCTGCTGACATTAACTCCATTCTTCAACGCACTATGCAAACCCTGCTCTCAGTGAAACGGACTTGGCATGGTGGGAAAAGGCCAGGCAGCACTAGAGATCCAAGCACGTTCTCCAGCAAAGAGGAAAGGTGAAGGGGCTTTTCCCAGATCTACTGTGACCCTGGAAGATGAGCTGTCCCTGAAAGCACTGTAAGAAGAACCCCTTCTTAGGTCAGCTCTAGTGACAGTAAATAAAGGCCACATGCCACCTGGGGCCAGTGCGTCACCAGCACAGCTGTCCTGGGTTATTTGGTCACTATTAACCAAGGTCACAGCCATGACCTACATGTCGGCACCCTCAACCCTGCGGCTGGGATCTGATTTTGCTCCTTTAACATTCCATGCAGCCTCTGCGCCGACCCTAGAGTTACCCTGTCGTTACCAGCACCGGCAGCACCCCCTGTACGGGTGCGAAGGCACAGCTTCCCCCGGGCACCATCGCGCCCCTCACGCCGTGTCAGCGCCACCCGCTGCCCCGGGCCCGCTCCCCCGCAGCCCTGGCGCTCTCTGGGTGCCTGCGCACAGCCCGTGCACGGCCGGACCCCCGGCAGCCCGTCAGGGGCGGCAGCAACGCGGCGCCTCGGAGCTGGGCACGGCCACCCCGCCCGGCCCCGGCCCGGTACACAAGGTCACCGCGAGCGGCGCAGCAGCAGCACCCGCCGCTCCGTGTGCTCTGGCCCCGCAGCTGCCCCCCGGCCCGGGACCCCTGGCACTTGGCCGTGCCGCTGGCGAGGCGCCCGCTGGCCCGGGCCTGGGGACAAGGGGAACCCCGCCAGCGCTGTCACGAGGCGCCCGGCGGGGGCGCGGCCTGCCGGAGCCCCGCCCCGCTGAGATTGTAAATAGAGGCGCCACGTGAAGCCGCTCGCCACAGGCGAGGGGATAGCGACCGTCCCGGAGCCGCCGGAAGCCCCGCTCACTCACCGACCGCTTACGTGCCGCGCACCCGCCGCCCCGGGAGCGATGAAGGCCGCCCGGATAGCCCTGCGCAGCGCCGCCCCACTGGCAGGGGCCAGTGCCGGCAGCAGCAGCGGCCGCTTGCCGCAGGAGGTGGAGCAGTTCTCCCGCTTCTCCCCCTCCCCGCTCTCCATCAAGCAGTTGCTGGACTTTGGTGAGGGTGGGGAGGAGCAGGGGAAGGTCGGGGCCGGGGGACAGCTGAAGCCCGGGGCTCGGAGGCTCGTTTCCCCGCCGAGGGGCGAGCCCGGGGGCTGCCGCGGAAGGGGGTGCAGGAGCGGTGCTGTGCCGGACGGAGGAGGCGGCGATCCCCGCCCCGAGGGCTCCGCGCTCAGCCAGCGCTGAAGTCGCTGCCGACCCCCGGCTCGGCTGCCCAGAGCCAGGGTGGAGGAGGGGAGCGGCCCCCGCCTGGTATTCCCAGCTCCGCTGGGAACCTGCCGGCCCCGGTGTGGTGGCAGCGACAGGGAGGTCGCCTCGGGTGGGCACCGCCGGCCGCAGTTACCCCCCGGCCGGGTGCTGGAGACCTGTGAGTGCCGCCATCAGAGCTGATGATGCGCTACAGCGCTGTTTTGGCGGTGTTCGCAGGGTGCGGGCTCTGAGAAGTCTGTGGGCTGCGGGGCGTGCTCGAGCTCCGCGCACACGGGGTTGGGAGGAGCCATCAGGCGGAGTGAACGCGCTGTTCCCTGATCCCGTTACCGCTTTGGCAGCTCTGGCGGCAGTGCGCACATGATACTGCCAGACGTCACCCCGAAGAACCTCCTGTTTACAGAGGCTGGAGTACTTCTTAGGGGATTGCAATTAAGTCTCATGTCTAAGTGGGAACTGTACAAGTACTTTGCCCGGGAACACGCTGTGTCTTACTGTCATGTAAACAGCGTTCAGCACAAACATACATGTACACTTAGATGGGCTGGCCAGTAAAAGCCTCATGATTGCAGAGGAATAGAGTTCTGAAGTTTGTGGAAAGTCAGCAATCTGAAGTACCATCTTGAAACTTCCTTAAACAAAAACTTTATTTTGGATTTATTCTTAGGCTCGACTAATGGATGTGAGAGAACTTCTTTCTCGTTTCTGCGACAAGAGCTTCCTGTGAGGTTTGCAAACATCCTGAAAGAAATTGATCTTCTTCCTGATAAATTACTAAGCACTCCATCAGTAAAATTAGTAAAAAGCTGGTAGGTATGAACTGCTTGACTTCAGCATGCAAAGTAACATAGCTTTGAGAACTTTGTTGATACAGACTTTTTTGAATAGTAGAAAGCATAAAAAAAATACAGTAGAAATGCAGTTCCTTCATCAAAGCTGAATTGCAAGCTGTTACACACTGTCCTTTTCTACCACACTAACGTTAAATTGAAAACCAATATGGTTATATTGTTATCTTTAAATTAGTGTGTTTGGGGGGGAGTTAACAGTTTGAAGTAGCTAATAGAGCAAATCTCACTTCTGATTCATCAAGAAGGGGGAAAAGAAAATGTGTTCTGTTTCCCCATAGCATTACAGACTCTCTGACCCAAATGAAATGGGAAAGCAGGCTATGTACCTGTTTTGATCTGTCACTGATGCAGTTACTAACAGAACTTCTATTCCAAAGTATAGCGCCTTGACCTGCGCAACAAGTGTTTGAAATTCAATTAACATAATCTCTGCAGTTGACACAGTGGCTGAATCTGATTTAACCTTGTTTACTGGCACAGTTGCAGCATTTGCCGGGATGGCTGACATAAAGAGTAGAAGTATTAGACTGAGCTTTAGAAACGGTTCTTAATATAGCAAACAGTTGTGCCTTTGCTGTATGCTTCAAGACTGTCAGATGTTAGTGCAAGAGGCTCAGCTACTTAGCTTCTGCCAAAGCTGATCAGATATGGAAAAATTTTGCTTAAGTGTCTTCCTGATTGTCATTGTCATTTGGATCTTCTTTTGAAATACATCGCTTCTTGAGAATCATAAGGGGATCATATGTACCTTAAGTGAGGGTTTAGATTCCTCTCTGGTGGCAGGCACAAGAAAGGACTTAAAACTTCTGGGGTTCAGGCCATCAAGAAGTGTTCATCTGTCATTCCATTGCTGGTTATAACTTTGATATTTCAGAGATACTTAAAACTCCTAGCTGAGTTGTTAGGACTAATGATGTGCACAAAACAAAGTATTTTCCGAGTTGATAGGTTAATAAAAATCAAATTTATAGCATATATTTCTTGTGTTCTTTTTCAATAGGTACATCCAAAGCCTAAAGGAGCTGGTTGAGTTCAATCAGAAAAGCCCAGATGACCAAAAAGTCTTATCTGAGTAAGCTTTTTATTTGTTTCTTTGAACTTTTTAGTTCACATTCTACTTTTCACAATATATTCACTTTAGACTGACAGCCATCATGAGCTGAATTTGATAATCTAGCAGAAATAGCTGAACACAGAACAAGCTGGTCTAAATCTCTGATCATGTTTAGCAGTACTGCAAATAAAGGTGACCCATTGCAGCCTAATTTAAAGGTTATATTGTCCCTTGAACTGTCATGACAAAGAAATATTAAAAAAAATTATCTGTCAAGTTACATCTCTGCTTCTTTCCAAGATGTCAGCTTGGGAACTTTCTCGCATTTTCCTCTGCTCAAATAAATGATTAAATAGGCAGTGAATTTGATATGGCTCATTATACTTTCTGTTTTAAAAATGCCAAACTCTCCTGGGTTAGGTCAGTGAGAAATTACTTTTAAAAGAGTAAAAGAAACAGACTGTATTTTAACAGGCTGTTAAGCACTTACCTGTGCTGGGGCTGGATTGGATTATACAAAGCTTGTATCAGTGTAATGTGACAATAATGTTCTAAAAAGATCTCTTTTTGACCTAGCTTTATAGATACTCTAATTCGAGTCCGAAACAGACATCATGATGTGGTTCCTACAATGGCTCAAGGAATAATTGAATACAAAGACACCTTTAAAGTAGATCCTGTCACCAATCATAACATCCAGTATTTTTTGGATCGTTTTTACATGAGCCGTATTTCCACCCGGATGCTAATGAACCAACACAGTAAGTAGAAATTTTTGCCTGGAAAAAAATTTAAACCTAATGAGTAACATGTTAATGTCAACACTTCTGAAAACTTAGGGAAAACTGTTTCACATGATTTTGTGTGACACTGAAAAGTTAGAAACTGAATCTATCACTTAAGAAAGTAATGGAAAATCTTGTTTTCTAGACTACAGAATAACTGAAGTAACTCCTTTTAGGTATATGTAGGGATATCATCAATGTCTGAAAAATCTTTAGATGTGAACTACAGAAAAGCCAACATAGTTTGCTGACAGTATATAGCATTTAAATTCATAAAAGGCATAAACAACATTCAATATTTTATGTGATTATATGTTGCAATTGCACTATATTAGTCTCAATTTTTAGATATTTTTTATAATACAGTATTCGCTATTAAATATTGTATTGTTCTCATCTCCAACAGCTCTTCTTTTTGATGATAAATCTGGCTCGGGGCACCCAAGGCACATTGGAAGTATTGATCCTTGCTGTGATGTTGCTGAAGTAGTGAACGGTGCGTATTCTCAGAGCTTTAACGATTCTCTTCCTGATCAGTGTCTATATCTGATTGCAAGCAGTTTGGGTACCAACTTGTGTTGTAGAGGATGCTGACTGGCTTTAATTGAGATAGCTGAAAGCAGTCTTACCAAAGCATGAGCTTTTAGAGGACAGAATTTGAAAAAAAAGCAGTAAAAAAACATGTTGGAGTAAGTCCTAGTAAGTGAGAGATGAGGTAGATGTTGAAGTTGTCTGAGGTGTTGAGATTGGTCTTACCTGCTGATAGATAACAGATGCATCAGTTCCATCCAATTATCAAACTGTACAAAGATTTGCTCATGCTGCTCTATCTGCCCATTGTTCTCAATTTATAGTGCACACAGTGGATGCAATGTTATCATTCCCTTAAGACACAATCTCTTGTCTATGTCCTGGACTCTGTAACACCTTAGCAGCTAATGCAGTTAAAAGCTGTATTCTGCCATGCATTAGAATTAATTTCTACATTGCTTGATATTATACTTTACATCATTTATTTAAATAATTATTTCAGATGCTTATGAAAGCTCCAAGATGTTGTGTGACCAGTATTACTTAACATCTCCAGAACTGAAACTTACTCAAGTGAACGGTAAGATGAGAGCCTCCTATCAATAGCCAAACTGCTGCTTTTACTGACTCAAAAAGCTCCCAGTTCTGTAACCTTAATGCACATGCCGGTTGATCTGACCAGGGCTGGTTCCTCTTCATTTTCTGTTACAGGCACCTCTAACACCTCCTGTGTTAGAACTCAAATGCCAATGTATCTTAAACACTAAATTTTTGAGGTACCATTTATGAATTTGAGAAAAGTCAGACAAACCTGTACTTAAAGTAACATGAGAAGTTGCTAGAGAGGACCTCCATGTCTGGGGTGAGGAAGTGAGGCTGCTGAAATGCTGGGTCTGGTCTGAGCTGCCTGCATGTGTCTGATGTCAGCAGTCAGCTTAATGTTTAAAATCCTTTATGTATAAAGGGGAATTAATACTTGATTTTTTAACTTGTTTATTTGAAAGGAAGCTGTTATTAAGCAAGTGGCAATTACAGTCTAAACACTGCTATGAAAGCTATTTGCCAATTTTGGAGGGGGGAAAACCAAAAATGAGACTGGATTTATTTTTTTGTTTGTTTTGGCAACTTGCTCATTGTAAAATTTGGATACAATATAGGAAAGTATCATTACCCTTTTAAATCTTTTGTGTTTTTCCTTTCATCTAGGAAAAGCTCCAGGAGAACCAATTAGCATTGTATATGTTCCATCTCATCTTTTTCACATGCTTTTTGAGCTCTTTAAGGTATGTCAGTATAAACTGAGAGAGTGAAGTGGGATGTGGGGTTGTGACCACCACTGGTCGCCTGCTTTTTGGGATTACATCTGCAGGTTTGCCCTGGTGCCTTTTCTGTGGAGTGGTCAGTGTATTTAGGAGTAGTGAATGAGGCTGAACTTCAGTGCTACCAAAATGGGTTGCAGAAATCTGGCAGCCTTTAGCAACTGCTGAACTTTGCTCTTCTCCAGAAACCTGTTGACTTTAAGGGAGTTATGTTATTTAATTTACAGTACCTGAGTTATGTTGGGCAAGAAGTTGTAATCTTTCACTCAGAAGAGTCTTGGCTATGCTTGGTCACTTCTAGGTGTGATACCTCCTCTGCTGCCATTATGCCAAAATGCTAAGTGTGTCCCATGGAAACTAGGCACTCATAGGAACAGAGGGTCATTTTGGCCCTCTGTGTAACAGGGGTGTGGTTTGAAGTGCATGGATTCAGCAATCTCTGATCATGGTAACCTTCTTTTCCACAGAATTCAATGAGAGCAACTGTTGAATTCCAAGAAAACAGTCCTACCCTTTCTCCAATTGAAGTGATAGTTGTTCTAGGGAAAGAAGACCTGGCAATCAAGGTATTTTGCTGGCCTTCTACAATATGGACTTAATGTAATCTTTGTTATTATACATGCTTAGCTGATTCTATTAAAAGGTCTCCTGGCCTCTGAGAAAAGATCAAAGATACTGTGCAAGAGCACATGAGCATTCTCTTGATGATATGAGCCTCCATTTAGCACAATTATCAAATTGAAAAATAACACTGCAAAACAAATGTTTGCATTTATGACTGTTGGAAAGGTGTGTTCAAATAACAGCATTTTAAATACCATTCTTAGAGCATGCTTGTTGACTTCATTCTCTCTTAAACCAGATCTCAGACCGAGGAGGTGGTGTTCCAGTCAGGAAAATTGAGCAGCTGTTTAGCTACATGTATTCCACCGCACCAAGGCCAAATATGGATGATGGTCGAAATACCCCTCTTGTAAGATACTTTCAATACTTATGTTGCAATTAGGTTGTTCTAAGTGTTGGTGTGTTAATAATGAAACATTGTGTCCATCCTGCTGCTTTGTGGGATGTGTGACGATTACTAAGCCCCATAAATATGAATTTACACTTTCTGAAACTGAATTTTAATATTTAGCTTAGTGGACAAAAATATGCTTTTACAGGTGTAAACAAAAAAGAGCATCGCAACCTGAATCTAACCCCTTTATTTTTTTTTCCTTCTTACGTTCCAGCGACACTAATTTACTTTGTCCTCACTCTCCAATGAGTCCTCAAACTTACTGTAAATCATGCTGCAAGCACAACTACAACAGGCTTTTAATCTCTCAGTAGCAAGCTCCTTTTACTAATCAAGCTGTACTAGCAAAAACAAGGGAGGAAAAACCACTGAAATGTAATATGTAAAAGTGGGACATGTATATAGACCCTCCCACTTCCATGGAGATCTTTTTTCTTGTGGTTTTGGGTTTTTTAATGGTCAGTTCCAGCATTCTCTATGAAACTGGTCAGAGATTTATGTTTTCTTCTAAGAGAAGAGGAAGTGCAAAGGATTTTTTAACAGCTTAAAAATTTCTGAAGACTTTCCAGCTATTTAACTTTAAGCCATAAGAGCTAGTAAAAAAAATTAATTAATTTTATATTGTACTTTATTTTTAGGCTGGCTTTGGGTATGGCTTGCCAATTTCTCGTCTGTATGCTAAATACTTTCAAGGAGATCTGAATCTTTACTCCATATGTGGTTATGGAACAGATGCTATCATCTACTTGAAGGTATGTATCTAAATTTAGTTAAATGAAAGATAACTGCCATTAAGGCAGTGGGATAACTACTCGTTACCGTTGTAAGGTAAACAAATTCTCTGCTCGTGAGTAGCTCTTGTGTTTTCTTGAGAAATGACAGATTTAGTGACTGGTTTTTAAGTGGTTTAAAAAAGTCACTAGGCTTTAACTGGCTCACTCAAACAGCTACTAGTGAGAGCCCTGCTGGTTTTCAGCTTGTGGTAAGATGTTACCTACTTGTTCATGGTATACAAAGTACTTGAAGAGAGTGAAGTAAAGGTGTGAGCAACAGATCTGGTTTGTTTATTCTGAAAACTAGAAAATACATAGAAACTAAATCCTTAAGGAGTCAAGGTGCTGTTCAACATCTGCCATATAGCAAGCTATGGGATTCAGATACCAGTAATTTTGAACACTGGGCATATAACATTCACTGCTGTTTCTATAAGAAACCTGCAAACAGCACTACATGTTCTTTTCTACTTTCTGCACTTAATCATGGGAAAAACTTTCTTTGAATTTCTTTTGCTAAACTGAAAACACTGAAGCACAATCAGGGCAGGAGTACAAAAAGAGACAGTTCAGCTATATATATATGTAACATTTCTATTATAACATTTTCACTGGAATTTTGCAAACAAAAGTCCTTTTCCGTGCATTACTGGACTATCTTGAAAACATGTTAGAGGGTACTGCTTAGGGCCTATTAAACATGCATAAATAGGATGTGATGTTACTGCATTTGTCCTACCAAATTATCCAAAGCAATCATTGATACTGAAGCATGTAAACTACCTCATCTATTGTAGAAACATTTGTGTGAATAACTTCATTTTGTAGTGTCACTGGCCTAACACTTCAGGCATACTGTTTTTGCTAAGTGGCATTATCAAGAGATAGAAACCAAGTAACTTGTGACTTCTTGACTTTCAGGCCTTATCAACAGATTCAGTAGAAAAACTCCCAGTTTTTAACAAATCAGCTTCCAAGCATTACCAGGCTACCTCAGAGGCAGATGATTGGTGTGTTCCAAGTAAAGACCCAAAGAATGTGGCAAAACAGAGTGCAGCTTTCTGAAGAGAAGTTGGTATACAGACACCCAAGGGGATCAAGCTGGCTTCAAGAGCAGCGTTTGGAAGTATTCATCTACCTCCAAACAAGCAAGTTTCAGAACTGGCAGAGGAGAAAGACAATAAGAATATTATAAACCTAGGCTGTATGCTGAATCTGAAACCTTGCTGTGGACTTCAGGATGAGAAAAATAGGAGCACATATGTCTTTAAAGAAGACCTGTGTATAGAGGAAAATCAGGCCATTTTTTTACTATGATCAAAGACTTGGTGTGGTAGAGGTGTGCAATTTTTAAATCCTGTTTAATGCTTGAATTCTGAATACTGATAAACATGAGTTATGCTGATGCATATTTTTCTGTTAGAATAGTTATCAGCAGTTTATCTTATTACAGAACTTCTCAGGTAGATAGATAACATCTGTACTTTAAAGCTGTATTAACATGGCAGTCTTGTAGCAAGATACAAACAGCATTCAAATACAGCCTGACTGGAAGGGAGGGAGCCCTGGGAGGTAGGGAGAAAGTGTCTTCCCTGTATAAGGAAGTCCCATTACAAAAATAAGGTATTCCAGGAATAATTCTTTTGTGGTGCCTTGCCTTGTGAGTCACGTTGCTAGATATTTTACGTTAAGCTGTTCATGGGAAATCAGCCAAGTAAGGCTTCTATGCATAAGGTTAATGAAGAAGAAAATCAGGATATTTTTAAAAGCTACTGGAAAGAAATGGAAATATAAACAGCTCTAATGTTAGGGTACATCTAGCCTACATCCCTGTAATTCTGGAGAATGTGTGCCAAGTAAGTCAGTCAGGATTTTCCAAGAACTGAACTCAGACGTGCAAGTTGAACAGAAAGGTTTTGGTGATATATACTGTATAAGCATGTTGTGAAAACCAGCATGTTTAAAACACAGTCTTGTGGTTTGTTTCCGTTGTCCTGTTAGGAGGTTAGTGGCTCAGTTAATCTGCCAATTGTCTTTTCCAAATTTGTGTTGGAGCATAGCAGCTCAAAGAGGTACATGGGGAAATCTCTACTTCGAAGGCTGTGGTGAGCACTGAAGGTTTGTTGGAAAGGTTTTCAGGAGCGGTGTTGGAACTAGAAAATTTTATTCTAAGAACTATTCATTACAATGGAAAGGGCTTAGGAAATGTTTTAAAATATAAACAGCACTAAAAACTACAGAATAGCTTTTATGAACAGCAAAATAGGGGGAATTCCCATAGGAACAGTGCCAGTGGGAGAGAGTTGTTTGGAAAATATTCCATTCTCAATAAGTTTCTTCCTTGCCCATCTTTGTGTGTTCTCAGTTTTGTAAGCAAGGTTAACTTAACAGATGCTAAACTATTGGATGTTGCCAAGCTGGCCAGTCAGAAGTTCATCAGGGCTGTATAATATTACTTGAATTTTTTAACTAATTATCATATTATCTCACATGATCCTTTGCAAGAAGTTGCAAATACAGTAAAGCATCCTGCTCAGTATGACAATTTTCTATTAGAGATTTCTATTTGTTGGATGGAAAATCACTTCATGTTCCACTGTGAATCTAAAATGGTTTTTAATAAGAAACTACCTTTATGTTCTAGAAGTCCTGTTGAGCTTTATTTCTCATTGAAAATAAAATAGTATTTTTGATATGCTTCATTGATTTTAAAAACTAATTTTGGATGTATTAATGATAGCTGCTGAGCATGATGACTTCAGTACTGCATCTGGGCTGTTTTTATCCTGGTGAATAAGCTGCAGTCACCAAAGGTCACCAGATCGTGCATCTGAGCTCAGCTCAGTGAATGAAATGGCTAATGAAAAGGAAATATCTTTGTCTAGAATATACAGGTGTGAAAAGCTGCTTTCACTGTCATAAGATAATTAAGTATTTGTTGATTTTTGTATTGAATACAAGGTCACAAACACATACCTAGGTAGTCATTGTTGTCGAGCAAACACAATTTATGCCTTTCTGTCTGCACCCAGTAATGCTTGTGATCTGATGGTACATCAGGAGTTGTAATTTCTGTTTCAAAGCAGCTGAGGCACATGGGTGCTACAAAAATGTTTGTGATGCTGCTTCAGAGAGAAGCTGTGGAACATTCATGATGCAGGCAGAGGTTGTGTAGCACTT
This sequence comes from Rhipidura dahli, assembly GCA_013399225.1. Classification (NCBI taxonomy): domain Eukaryota; kingdom Metazoa; phylum Chordata; class Aves; order Passeriformes; family Rhipiduridae; genus Rhipidura; species Rhipidura dahli. Next base: position 286,269 of record VXAC01002588.1, on the reverse strand, counting down.
TAGGAATCCACTTGAAATCTCTGTACTATTACAAACTGTGGCTATCTACCTAGATAATACAGCACCTTTTCCAGCATTCACTGACTTTTTATTCTGAAAGTAGAGCTGTAGTATTAAGTCTTTTACTTGGATGTTGAAATTGTTTTATAATAAAATCTTTTAAATGGTTTTCTGTGTCTTTGGTTTTTTTAAGAAGTCTAGTGCAAGCACGGGCTTTTTATTTTAAGTCTTATCAAATGGAGTTGAGAAAAACAGCACTCATACTATGTCAGGTACAGCAGGGGCAAGAAACATTGGAAGAATTATCTGCTTATGCTTAATGCTGCATTGGTTGAGAGGTTACATAGTACCTAAAATCAGTGCATTACCTTATGCACCTCCTTACTCTTTATAATTAGGACAGGATTCATTTTGAGATGAGCATTGGGAATCTTCCATCTGAGTGTGTTCTACACTCTAAAATAGCTGTCTTTTGTTCCATTTTAAAGAGAATGAAAATGGACTAAGAAAAAAAGACATTCATCACTGGGTCTGTGTCTAACAAAAAGTTTTTCCACAGATTAAATGGATGCCTCTCAGCTCTGAGGCAAGGGGACAGCTGGCTTTTCATGCCTGGGGGTAAGAAAATGGTAGTGATCAGATGGTGCCATGATCCAACAGTCCTGTACAAGAGGGGCTCTCGCAGATCTGTGTTGGCCTGAGGCCATCCTGCATCTCCCTTAATTTTAAGAAGACAGAGTAAATGTAAAAATGTATGTAGATACTTTACCTGAAAGAGGAGAGGTGAAAACCAGCTGGACTCTAGGTGTCTGGCAGCAAGCCTACAAGTGGCAGCCTTATGTACTGACTTTACCCTCCTTAGCAGTGTGGGTTTCACCTTCTTAAGGGTTTTTACTTGTAATGCCAGGGAATTGTTTTGCAGTTACAGAAATCTACCACTCTGACACATACCAGTGTGCCAGGTGTGTTGGGAGAAACCACCCAGAACTAAAGTACACCAGGGACTTCAATAAACTACTACAGAAAACAAAAGGAAACCAACAACACAAGCATCCATTGTGTTTCCCCATCATTTTAACTGTCCTGCAGTCTCCATAGACAGGACTTGTGTGTTTCCTGTCAGGTTTTTCCAAGCAGAAACACACATACATGCATTCTATGCCTTGCCCATGGCAGGCTTGGGAGCAGGGATGCTGAAGTGCAGCAGGATGGACCCAAGCTGCTGTCTGTGCAGCCCCTGTTGAGCACCTGGCCCCAGCAGACCCAGGTCTCCCTGCAGCATGCTGCACACAGATCAGTAAGCTCCTGCAGTCAGAAGGCAAAAGGTTTTCCTTCCTTTTTTCCATCCCCTGCACAAGCCCAGTGGGTAAGAGAGGCCCTGCACCAGCTCCTGGTGACAGTGTGGGGGTGGCTTGCTGCTGGCATGTGAGGGGGGCACTGACATCAGCACGTTTACCCACAGCTGAAGAGTGTTCTGGTTTCACAGGAGATAAGCAGGTGTTGCACTTTTGCCCTTTTCCCCCTGATCAGGACCTTACACAGCCAGGTTCCTGATGTCAACAGAAACCATGCCAAAGCAACCTGTGTTTTCTCTTCCAGATCATTAGCTAAAAAGTGTACACTGATTACAGGTTAGTGTTACTGGTGCCTTGGGCACATAGCCAGATAAATCTCCCTGGAGCCTTGATACACAGTTGTTCATTATCGTGGGTTCCCTATCACTTAACCAAGTTTTTAAATCCACCAGACTTTGCCCTTAACATGCAATAATGTCCTTCCCAAAGCAGTATTACAAAACAAGCTTTGCTACATTTGATAACACTACTGGACTGGAAAAACGTTTGCTTTTTTTTCTCCTTATGGTAGCAATGACAACTTGAGAGGATTAGGTGTAACACCCAAGAATTTTCTGCCCCTAAGTTCTTTAGCAGTTTTAGCAAATGGAAGGTAGAACATGGCAGTTTATGATCCCTCAGCACAGCTAATTTTTGGGGGGTGGGGATGGTGAAGAGGAAGGGGCACACTTCTCTGTTAACGTCTTTGGGTTTGTATTTCCCAGGAACTGACAACACAATTTTAAATGTCTATGTCCTGACCCTGTGTTACAGGCCCTAAGGTGGTTTTGCACATCTGTGCTGTAGTACACATTCAAGTCAGAATGACTGACTCAGTACCTGGCTAGATGCTGCTACTCCTCACAGTCAACAAAGGACATGTTGGCAGGCAGCTTCAGTCAGTCCTGCTTCTCTCCACTCACCTCACAGGGAGGAAAGGGCAGAAATACCCACGGGGCAGTTTTAATTCTTCCCTGAAATCTTGAACGTTGGGTGTCAAAGCAAGTAGCTGGAACACAGTCCTGGGTCTTCAGAATATCCTGAGGCCTCTTAATCATGTAAGATTTTTATATAAACAGAAAAATATATATGGGGTATCAGGAGCTGCTCCTCATCAACTCTCCTCAATATTCCTTCTGCAGCTATGAAAGAAAATTAAAGCAGAGTGCAACAAATTGGCCCATGTAGAATTAGCACAGATTTCCCTGTGTCATTCTCTTGCTTTGCAGATCCTAAAAGGAAGGGGAAAGAAAGGAAAGGATCTACTGATGTGAGGGGCACAGCCTCAAGGAATGAGACTCACTGCCTTCCTGGAGTCATGTCCAGTCTAAAATCCAGACAGAACTGTGATGCAGGAAACACAGCAAGAGGAGTGACAATCAATCCTACTATTTTGAGCTGCCAAACATTCTCCTGGAAGGTGTTCTAAACTAGAGAGTTTCAAGTTTAGAACAAGCATGCTTTAAGTTACATTAATATGATATAGCCCTGTCTGCAAGGCTGAAATAAGAAAATCAAGTAGTGTTTTCTTTACTGTTATAGGTTGGGCTTTCTGTACTTTGTCACATCACTGGACTGGGCCTGAAAGCTGAGAGCCTTGGCATGGGAGTCGGCACACCAAGTACGACACCTTCTCATGACACCATGTGCTTGTCTCTGTGTGTGTGTGCTGAGGTGGGAGCTGGGTATCTCAGCTGCCTCTCATGGCCGGTGTATCCAGAGGACTCCAGAAAGCTTCTTCTGAAGCAGACACCTATTTCTGGTGCCTGAATAGTGATCCTGTGTCCAGTGGCAGTGCTCAACTGACTATAAAGGGATCCCAGACACCTCTAGGCACCTGCATTTAGATGGTTTCAGCTGTGAGCTGGCTCCCAGCTCATTCAGTTACCTAAAAATAGACTCCCAGTCCTATATGAGGAAGGCTGGAGTATTCTTCCTGTCTCTCATCTGTCACTCTGGAAGACAGAGATCTTCCACAAGTCCTTTGTCATGCCTGCCAGTCCCATGCAAATACCTTGTATGGACACTCGTGGCTTTCTAAAGTAGCAGTGAATATTTATGTTTAGGTAAATGACTCAAGTCCTCTTACTAGCTCTGCGTGCTTGTGAGAAACTGGAAACACAGAGCTCAAAATTATATCCCTGCTGTGTCATTGCTGGCCAGGATGGATACATAATGGAAAATCCCAGACAATATTTATTCTGCAGCAAATGCCAGTGGGATCATTGCAGATAAGCTGGCTGCTGGCACAAACTGTGTCAGCCTGGAGCTGCCTCTGCACAGCTTGTCATCACTGACATTGCTGATCTGTCTGGGTTTGGGACTGGTCCTAGGGCCACATGATTGCAGGAGGCAGCATGAGGCTCATCACTCTGCACCCCACAGGCAGCAGTGCTGTCAGACAGCTCTGAGCCATGCCTACCACTCCTCGGACAACCAAATACCAATTGCTGAGCAGATCTTTTACAGAAGCTTAGGAGCTAACTGTAGCTGATGCTGATTGTTAAGTGCCATGAGGCATACTGAGAAATCAGATGTATTGTAAGCTCCTTTTTGTAGTGTTTTTTCCTTAGAATGGTTTTCTCTTGCTAGCAGCTTTACTGCCCACAACACTCTGGGTTGATTTGTAACAAATTAACTGGGAAACAGATTAGAATACCTGCCAGGCTACTTGTCATCTCCTCCAATCACTGTGGCATGCAGCAGAGGTAGTAACATGCATTGCAAAGCCTATTGGTGACCCAGAGTCACTCCCCTGCTTCCAAAGGTGGAATTCAACCTTCACACAGGGGTGGATCAGATGGTTTGGACTACTCTCAGTGTTACCAGGTATGTGTCATTGCCTCAGAGACCACAGGAAGCTGTTTGCTCAGGCATAAAACTATGTTTGTGTTGACACAGAAGCACTTGTTTCTGCTTAGTTAGGGCCTGTTATAAAACCTTCTGATCTCACAACTTTCCCTTTGCTCCTAATCAGCTTTGCCTTAGGTTTTACATAAATACACAATGAAGAAATCTTCATTTTGAAGCTCTGCCCAGGGACACCTGAAGTTTTCATTATTCACGTTATTCATGGAGATGCCCAGAAGTCTTCTTCTGGTACAAATTCCTTCATTTGCTTCTCCCCCATGGCCTCACCCTCCTGTTCCTGTGTTCTTCCTACTCCAGTTACTGATGCCTGGCTCTGCATGCTCTGAGCCTATCTTCTGTAGCCAAAGGTTGGGAACAGTCCTTTGGAGACATGTCACACTTCCAAAAGCTTTTGATGATTTTTCAAGGCCACTGGATGATCAGTTCACTTGAGGAAAAAAAATTGTAACCCCTTCTACATATTCCCAGGCTTCTTTCTTTTGAATGGCAACATCCATGTAAGAACAGCTGAAACGATGGCAAAATTATTCACTGAAGTGCCATAAATTGATGCAGACAGACCTTGGAAATCTTATTATACTACTCAGGGCTTCCTGAAAGAGATGTTACCATCCTTCTCCAACGAATTGTTCTTACCTTTTCCTTTGCAACAGAATGATATTACTCACCTCTGAGTATTGATCTTAAGGGAGAGGATGTGTCTTGACTGTAAATCTGAACTATAGTAGTCAAACAAAGCAGAGAAGAACTGGAGATCCTCCCAGTTCTTCCCAGGAATAAACATATCCACTGCCTTAGGAAATGAATGTTTTGGAGGGAAAAGGTCTACCCCTAACAGGGGGCTATTTCAGAAGAGGGCTGTTCCTTTTCATAAGAAGAAGATTCCAGCAAAGCTGTTGACAATGAAAGGGTAAAATAAATATTTTTAAGCATTTCTTTAAAGTGTATTTACACTGGAAAGCTTGGGGGTTTCAAATACTGTAAACATTTCTAGAAGAATAACAGTTTATTGCTGTAAATTATGGTAAACATTCACTTATGGAAGGTTTTTTTATAATAGATTCAGAAGCAGTTATTCAGTAGTTCTTATTTTAATCATGTAGGAGTATGGAATACAGAATATAGATGATGGATCAATGGGATGGCTGTAAGCCTGCCTGAGAGCTGCTGATGTAATTCACTGGTTTTTTCTGTAATGTGTCTAACATAGGCTAACTCTTTTCCAATCAATAATGTAATATAATGTGGGATCGACATATTAAACAATGTAATGATAGATGTTAGAGTAGTAATAATTCATCTTTAGACTTCACACCATGTCTACTGAAATGCGTGACAAGATTCCTGTTGACACTAGCGAGTGGACAAAGCCAAAATGCTTTAAGCTGTTGGTCTGTAAAGAGACACATACACCCCTAAAGGTCTCTAGAAAACATGAAGCAAATTAGTTTTTAACTCCTTCAGAGTGCAAGACCAGATGAGATGTTGGCCTCACTGTGTTACCCACCATGAGTTCTGCAAGACGGCGCTCGTTGTGTGGGAGGAATTTAAAATCAAGAGCCATACCTAGGAGAGGAAGAGAAGTACATGACTGACATTTAGACCTTCAAGATATGTTGAACAGAAATGTGCATATGCACATATGTCCAATTTAAATGCACTGAACTGACAGCTCTTGCTTCAGCCCATCCTCCTTACTTAATGCAATACAACCCTGGAAAAGCCTGACAGCCAAACACCCCCAACTAGAGGGAGGTCAGCTCTCAGCCCTTCTGTTCAAGCCAGATGAGACCAAAAGCCCAGGTCCATGCTGCAGGAAACTGGTTGCAGAGACACCATTGTGTCTGAGGTATAAGCATGTCCCTGTTCCACAAAGTGGGCAGTTTGTCCTTTTGTCCCCAGCCACCAAGAGCCCCACTGAGATAGAGGGGTTTTGCCCCTGCCTGGAACCAGAAGGACAGAACACTTTAACAGTACATGACAGTGACTGGCCACAGCTTGTGCTCATTTCACACAGCTGAGGCTTTTTAAAAAAAGATTAAGAGTGTCCAAAGCCCAAACAATGTGAGGGCCTGCTTCAATACGGATGGAAGATTACTCCAGCTGTTTGGGGCCAGGAGCCTAAAAAAGCAAAGCTTGCCTCCCATAGTGGAGCTCCAGACACTTGACATGAATAGCTTGGTTTAAGCAGAGGGCAGACTGGTAGCTAGTGCTAGATAAAAGGATACAAAACAGCACTGTAAGTAAGAAGTGAACAATTATAAACCTTAAAAATACCCTTCAGGAAACGCATGGCTGCTGTTCTGCTGCTAGCAGCTGGATCTTTTGTTCTGCTTACAGCTTTCCATCCTTTTATTTTCTCTATTTTGTTGCTTATGAGGACAAACCTGGGCTGCATATACAGCACAGCATGCTCCAGCCGGGACTGGAGGCCACAGGAAGCCGTGGTGCCTCTGGCCACTGTTCTAGCAGCCTCTTGAGCCAAAGGCAGGGAACCCACGGGGACAGGCTGTTCCCTGCTGGCTGCACTGGAAGCTTCAAAACATGTTTGTGTCGAGTCAGCAAGAACTGCCCAGATTGGTCATGCCACTGCTCTCTCTCCCTTTCCAGGCTGCAGGAAGGAGCTGCAAGCCTACAAGAGGCTGTCAAAGTCCAAGCTCACATTCAAGTCTGTTGCAGGCACTGCCTGCAGCTGGATCCTGCCTGCCCAGAGTCACTTACCCACCATTTCACCAATGCACCCAGGTCACCTGAAAGTGAAGGGCAGACAGGGCTGCCTCTCTGCCCCTCTCCCTGCTCTGTGTTGGAAAGGGCAGTACTCCCTGTGCAGGTTCCAGCAGAACGTTCTGGGCAGAACTCAGTGCCATTTGATACCAAACCCTCCCACACTCGCAGCACAGCCAGGCAACAGCAGATAGTGTGTCCTGGTCAGCTGAAAAAGGAGTCCTTTTCCTTGATCTTTTACAGGCAGGATGCACCCTGTCAAAGCCTTAAAGGGACACCCAGTGCATAATTCAAATCCATCTCTAAAGCATAGAGGTGCCGTGTGGGGGCCCTGCAAGAGGGGACCATGACAGCCATAGCACAGCATGTCAAATACTTGCTGGAGTTTCAACCAGGAGAGAGTTGGGTAATGGAGACCTCTGGCATCCAGCTCTCCACAGCTCTGTCAGGGTCTCTTAGACACCTCCACCCAGGCTTGCTAATGCCACCTGTCTGTCTGGGATGGGGTTGGAGATGCGTCTTTGCTAAGGTTCCCTGAGGTGCCGGAGAAAATGTTTGGGTTTGCCTTAAGCTTGCAGTCGCTTCAGTGGAAAGCTGCTCTCCATGGAGCAGCTGCAGCCCACACTGGTGGCTTGGGAGTCCTTGGTACCAGGGACAGGCCTTTGGGTGTGCCTGAGGGGGAAGAGCACACAGGAACATTGTGACCAAACGGAGTCTTTTGCTCATAATAACACTGTCAGCCTCAAGTACCACAAGTCACAGTTCACAGCCCTCAAAATGCGGATTTGGTTTGTTAAGTAAACAATGTTTAATCCTCTTGTTTAACATTAGATTTCTTTTTTTGTTTTTCTAATTTGCTGTTGAACTTCACTTCCAAATGTGCATGGCAGCTCTCCCAGGTTTACTGGGACACTCAGTATTCACCATGTGAAAATCTGTATCAGTTCTAATGCCAGTTCTCCCCTTTCTCTCTCAGTTCTTCCCCCCACCACACACCATGGGAATAGGCTGAGCTCCTACCTCTCCCCTGCACAGCTCCCTGCCACATCTGCCCATTTCCATCCACCAGGCTGAACTGTCTTGGCCAGGAAAGAGTGCCAACCACTGCTCCAGCAGCACAGAAAGGAACTGCCAGAGATAAAAGGCTTTGTGAACAGAGGCTTTGCTGATAGACCTTAGATCTTTAGAGCATCCTAGTGTCATTAGAAGCCAAGGTCACTGGTTTCTATTTCCTTCCACAGCACTGGAGGATGCAGAATTTGATTTCCTGGAAAGCTGGCAGAACAACGTTTCTCTGCCACGTTTCTGATTACAGGATAGAAACCTCCCTGCTATGCTGGCAGGTGAAATGTGTGAGCACAGCTCAACTCAGCTGGTGCTCAACAAGGCAAAGCACACTAGCAGCCCCACAAAATCCATCCAGCACTTGGGTTTCATCCTCTCATCACAGGAGTGAGGGGCATTTGAGAGAAGATTTTGTAACAGCAGACTGAGTAAATGAGTAATTCCTGTTGGTTAGGAAATCCAGACGTGGTGGAGCATGGCAGAAAACTGCAGAACCACTGGGGTGTAGAGGAGTAGTGGCTCTGCTGCCCTTGTTAGAAAAGGGAGCAGTGAAAGAGTTGCAGTGGGGGTCAGGCCCTATGTCATGTGCCAGAGGGTCCATAGCCAGGAAGGAGAAAGAAAAGGAAAGGGAAAGACAGGAAGATAGACAGAAAGAAAATAAATCAGTGAAGTTCTGTGGATTTATGGTGAAGGAAAGGACAGGACTGTGGAAGAAATGGACCCATATGACAAACTTAAGTCCAAATTTCCAGCAAGGTATTGTTCAGAGCTGCTGCCACCACAGAGTGTGCTCACCATGGATACAGGCTGACAGCGTGCCCTTGAGTTCAGGACAGCCATGCACCTTTCCCCAGAAGGGAACCTGGAAACAGCAGGATAGACTCTCCTGAGGGTTGGCTCAGCCTTTGGAGGTAGGTGTAATTCAGTGGACTTTGCTGCCACTGAGTCTTTTGGGCCAGTTTTACTCTGCATAAATGTTGAAATACCTACATTACTTTTTGCCATGAAATCACTGTGCCCTGACTGCAGTGATGTCACTGTGTGCCTGTGTTTTCCAGCATGCTGTGTGCTTGTAGCCAGCTCAGGCACTACCCTGCCCTTCAGCAATGCCTGTGTTTTCATATGGCATGAACCAATGGCCATATAATAAATGGCACACAAGGCACACAATGCACACAATTCTGTCCCCTCTTTTGTTGTTATATGTTGTTATAAAGTAGACTTTCTGTGAGTATTCTTCCTCTTTTGTTCCTGCACTCTCTTCCTCAGATCTTATTTATCCTTACTTCCTAACCAACTAGTGATGTTTGTAGGGTTACCAGAAAGAGATAAAGATCCCTGTCCTTGACCAGAGATCTCTCTGGATTCAACCCCCTTCCTTCCCACAAACAGCCTATGGCTACACCGAGGCAGTGCAACTCCCCACTGACAGTTACTATTGGCATGAAATAATTCAGTGCTGATTGCAGCAGCAGCAGCCTGAGCAGCCACACCAATTGCACTGTTACAAAGCTGAAGCACAGTGTGTGTCAGGCACTAGGCAGAAGGCTGCTACCAGCATCCCCAGTTAGCCCCAGCTTGAAAGAACAGAACTGAATGGGTTGTCGGTGGTATAAAATATCCACTGTCCTAGTTTCAAACACCTTAATTGTAATTTAGCTGCACTCCATAGGGTGCCTGTGCAAGGTGAAGGGCGACACACAGCTGCTACATACGAAAAAAAAAAGTTAACTGTGTATTGAAATCAAACAGGTCATTGGAATGCAATTCTACACTTTGTGTCCTATGAAGCTTAAGATGTATTTGGAGAAATAGTCAGAAACAAATTTCTGAGCAGCCAATTGATTTCATCTGACAGTTGCTGCATACAGCAATCTTTTCTGACCCACTTGTCTGCTGTGCCAGAGGTCCCTGCCTTTCTACAAAGAGAGTCTGTGGTAGATCTTTCTACTACTTTAATATAACTCTTGGGGAGGTTAAGGTGTCAGACACTAGCTAGGCTTTGGCATCTCTGCTAATAATATGTTCTGCACTGTCATTTAGTAGAATAGCAAGCCCTAGGGATTACAGGGAAATTCTATTGACATATCCTGAAAGTAAATGGAAATATTGCTGTGTCTGACCCATGTGTATCTTGAAGTGTTTCAGAAAAGCAACAGCAGCCCTTCAAGAGCCCTGCGAACCTTCCAGCACCCTGAAAACCTGGCATACCTCTTTATCCTCTCAGAGTTTAATAAGGTATATAATAGCATAGACCACCCCAGACTGTTTCAATCTCCCTTTCAATCTCAAAGACTGAACTCTTGTATGTTTAATTTAAAGGTATTTTTCCCATGAGCAAAACCTGCTGCCAGAAGCATTTAGTGCGTTTTCAAAGGACGTTCCTTAAATATGAATGAGCTGAGCCCCTGTGATCTTTTTAATTGATCCAGCAGTGCTTGCAGCTAAAAGTAAAGCTGCCACCTTTCATGGCAGACCAGACCTTTTCCCCTGCAGCCTAATATTTTTTTTGCTGATATTTTACAAAAATAGTCAGTCTTGCTCAGCCTGGGAGACTTCTAGAAATTCATGATCACAGCAGTTAACTTGATTCTGTCAAAATTGGTGTATAGACTGTAAGGTATTTCCCCACAGAAGGATGAGAAATGTTTCTTTTCAAGATGGTGAGCAGGTTTGAATAAATAAAATGTCACTGATGCCAAAACACTTGTGGGAACTTACTGGTTTCAGCTCTAATACCCTGATTTGGGTTGAACGCTCCAACTGAAACCATGTCAAAGATTTTGACTGGGATCCCTGTGCAGATCTCCTCACACATGCACAGGTGTGCTGATGCACACAGACCCACACAGAGCTGCCAAAATGAAAATGGGCATTTCAACACCATTCTGCTTTCGTGTAGTCATGAGGTTTGTTCCAAAACCGTACAAGATGATGCAAACAACATTATTATCCTCCATACAGCCCTGGAGACAATGCCATGTGACATCATTAAAAGGGGTGCAGACAAGCCCTCCCCTTCCTCTGCCAGCTTTTGAAAGGCTAAGGGCAGAAAGACATGGAGTCCTGGCTGCCTGTGCCAGGGGCACCAAGGCCCTATATTCTGGTTTGGGCTTTGAACCTTTTCCTCTCTTCAATGCAAACTCAAATTAATGCAGTCCATTGTGAGAAGAGCAAGGGATGTGGAAACAGCATCCCCTTGTGCTAAAGGTCCTGAGGCTGAGTATTGCTGCCACTCAGCTGAGCAATGGGCTCTACCAGGGAGCTTGTTTTTGGAGTAGACATAGGTGACCTTAAAGGGTCACCTTAAAGTACTAGAAATGAGCACATTACAAAACACATGTCACATTCTAGGACTAGTTTGCGTGCAGGTAATTGTCTTTACCTAATTAAAGCCCCCTTTGTGGAGAGAAGCAGATCTCTCAGCCTTATGCAGCCCTCCTGCTCTTGATATCAGCGCATCAAGTAGGAGGCAGCTAAGAATATACCTTTCCCCTCCTGCCACCAGCAGCACTGGGAAAATAGCCTGTCTCAAGGACAAACCGTGAAAGTTTTAAAAATGTTAGATGGAGGCTGAGCAGGAAATGGTCAACATTTACTGCTTCCGTTTTCAATGACCTAAGTTGATGTTTCACAGTCTCTGTCTTCTCCTCTTGGCATTATGTCATCAGGACAGGCAGCAATTTTTGAGAGCTAAAGCAGCCAGGCTCTTTTAGAATCCTTGTCCAAGTATCTAAAAGCTGACCAAGTATGAATAGACTTCTAAAGCTTTTGCAGGGAAATACAGTCCTGAACACTGTTAGACTTCAGTTTCACCTACGGACTCTCCATGGATAAATTATTGGAGTTTTGAGTCAAAGTGGACCTAATCAGACATCAGGGGTTAAGTTCAAAATTATTGCAAGAGCACCTTACAGAGAGGATGCCCATATTTCCATGAACAGCTGCATTGGCCCCAAAAACATGCAGAGTGTTCCTGTGGTCACAGAATGGGTGACTTCTTTTGTCCACAATGAATGTGGCTTAAGAACATCTCTTTATATACAAGTCCTAAAAAGCATGAGGTCCAAAACCCAGAATCTCACTGTTATCCACTGAGAAGTCATTAAGGGAGCTCTGGGAAAGGGCTGCTGACAGGAATGGGTAAGGATAGTTCATTCTTTGTGCCCATCTGTGCCTAAAACATTCTAATAGGCCATGGAATGCAGTGGAAATGTTTCAAACATGTCTACATCTCTATTAAGAAGCCAAAAGACAAAAAGCAACTTCTTTCACAGAGGACAGCAAACAATCCTGAAAACAATTTTCTGTCATTTTAGGTCGTGACTGTGCTCAAACTTGTGGTGTAGAGGTCTCTTTTCCATGTGGAGTCATCCAATCTGATGCAGCTTTGAAAATACAAAAGCATGATCAGGAATTATATGACAGTGTGAAATTTCAAGACATCTCACAGAATCACAGAATGTGCTGAGTTGGAAGGGACCCACAAGGATTGCTGAGTCCAACTCCTGGCCCTGCAAGGGACCATTTCCAAGAGTCATACCATGTGCCTGAGAGCATTGTCCAGACACTTCATGAACTCTGCCAGGCTTGGTGCTGTGACCACTTTCCTGGGGAGCCTGTTCCAGTGCCCAACCACCCTGTGGGTGAGGAACCTTTTACTAATATCCAACCTAAACCTTCCCTGGCACAACTTCAGGCTCCTCCCTTGGGTCCTGTCACTGGTCACCACAGACAAGAGATCAGTGTCTGCCCCTCCTTTGTGCATGCCATGAATTTAATAAATTATGACCTTATTATCAGGTACTCCCACACCTCACATGAGCGACTCCATCCAGTGTGTGGGAATAGAGTGCAGTAAGAGAGGAAAAAAGTGCTAAAAAGGAACAAATACTTAGGTTTGCTTACTCTTGGTCTTTCTAACTTCAACAGTAGAAGCAATTAAAGTGCATCAGTCAGGTCTTTTCTTCTGTGATAGTGATGTTCTCTAGTGTTTTTAACAGCTTGCAAATTCCAATGACTATAATCAGCCTGATCCTACTGTGCTCCCTGTCAGATACCACAATGGCTATAATCTGGCACCTGCTTGGTACAAAGCTTGGAAGTGAGCCTGGGTGCCCTCAGAATAAAAATGAAGTGTGTTCACTGCAGAGCGGGAGGATCAGAGGGAATTTAGGAGCACTGGTGACAGCCTTTATTCTTCTCTCTCAGCAAGAGAGTCCTGGCTACGACAGGTCAGAAAACGCTGCTATTGTTCTTCCTTAAAACTCTCTTTTCCAGGTGCAGAATTTCACTTCCAGAAGCAGCCAGTGTGGGGATGTGTTTCCAATAAAATTAGCTACCTCCATCTGTCTCTTCTGGACTACTCAACTTGTCCCATTGTCAGACTGTTCAGAAAGTAACAAACGTTTCTTGCCTTGACCAGTTGGCAAATCCTCATCCTCATGCCTGACTTAAAAGATGCATCACCTAGAAAAGCAGTGGGTTTAGATAACCTATGCTTTTTCATCCTTCCAAATTCACTGTTTTTCTGCAGTGCAGAACTCAGTGGGTCCCATTGACCTGGAGGTGCCTCAAGCAGATTTTTCTATAGAAAACCTGTCCCAGATGCTGATCGTTCTCCCCAGTAAATTACCATAGTATCTCTGATAGAGGCATCTCTGCAGCTGTACAGAAACCTCTCACTGTTTTAGTGAAGTACAGGGACCTATATTACAACTTTATTCACATAAGAAAGCATTTACTCATGGTCTGTGTTCGCTTTGAAATTCCTTATTGGAATGGGAAACTGCTAAATAGCAATCTTCATTGCTGTCTGTCTGAACATAAACAGGCCCATGAATTGGATTCTTGTATGCAGCATAAAATCTTTAATTAATGAAAACTGAGCTGAAAGGAAAGGGAAGCAATTTGTAACACTAAGTAATCTGCTCATTTCTTCAAATGCTGTTGTTGCCACTTTGTGAGACACAGAGACACTTGAACAGCTTGGCTGCTCCTGCTTGTCTGGGAAGAGCCTAGTGTGCTGTGGGCTGTCTTGCAAAGAGATAACAATAATGATAAGGAAATACAATGAGAAGTCAGGAGTTACTGGTTCCCAGTGGTGGGCATGGCTTACCTCTCTTTTCACAGAGCCCAGAATTGTCAGGATCTAAAAAAAAAGTGGAACAGCCCAGATGGGTTGCATCAAACTAAAAAAAAGGAAGAAAATTAGTGTGAACGTGTAGGTCAGATCACACACTTGTGCTTGCTGTGGGATACTTGCTGTGTGCACTGCCCTGCATTTCATCTTCCTGGACTGGGGAAAGTAGTTCAGTCAGAAGTAAGGGAAACCAACACTGGCAGGTCCAAAAGCACAGCAATTGCAAATCAGGGGGTCTGGCAGGTCTGTAACAGCACAGCCAGCACATCTTCGTCTTGGAAGCACCTTTTGGTTAATGTGGGATTCCTCTCACCTGCACTTAGCTGCCAAAAATGGGGTGTATAGTCCATGCCAGAAGGCTAGGTTCATTTTATAGTCAGTGGAGAAGGGTCAAATGATTCCCAGATCACATGCAACACCACTCTGAGAGATATAGGGATGGGTGTAAGTACAGCTGTGTGGGTTTTGGGGACAAGTGTTTTTCACCTTTCTTTATACTGGGATATTAATTTATTGTGGGTCACTGTGAGAGTGGAAACAGACACAACATATGCTAAAAGCTGCCTGCCTTGAACATCAACATACAAAAATGCCAGGGTTGCTTGTTTCTGTCTTGTTTACATAATGTGGTTGCTAAAGGAAAAAATTCTCACAATTAAAAAGGATAATTATGACAAAGCTTTATAAGATACAGACAGGTAGTGAACAGTGAACTAACATTGAATTGAGAGTCAGTGCACAGGAAAGCACAGAAACTACTGAAGGCCTGTCTGTGATCACAGTCCAAATCAGTTTGCCTATTCCTTTCTGGGAAAGCATTTCTGTGACTTATTTTTTGATAATATCCTTTCTTTTACTCCCAAAATGACAGCCAAAGAAAATCATTGTGAAACAGTATGAAAGGTTGCTCAGATTTAATCTAAAGGTATCTAGCAGGCAGTGGCATGAGTACTGAAGGAAGCAGCAGCATTGTTTAAGCTAGGCTGAACAAAGCAGTGTGTGCCCTGGGTGTGTTTGGAGCAGGGGCCTTTCCAGCTCTGCCTCCCCCGTGCAAACTGCAGCCTGCAGCTGTGATTTTTTAGTGTAGGACAAGAGAGCAGCTCCCAGGAGAGCCAGTAAATGCCAGGCCAGCTTGCAGGCTGGCCAGCAAATGGCCACATGCACAGGGCTCAGTCAGGATTGTGCCTGGATCTCTGGCACCCCGCAGAGGCATTCGGATCCGGGAAGGGAGATGCCAGTGCCTGCTCTGCGGCGGCTCAGTAGATGATTCCTTCTGGTTCCAGCAGCAAGTACTTCTTCATGGACAGAGGGATGGAGAGCAAGGGCACCTCCCGGTGGCACCTTTCTGACAGTATTGCCCGAATAGCACATCTGCACAGGTGCATCAGCGAGCGTGGTGAGTTGCTGCACACAGCGAACAAAGAGTCGTAGAAGTCCTGGTGCCGCTGAAAAAAAAACCACGGGAGTGTTTTAAGGCAACCAGAATGTTTGGACTATGAGGATTTTTGAATCAAAGGGATAATTATGTCAAAGCATGTAGTTTGTCCCACAATTTTGCCTTTTGACTGCATCTTTTCCTCTTTAATCTCTTATTCTTCATTTAAATTCTCTCTTGCATTTGCAGCTAACTCATTCTGTTCAAGGAAATCTAATCCATTCAACAGAACCTAGAGGTGCATAGTCATACCCATGTAATATGGCACTTAAAAAACATCTGCTGGCTTAAAAAAAAAAAAATATACATATTGACAGATCTGAAGAAACACCAGTTACAGCCAGAATCCTTTCACTTGCTGAGTGCAGGGACAGCTGAACTCCTGCTGTGCCTCTGACAGGGGTTGCTCCAAAGGCTAACATTGCAATTAGAATATCTCAGAAATATGTCCTTTTTCAGTGAGTGATCTGCTTTTGTCAAATGAGAGATATTAAATGGGGAAGTCCCCATCCTCTGAGATGTTCTTGTCTTTCAAAAGTGTTCTTTCTTTCTTATGGTTGGGCATGGGTTGTGCAAATAACTGGCCTGGATTTTACTCACTTATGACTCATTGAGAGCTTACCTCCAAGACATCCTCAGGTATGGCTGCTTTCCACTTTGATGTCGATTTGATGTGTTCATAGGAGTTGACGACTACCTCCACAGCTCTGGGGTGGGAATGACAGGCTTGTAGCACCTGCAGGCAGGATGCATGGAGACCATGAGTATCCCCAGGAAGCTGGGGCTGGCCTGGGTGCTTGGCACTGCGCAGCAGCAAGCTGGGACAGACACGGCCGAATGACTACAAGAGGATAAGGCTGGAGATGCAAAAGACACCAGGCCCCTCCACACTACTCTGTGCAAGCACAGCAAGAAACCCCAGCCTCGTCCCCAGATTAACACCATACAGAAGTGCTGGCTTAGACCTCCCCAGCAGTCTAGCTGGGGTGGGTTTATCACCCAAATCTAGAGATAGCTTGTTCATAGCTGGGTTGAGTGACTCAGTACCAGGCAAAGCCATGCACAAAAATTCTTGCTTCAGCTTATGCAGCCTGGGAACAGAAAAAAATCCCATCATATGAAAAAATGCAAAAGTGCATTGTTACAGAAAAATTTAAAATATGACCAGGAGAAAAGACAACTCAGATGTAAGGCTTTCAAGCCACACAAGGCCCCTGAAACAATTGTTGTGCCCAGCAACTTCAGCTCAACAGGGAAAAAACCCAGTCTATTGTCACTCATATGCAGGGGATAACATTGCATTCACCCAATTTTGTCCCATACAGTCACCAGGTTTCACAAACAAAACTGCAGAACATCCCTCTGGCATAAATACCATCCTACATTTTTACAGATAGGGAAATGATGGTTTGGAAGAGAGACCCACTCCATGCAGTAGGAGGTAGGAAGAGGAGATTCCAAACCTTGTTATCAAACACCCTCTAGGAGACTGAGCATCGTACTGCTACAGACAGATCCTGCTCATCCTGGGCTCAAGAGGACACAACTAAAATTTTGGCATTTTATTCAAAGGCTTTTGGTTTCTTGGCTTGTTAAAACTTTACATATACAGTGGGGGAACTGCAAAACGTTGCTTAGGGCACTGGATGAGAGACAATAAGTCCTGACTTCAGCAAGCTTACTTAGTTGTGGGATATAACAAGACTTGCAGGTCCTTCTGTCAGTGTCTTGGGCTTTGCAGGTGTTTAAGAACTTTTCAGGAGAGACACTGCAACTCTTTTTCTTTCTTTTTTTTTTTCTTCTAATTTGATCATCAGCTATGAGCCCAGGCCTAGCACTTCCCCTTAATTCTCATATTTCCTGGGAATAATTCAAAGCTTTATTGAGATGCATTTCATTTTGAATAGATTTGAATAAATTTTTAAAGGTCAGATGTGAGAAACAGAATCAAGTGGTCTCATCTCTAATCTTCGGTGGCAACCATGAAATATGCATTTCATATAACTCAGTTAAACCTGTATGAAGCCAGGTTTGACAATGGGATGTGAGTTCTCTGAAATGAGAAAATGAATCTGCTCTGAAAAATTAGGCTTCAACCAGCATTTGGGGTTTGGTATTTCAGGTTGGTTAAGAGGAAAAAATTAGATCTGGATCTGGTTTCTGGTATGGGGAACTGTAATTCCACTTCAGTTAAATGATACCACTCTCACTGTAGGTCATCTCACAATGTTTTGGGCATTCAGGGCCCACACTGACAGGACTCCAGCAAATACAGATATCACTAAATCCTGAAGTTTGGATCTCTCAACCCATTCCTGTTCAAGACACCACGCCCCTCCATATCCCTACTGTATAAAGGCATCCATAACCTTGTGGAATTGCAGAGGATATATCCTAGCTGCTCCATGATTCAGTAGCAGCTGGTAGCAGATGTCTGGCTGAGCAGCTGGCCGCACAGATGTCACTTTTATGATATACTGTAGGGGTGCACAGCCATTGACATCCATGATGTTTGCTTCTGCTCCTGCCTCCAGCAGCATATGCAGCAGGACATGATCACAGTTCCAGGCAGCTTTGTGGAGTGGTGATTTGAAATCCTCATCACGAGCATTCACTTCAGCGTTATAGTCCAGGAGCATCCGACAGATGAGGTGGTGATCCTGGCTGTAAATCTGATCCTTATAGTGAAGGGCCCAATAGGCTGCACAGGCCAGGGGAGTCTCCATGTAGGCATTGAGAGCATCTACCTGTGCTCCATGTTCCACGTAGAAGGCCACGAGCTCTGGGACACCCAAACGTGCAACAACGTGCAGAGGAGTCTCCTCATCTTTGTTGTTTGTTCTTATGTTCACATTTGCTCCTGCCAAAGAAAGATGATGGGGAAAAATGAAGGCAACGAAACACTTGTTTGGCACTCTCTCTGCTTGAGCCCTTCTTCCCAAGGAAAAGGTCAGGGTGGGCAACTGGCAGGAAAGACACATATGTAAATGCAAATAGCATGGATGCTGCATTTCTTAAGTCTCCAGGGAAACTCCTAGAAACTTAAGATACTTGGATACAGATGTGATATGCTGGCCCCAAGCTGAAAGATCGTATTGGAACGTTCTATTTCAGAGCAGCATGCAAGCCCAGGTTTCTGCATAAAATGCTTTTTCCTATAAATTGAGAACTGGCAGGGAAAGGAGAGCATTACTCCTGCTCGGGAGATCAGCTCTGCTCTGCTCTGTACCCTGAGAACACTCCCTGCAGCACCTCGTTAACTCGAGCCTGGATGAAAGGACATTTTATGACAGATGCGTGGATGATATTAAAGAAGGCATTGCGAGGCTCCCCGGCTGGGGTTCGGATCCCGTTCCCGAGGCGCTGGGGAGCGGCTCCGGGAGCGCTGTTGGTGCGGAGCGGCGGCCGCGGCTGAAGCAACAGCACCATCTGCCGAGCAGCGAGCCGGGGCTGGCACCGGGGCGGGGGGCTGAGACCGCCGGATAAACGGGTCACAAACCGCCTCTGGGCTGGAAAAGCCGAGCGCTAATGCTGTTAAGCCGTGTGGAGTGTTAGTTGTGTTCGATGTCCCTGAGACAGCACCGGCAATCCAAGTTTGGAGGTGGTAACCAGATGCGGGATCAGCGCTGCCTGCGCTGCCGCGGCAGCCAGAGCGGGCCGAGCGGCAGCGACCGGGATAGATCCCGAGGGAAGGCACTGAGTGCAGGCGGCAGGTGAGAGATGCAGCTTGGGAACTTCGGCTCAGGGACATTAACTGGCACCCTGGCTTTAGCTCCTGGCGGGTGCTGCTCTGTGAAGGTGCACACCTGACACGGTTTGCTCCAGACCTTTCCCTTTCTGTTTGGAGTCTCAGCGTTCAGCTCGTGTGGGGATCAGAGTTTAACGAGTATGTGAGGAGTTACGAGTATGGGATGTACGAGTTATGGGAGGAAGGGCGGCTTATAAAGTATTGTTATGCTGCTGTTGATGGGTGGGTGGAGAAAGGCTGCAGAACACATCCTTTCAATTGCATTCATCCTATGCTGTGTTTCATCAGAGTACATTTGACTTTTCAGCTTTTCTATGCTAGCAAATTCAACTCCTGCTGTCAGGACTGTTTGCTTTGGGCAGGATACAACTGGCAGCATTCATTTTATTTTGTACCAAACAAAATAATATTTATCTTTCCAGAAGAAGAAAAGGAATGTTGTTATTCATTTATGACTGCAGGTTGCCTTGCCCACAAAGCATGGGCTTTGCACTCAGGCTTTGCATCTCAGGAAAAACCTTCAATAACAACACGTGACAAAACCAACCCAAAATCATTTGTACTGCCATGGCACAGTGTAGCCAGGGGAGTCTCTCTTGACTTGAACTGCTTTTCTTTTACTGTGTCAGAACCCTTCTGTTCAGGAAATAGTGTGTGACAAATATATTTATGGAAGAATTACATCTATTTTTAGCTTCATTTGTTACAGATGACCAGCAGCATAATGTACCTTACTCTGGGGAAAGCAAAAATCTTTTAAAATTACCTTTCTTCTTTCTCCAAACCCTGCATAGATGCATGAGTTTGGCTGCATCCATGACAAATGAAAAGATGGTACAAAAAATTGCATCCAATATTTCAAGGCCAGATCTCAAAAAAACAAGTGGTTGGAAGAATTGTACTCAGGTTCAGGAAATTTGAACAAGAAAGAAGAGGAGAGGAGCCCTTTCATGTGAAAATAGCTCAACAGTAAACCTAGATGAAAAAGAGAGGAAAAAAAACCCAAGAGAAATAGGGACTCCCTGATTCAGAGGAGCTCTGCTACTGATGGATTGATTGGACAGTGGGCTGGAGGCACTGAAAGGGGAAATAGTATTGTAGCAAGGACCAGCAGCCAGGGAAAGGGAAAGACAGATGAGGTGAGGAAACAGAATGGGAAAAACTTCCTCTGATCAAAGAGATGAGGACAAGGAGTCTGAGATGAAGACATGAGTCGCTTGTGGATGGAAGGGACAAATACACATCTACTTTGAGAAATTGCCTCCTAAAGGGAGCCCAGACCATGGCCACCCTCTTTGTCCATGGCATGAGAGGTGCTGCTGAGCTTTACCTTACCTCTCCAGAGCAGCTGCTGGGCACAAGGCATGGAGGTTCGTGTCGTACAGAAGTGCAAGGGCGCCTGGCCGCTCATTGCAAAGCAGTTCAGCTTGGCTCCGTGGTTGCAAAGGATCTTGAGACACTCAACATTTGCCATTTCACAGGCAACGTGGATGGCAGCTTTTCCATTGGGCCGGCAGTTGATTGTAGCTTTGTGGTTGAGGAGGACTGAAAGACTCTCCAGATGTCCATACATAACAGCCAGATGAAGTCCAGTAGCCCAGGATATTTTTAATTTATAGCTAGGCAGCCAGTACCCTGTACAAAGTGAGAATGTGTTACCAGCCTTGGCAAAGACTTTTCTTTGGACTATCTACCTACTGAGAATAATTGAAGGGGAAGGCAGGGTTGAAGTTTTATTGTAATTTACTGTAATTTTACCAGCATACTGCACACAACGTTCTCTCAAGCGTAACTTCATTTTCATTAAGCACTGTTACTATGTGTGCTGAATAACCTGCCTTTTGGAGAGATAATTCCCATATAGTCATACTCTGAAAGATGCTATTAGAGGTTTTTGTGACTTGTGTAGATTAAATTAAAAAAAAAATATGCTTAGAGAATTTGAAATGCCACCAGCTAAAAAATATGGAGGAAGTGGGATTTTTAGCCTGCCAATAGCTAAGGTGGCATTGGAATAAGATGGCAGCATTTACTTAGGACAATGACTCAACAGACAGCTCATCCTACTGTTTTTGTGTGGGAGATGGCAGGATCTTACATGTCAGGAGCTGGATGCAGACCTCCAGGAATGCCTTACACATCAGTGACCCCTGGTAATGTGGCTGCAGCTGTGTCAGGGACCTCCTGCCAGCTACTGCCCTGAGGAGATCAGATGCTGATGTAAATTAGGCTGAAGAGTCAAATAGAAGCAGTGACACTTTAGCATGAAATTTGACTCCAAAATACTTGGATTTTTCTCAGAAAATGCCACAATTAATTTTTTCTTTTTTTTTTATTTAATTTTTTTGTTACTTACAAACAGGTGCAAGACCAAATAACATATAAATACTTGTTCCCAAAATAGGACTACATGCTTAATGACTGTACAGATACAGTCTCAGAAGTGATTACTATAATCACTTGTTTTAAAAATGTAAAGTATTACAATAATGTGCAGAAGGGCAAGAGAACTCTAAATTTTGGGGGTTTTGGGTTTTTTTTTTTGGGGTTTTTTTGTTTGTTTTTTTTTTTTTTTTAGATAGAGCAGCTGCATCTTAGCTAGAATGTGACTACAAAATTCTTTGGGTTCGATTTATCTATTTCTCCTTGGACCACTGCCTGGTTGAAATCTGTTATCATGTAAAAAACACAGAAAAAATACTGAAGATGTATAGTGAGGTTAAATTAATTCAAAGCTTCATTTTTTAGTCTCTGGCTAATATCATATGTGTACAGTTTTTACAGTATTCATGAGGTACAAGAAGGAAGGACACAAAGTGCTGGTGGCAGGGAGAAATGGATTAAAATTTTTCTTCCCTCCTAAATAAATTATATTTTCAGATAGGGGCAAGAAACTGCAGATCATGTCATCTACTGTAGGACAAAATTTTAGGGCCTGCCAGACCCAGTCCTCAAGGAACCCACACTGTAAATGGCAAGAGCAGCAGCCCCGAGGCCCCAGAGTGAGCAGGGTGACAGCCTCCTCTGAGGACACCCAACCTGCTGACTGTGCAGGTTACACTGGCAACTCTGTTAGGGCAACCTTCTCTTCATATACCCTCAAGCCAGGCACAGAGGAGGTGGACTCCATCCCAAAGTCTCTGCATACAGCAGAGCAAGCTTCTTAAATGCCCTCCCTATCCAACTACATGTGCAGTGTTTCCCCTTGTTACCAGTGAGCTGGGATGCACTGCCAGCTCATCCCACACAGGGCTGGGTCTCCCTTTTATGGCCAGATGTAAGCCATATTTTGTACATTAACAGCAGGAAAGTGATACTTAAACGTCAAGCTACCACTTTTTATAGCCACAATTTTCCTGCCTGAGTCCACCATTGATTTCTGCTGCCTGTGCTGCTTGCAGGTGAGTTGTGCTCAGACATCCCCAGGGAGCATCTCCCATGCCCTCTGCCCAAACCTGCAGACATCTCTGAGCTCAGAGGGACAGGGACAGACACTGAGCGGGAAGCAGGTGTGGGCTCCATGGGAGACCTCATTCAGCTTACCTGTTGCTTTGGTTAGTAACATAAAAAAGCCATGGTGCAAACAGGATCAGTGCCTTTGAGAGCTCTCAGCCTCTTAGGAAGAGAGGAAGAAAAGTCACTCTGCCACCCATGACATCTGTTTTCCACTTCATCACTAAGGGCTATGGCAAAGCTCAGACTGTCAGAATGGAGAATTTTTCTCCCCTCTTCATCCTTGAGGAAACCCTCCTTCAATAACACAGTTATCTAGCATTCAGAACAAAAGTAAAATTTACACAAGAGTTGATAGAAGTGCTTCCTGCCTTTCAGGCAAACTGAATACAATACTGTGATTTAGGCCATAAGGGTGAATTTTCCTCTCTCTCTACTTTTTGTAAAACAAAGAGAATTTTTCAAAAGACACTAGTTAATGATTGCAGTCAAATGATCTATGATTAAAAATCTATGCATTAATCCTGTAGTCTCAAACCACAACCAGATTGCGTTTTAGCCTGCTGAGGACAGAAGAAGATGTATTTTAAGATAAATTCAGCATTGTGTGGCTTAGTTAATACACTGGCCCCAAGGGAAGTACCTCATGACTGCATCATCCTCACCCTGAAGAAATTGAAAGAGCAGGAACCAATCATTAAATAAGGGGTAAGCAGAAAAAGAGAAGTGGGGATATAGTCCCTTCTTTATGCCACAGAAGAGAAAGTGTATTTGCTGTGCTGCTGCTGCTACTGGAGGTATTTATCTCCATATATGATTAACTTCTGGCAGAGGCTGATCATCACTGTTTTCTAAATACACACAGAGAGTCTGTTAGCAAGTAGGTCATGAAGTATGTTGATTTTAGCAAAGAGGAAACTTGGTTTATTACTTTAAGTTGTAAGGTTTTGGAAACTCTTTCAGTGTCTGGCTGGGAACTGGTTTGGGTTCTCTACACTCCAAAACAAATGTTGTGTTGATTGTTCAGGTTGTGTTTTTCCAGATTAGTTTTCTGTTTTGATAAACTAGCACATCCTCACTCTCTGTCATTTGGAAAAATAAATCTTCTCCCATCCAGCAACATCCAAGCTCCACAGGATTTCCTTAGTTCCCCTGAGCTAGGGAGAATCCACTTTACTTCCATTGAGAATGAAAGACAGGGAATATTTTATGTTTCTAAATAGTCTGTATATGTGAATGGGTTCCTGCAAGAAGTGTATATACCACATTTAGCCTGCCTGTGTCTATTCTGGGCTTTGCACCCGAGTTCTCTGTGAGGAAATGGCAAAGGACTCCTCTTTCTGGGCTCCCCTGCAGCTGCAGCACAGAGGCTCAGGCTGGGCTCTGGCCTGCCCTTCCCCAAGCCCATACAGCTGATAAGCTCCCCTGCTACAGTGGCCGTGTCCATATGAGCCTACTGAGAGGGCACTGCCTGTGGATCAGCTTGTGCTGCAGCTTCAGAAGAGATAAAAGGCCACAGTTCCTTGAAAATCACTCAAACCCCTCTACATCCTGTCTGGTGAATGCAGCTGCCACATTTACCTTGTTTGTAGGATGCCAGAATCAGGTTTTCATCTTCAACTTCAAACACTGTGTCCACGTCTATTTTCTTTTGGCTCAAGAGCTCTTCCAGTGTTTCAAAGTCATTGGACTTCAGGGCTTCAAGAAAAGCTTTTTTCACCAACTTTGCAGCTGCAGCTCGAGTAATTCTCCCCTCTGTATTCTCTCCCTCTCTGTATGACTCCTCCAAATCCATTTCCAAAGGTATCTGTTTGTGCTGTGAAGAGGGGCACACTGAGGTCCCTAGAGCACAGTCGCATGCTGAAGTTTCTGAAGACCAGAAGGTAATTTTATCACTCAGTCATGCTGATCTGCTTGTTCTATTTATATGAGGAGCATTTCGGGCATCGAAATGCCACTCTTAGATATCACCACACTCTTTTGATGAAAGCAAGGACAGACACACTAGCAATTAAAACAAAATAAAAGTTATCTCCATGGGCTTCATACACATTAAGCTTCATTAACCACCTGATTACCTTCTGCTCCTGCCCATACATTTACAGTAAAAGACACTAGTCCTGGGTGTCATTTCTCAGCTGGAGAAGCACCCACACTTTCTTTCAGAGTTGCCATGGCTGATTTATTGGCTGCAATGGGATGTGATGCTCTGCCTGCAGATGCCTTTTAATTAGTGCAATTCAGAAAGAAAAATCTAAAAAATCTCCAAGGCACTCTTCACATGGGAGGTAGGTGACCCACTCTTCTCCAGGACAGAATTCTGCATATTGGTGCTGGGTTCAGGGGCAACAAAGAGTGCCCCTTGGAAGAAGAAATGCTGGGACGAGGGGGCTGCAGGGCTGTACAACCATGTTATGGGGTGGGGGATCTCAGGCACTGCAGGGGGGTTGTGTGTGAATTAACTCAGCTGCAAGCACAGGAGGCTGCATGGGTCCATAGGCTCTTCTCCTTCTCCTGCTTACCCTTCTTCTGCATTCAGAACTTCTCTCTCACAAGCCCATCACCCGCTGAACACTGCCCCCTCCCTGCCTTTTCCTGCAGTCTTTGCCAGCCCCGTCCCTGTAGTGACAGCAGTTAGAGGACGAAAATGCACACGTAGCTAGCGTGAGATGCTGCCATGCATCACTTAGAAGTGATTCACACCTGCACTCACCTGGGTTGCTGGATGAGACCATAGCTAGAAGGACACTATTTGCCCTTGATTTAAATCACCCAGAAAAGCAGACACCACCACAACCATCATTATAAAGAAATCTTCATGTTTCTCCTTCCTGTGAGTTTGGCTGCCAAGTGGACTGATGGAGAAATGTGAGCCAGGTGACAGCACAAGTCAGAGCAGCCTCTCTGCTTGAAGGGTTTCCAGAGGCTGGGTTCCTCAGGCAGCCCCATGAGCACCTGCAGGACCCCTGTCCCTGGGAATGCTCACCAGCTCTCTCCTACTACCAGTGCCCAGCAGAGGTGGTACTGGACAGCAGCTCATATTTGTGAGTTCCTCCTACCAATGTACTTTTGAATGGAAAATACTTTTTAGAAACTAATTCCCTGAAGTAATGTACAGTGTAGTAGACACAGTGGGAAGGAAAACAGCTTGCCCTGGTGCTATAGGTCCCAGGCAGCTCACCTGTGTCTTTTGAGGCTTAAGAGCAGAGTCATCATTAGGCTCTTCATACCTTTACATTCCCTCCTGCAGAACCACCTCCCACTTACTTTGTTATTTGCAGTAGTGGATGACTTCAGGCTTTCAAAAAAGTGTTGATGCTTGTCTGGTGTGAGAAGAGGAACAAGATGTGAACTCCTGGTCTTACAGGCTTCTTGTTACCTGCAACTTTATTTTTAAACCACCATATTCCTGTAAAGTCGTGGATGCACAAAACACTGATAGGTGGCTGCAATCAATTGTTCACCTCAGCTACACTTTCATTTTGGAGCAGACTAGCTTTTATCTATCATCTTTCATAAATGTATTGTATGACACACGGACATTCAATCTGGCTGAAAGGATTGTGCTGGGACCTCTCTGTGCCTCTCTGCTGCTCAAAGGCTGCCATGCACAAGCATGTTGCTGTAACAGATTACTGCACATCTGCTGATCCATCGTGCTGCCTCTCGGTTGACAAGCAAGGTGAAGTAATTTGTGCTGGCTTGGCCCAGAAAGCTGATTAAAATTACCTTACATTTGTCATGGTCTGAGAGCATGCGCAGGAAGAAGCAGCACCTCAGACCAGATGACGCATTACAACCTGCTCACCTTCAGCAATTTGTTTTGCCCTGCTCTGATTCTCACAGAAATTCTTCTTAACATCATTAAAAGAGAGAAAGGAAACAATGACAGATACATGTATAAACTATATAGATACCTCTATGGCCTTTGTAGTCAGTGTTTTCCTGTAAGCAGAATTTGGGTCTTAAAAAAAAAAAAAAGTCTGCTTATATGTGTGGTTTCAGTACAATTGCAAACAAGAATAAGGAAATGTTTTTATGTTCTAAATGGCAACAATCCCAAAAAGTTAGATAATCTTTTTAAAGCATGACATAAGTGTTTTTATTATTTTGCCTGAACTATAATCAAAGCATGTGTAAGAATACATAAATACTGTAAGACATAGGGGGAACAAAAGGGACCAGTATTTATTATACATCTGTATTTTTGTTGTGTGTAGGATTTCCTGCAGACTTCTCCCTCACCGTACCACAAGGTGGCAGTTTGATTTTGAAAGTCAACACTGATGTCATCCAATCCCCATGTCTGCCAAATATTCTGAACATTTTACTGTGAAGCAATAGCTCATCCCTTGGATAATATAAATGACTGTTACAGTATTTATAAGTTGGACTTGAGGCCACTGTCATGTGTGCATTCACACACTGTATCCACTAAAAAATCATGATTTCCACATTTAGGATCAATTGTTAATTGTACAGAGAAGGCACATTTTTCCGAGGGAGGCAACTCCTGCCTCCAACCCTTCCTTCTGCTCCATGCAGTGCCATACAACACAGGAGAAGCCACAGGCACACAAACACCTGCATCTCAGGGGGACAGGCTGGTTTGGAAGCAGGTGGGAAGGTTACACAGCAAACAAGAGAAGAGCAGACAACCTCTGCACTCTGCTTCCCACTTCAGGTGATGGGACTCTTGTCCTGGTGTTAGTTGGGTTGCTTGGGACCCTCTCCATCAGCATAACCACAGGCTTATTTTTAAGCCCACTGAAGTCAAGGGAAGTATTTCCACTGATTTCAGTGAGGCATGTCCTTTGTTAGGTTGGGCACCAAGCAGCTGAGTTGAGCAAGGGAAAGCTGCCCAGAGGTGAGTGCACGAGCACCATTGGGGTGGTGTTATGAGAAGGATGATGGGTGGCACAGGATTGTGAATGAAAATCGGAGTTGGGACTGCTCATAAGAAGACAAAGACAGGCTTAAGCAGAGAGTGAGAATAGATGTATTGGCACACTCTGCAGAGTGTGATTCCTGAGCAGCCAGAGCTCCTGCATTGGCACTTGCTGACATAGAGCAGTAATCTATTGACGGCCACATAACTCACAGCAGTGCTGGGAACAGCTTGAATGGAGTTTGGAGGTGAAAACCAACATTCTGAACTCTATGCTGGGGCAGGCAGGAAGCCAGCAAAAGGAGAAATGCTCCCAAAGAATGGTGGTGATGCAAGCAGAGCCGTGGGGCTGCTCCAAGTCGTGGTGGTGCACATCCTGCCAGTTCCCTGGCTGTCCCCAGCCAGCTGGCCTGCTCTGCAGCTGCCCTGTTCCCATGGCAGTGCCGTGGGGTGTAGAGAGCAGCCCCAGATGCAGGGTCACCCACGCAGTTGGCATCACAAATGCCTGCCTCACAGCAGTGTCTCGGCACACCTGGCCTGGGAATCTGTATCTGGCTGATGGGGGTCGCTTCAACAGCAGGAGCACATCTCCCTGTGAAGCACTCTGGTCTGCTCTGAAACCTCCACACTAAGGAGAGAAATGTACTAAATGTCAGATCTGTGGGCCTGAAGCAGAAAACCAGGTCCTTGAGTTAATCCCACACTTGGATCTCTTCTGAGCAGCCCATGCTTGTGGAAATACTGTTGCAGCAGTGCTCACAGCCCCCTCGCTCTGCTGCGGCCCCTACAGCGTCTGCAGCATCAGACCAAGTCTGCCACACTGCTGCCCACTCCCTGGGCAATGTTACCTTGTATAGCCCTTGTGTTGCCAAGTATATCCATCCCTTGTTTCTTGACAGCTCTCAGTTCCCAAACTGGATTAAGCACAGGCCTCATACTTATTCATTTTGCACATTTTTTTTCCTAATATTAATATTGATTTTTTTTTCACTGCTGCACATCTTTCTCCCAGCTTTAGCCATTGTTATATTTTATCTGATTTTCTTTTTCCAGGATGCTGACTCTGAGTGTGAAGATTACATAAATCATCCTTATGCTTCTTGCTTTATTTCTTATAGGGAAAAAAAGCTCTTTAGCTCTGCCAGGTGCAAACTGTCTTTTCCAGGTGCTCAGCTGTAAACCATATTTTGAGAAAAATCCTCTCTGTAAATTCATCCCTGTGGCTGGTTAACCTGAAACCCTCTTATTATCATTGGTTTTGAATCCTCCTCTTGTTCTTTGTTATATTACTTCACTTTTGTTCTCATTTGCCAGGGATGGGAACAGTCTCAGATACTCAAAGGCATTTAGACATAAACTTCTCAAGTCACCGAAGTACAATCCCAGGAACTGGCAACCTATGTGCCTAGGAGACTTGGGGCCTTGTAGGTTTGTTTTCAGTAAAGCAATAGTTTAGAAACATGAAGTGACATACTTAAGCCTTAAGATACACATATTACAAAATCAAAAGTTGATGGCAACAATCCAGAATTTTGTTCTCATGGAGGTTCTTGTCTTCATGGTGAAAGCTTAGCCCTTCCTTCCACGGATTTAGTTTTGGCTTTTATGCCTGCTATTTTCATCTTCAGCCCCAGGGATGCATTTCCTTCATTCCTGCATGTTGTTCCAGTTCCTACTATCAGTGTATTTATTTGCATGTTCAGAAGTTCAGGGTTGTGTTAGCTATTGATATTTGAGTGTTAGCTGTTAAATTTAGGGTATTTTAAAATGAGAAATAGTCTTTCAAAAATTACTACTAAGATAATTATGCACAAAATGCAGTACTTGTACAAAACCATTAAAAGAAATACCATAGATACCAAGACAGAATGCTTGAAAGTTCTCTTTGATTCAAAAGGCATGAGTGTTGTAAACACGAAGCATGCACACAGAATTTAAAATCAAGTGGACAGTATTTCTAAGACATGGAGAAGACAAATCTTGCCTATCAATGCTTAGTGGAAAATTGTCTTCATATTTTTTGCAGTTTGATGTCTGAGTATCAGACAATATGTAAAACAGTAGGACTTTGCAACCAAACTTAAATATGATTGTGACTCTTTACCACTTCTTTCCTCCTGATGCAGTGAGGCAAGGACTCTGGTTTCAACGAAGCCTGTGGAAAGCAGTTCTTTAAAGACAAATATTCCTTCAGAGTAAAAATAATTCATTGCCCATAGAGAGTGCCTTGCAGGCAGCTGCATCTTCCCTGCCCACTCTGATGCAGGGCTGCTGCTGCTTGGCTGGGCTCCCTACTGGGGCTGAAGATGAGAGTTTATCATCAGGATATTCCCAACAACTTTTGCCTTGCCTGTTAAAGTGAGACTTGTGCAGAGCTGTGATGGTGTGTATGAGATGGGTACTATATATTAGATCAGTTTCTTAATATTCAATGTATATTGAATAAAGTGACAGGGGTTTTAGGACAGGCAAACAGCCAAAGTGTGGAAGGCTGTCCAGTTCTGCTTAAAAATGCCAGTGCTTTTGGATCAAAATGCTGATGTATGAAGGAATATAAACACTTTCAGCAGAAGCAGTACTGGTATTCTTTAAACAGACACCAAAGGGCCAGCTCTTTGCTGGCCTGGGAATCTCACTAATCTTGCTCTGGAGGACTGAATTTGAAACAATGCCAAAATAAAGCATATGGAGAAATCTGCCAAAAGTGTGAATGTTTCGAGAGGGAAGAGGAGATGTCACAAATTAAGCAGTGCATCACAAACACGTCTGGAGGCAGCAGAGAGGCAGGGACAGCACAGGTCTGGTGTGGCTTCAAAATCATCCCATGCCCATGGGGTTGTGCCAGCGTTTCTGATTAACGTTTTCAATCTCGGCTGTTGCCTGTGTTTCCCAACCTCTGCTGATAAATCAGTCACTCGTACACGGTGGCTGCTTGCTACATTTCTAAGCAATGTAAGCTGTTAAGCTTGCTCATTCGGGCTATTGCCCTCTACCTTCCCCGAGCACAACAGATCAAGCTCGAAGGTGCAAAGGTGAAAATACAGCTGTGTTAGTCTAAATCAGGATGTGCATATCACCTGAGATGCTGCTTTTGTTGGTAGAGGACAGAATAAATCCTGCTCCAACTGCAGGAATCCCAGCTGTTGTTGACCGACATCCAAAATGTGCATGAATGATGCAAGGCTGGCTTGGCATTGATGCTGTTGTGTGGGATGCAGAGCAAAGGGGATGAGAATTGAATCACCTCCATCAGTGGGGAGTGGAGGGTCTATGAACAAACTCTGGCATCGTGGAATGGAGCTTAACATGTTTGTACACCACCCCGAGACCATCAGCATAAAAGCCAAGAAAATAAAAGCAAATATTTCTAATTTAAACCTACAGTTGCCTTGATTTACACCAGTTATTAAAATATTCCCTGAGGAAAGAAAATAACTAATGCTACCACTTACCGCCTGAGCCTCTGAATGACTGAACCAGTAATATGGCAAAACCATCAACATCTTATAGATATTTATATTTTTATTTTCTGTGCACTGCTCTTCCCAACATTATATAGCATATGCACTGTAAAATTATGTTCACTTTAATGGGTTTGAGTTAATTTACTAGATCTGTATAGAAAAATGTGCCTGCAGTATTAAAAGCATTTTATTTCCATTTAAAAATCTGTTGCCATAGTGACCAATCACAACTTTCTCAGTAGCTTTGTCTAGGCATTGGATGTAGGCTTAATTTTTCTTCATTTTATTTTTTCTCCTGCATTCTCTGTGCCAAGTCCTCATTTAACTCATTCTTTATTCTTTTTATAGTCTGTCCTTTTCCAACCATATTCTCAATTAAATCATTCTAACTAAGTTTAAAATAAAGATCATGAGTTGGCTCTTCCTTTTAAATCATTATGTAATAAACAGGAAAGTACAGCGCTGCACACTGTGGGCTTTGTCGTCAACAGATTACCCAGACCTAAGAAAAGAAGTCCTGAAATATCAAAAGCCTCAGGAGTCTGACACCTTTTAGTATCAATATAGTCATGTCAAAGATCTTGTGAATTGCATCTAAAACTGAAAAGCACTTGGAGAAAATTCTTGACATTTCAAGAAGATTCTTTATAATCAAACCTGAAAAAAAATCAACCCACTTATCATTCTGTTGCAGCACAAATCTTGTCAATAATGTACTTCCTTCTGAGAAACGGTAACTTAGAGTGGTGTTTTTACTCCTGCTTCAAATATATAACTTCTCCAAGAGAAGAACAGGCTAAAGAGCCTGCACATTTTGTATCCTCTCCACCTGAGGCTGGTGGAAGAGTTTTTACAAGGGAAGAGGCACAAGAACATTTCTGAAGCAAGGATAAGTAGAGAGAGGGGATCTAGTTACTCACTTTTTCTATCACCTTTCTCAAGATGAGACTTTTGCTTCCTTGGTAGGCACAGAGAAGCAAATAAAACTATTCAAAGACAGGAGAAGCCAGAGTGAGATAGTTTGGAGGACTATGTGACTCTTACAGCATGCCAGTGCTCAGCTCAGACAAGAAAATATTTTTCCTCATTTGCCCAAACATCGACATCCACAGCACAAATATCTGACTCTTGAGTTTGTCACACTGTCTCCTGCAAGAGTTTGTGGCACACTTGTAGGGTACAATTTCACTTGTCTGAAGATGGAAACCAAAACCAGACCAGACATGCTCTGGAAACATTAAGTGTAAAGTAAACCAAATATAATCTGGGTTATAAATCTAGTTATAAAGTAAGCCAAATAAAGGAGGGTAACAAATAACCCTCTGTAGGAGAGTATTTTTAGTAGTAAATTATAGATGTTTGTC
This sequence comes from Rhipidura dahli, assembly GCA_013399225.1. NCBI lineage: Eukaryota > Metazoa > Chordata > Aves > Passeriformes > Rhipiduridae > Rhipidura > Rhipidura dahli. The sequence continues at coordinate 253,781 of VXAC01002588.1, read as the reverse complement.
AAAGGCAGTAATTTAATCAATATTTTGATAAGTGAGTTAATTTTAAGAACATGTTTAGTAATATTATGCATAAATAAAAGTTAATTAGTAAGTAAGGTATGTGCCATGGTGACGTTGGAAGCTGCTTTCAAATACTATGCAGAAATAGAACATTACTGTTTTTCTTTTATTAATTAAATTTTTTACTTACTTAACACTGAAATCAAATTGTGATATTGTTGTGCTATTGAGCAAACTACATTTTCTTCCTCTTAATCCATCTAATTGCTCACCTCTGAGTCAGTGGAAAGTGCACTGGAATATCTGGTCATCATAAAAATATGCCCGAGTCCTGGAGGAGAGTCCACAGAAGAAGTCAGAGAATTCCCTTTAGGAAAAAAAAAAAAAAAAATCCAACTTTTCCTTCTAAAGACATTCTGGTTTTATTTAAAATGACCCACTAAAAGACAAATTTCCCCAAACCAAAGTTCTATAGTTCTGACTTATTTTCTTAAAAGTGATACACATTTTTCACATATTAAAAACTTTAAGGCAGTTGGTACTGCAAAAAGCGAGAGTAAATACATGTTGAGGAAGATTTCTGTGATAATGTGCAGTTCTGAGACTGCTGTTTGATAACCAAAGCAGGATGGTACAAAGAGAAAAAGCTACCCCAGGATGAAGAGGTCTAAATGTTTGTGTTTGCCCCAGTTTGGCCATTGATGCCTGTGATCCCCTAGGGTATGTGAGGAGTGGAAGGAGGCTTGTGGCTCCCAGCAATGAGCTCCTTGCCCAAACCATTCCCTCCCAACACCCAAAGCCTGCTTGTGATCAACACCCTGGGAGACATCCATGGCACTGCACTGGCAATCCAGTGGCATCTGCACCTTAAAGAGTCAAGTGTACTCCGAGGGGAAGGACAAAAGTAGGAATTGGAGACAAATCCCTGAACCATCTCCATAAAACACAAGAAGCTTTAGGGATTTTAGGACTCAGAGCAAAACTAGACTCTTGGCACAAAACTTGGAGGAAGATGCAAGTGAGAGCCAGTGGTGTGAGTGTCCAGCTGAGCATGTCAGGGATGATGGGTGTCCCTTTCTGAGCTCTCTCTGGGCACACCCAAGGGCCGTGGCTGCATCTGACCTGCTGTGCAGAGAAGCCCCCTAGGCCAGCCTCACACCAGCACACTCATCTGTCCTTATTTTCTTCTGAGCTTCGCATAGCACTTGGTTGGGTCAGTGAAGACACTTTACTCAGCAGCTGAAGCCCCACCTAGGCTTTAAAAGGAAAGTGCTGAAAGTTCCAACCATGTGCAGTTTTACTGAATTGTAAACTTGTGCCACTAGGTTATAAGAAAACATGAATCCAACAAGTTTTGAAGCTGTTACTGGGGGAAAAAAAACAAAACAACAAAACAACCAAAACCCAAACCACCAAACCCACTTATGCGGATATAGAATTTAAAAAATCAGAACGAACATATTGAGATGAGACCTTAGTAGTAGATCACAAGAATGTTTTAACAGGTGGTACAGGTGGTTTTAACAGGTATGTTCCATAGCCTTCTGACCACTGTATTTAGGATTGCTGAAAGAGGAAGGTATATGGCCTTATTTATTGTTCATGGTGCTGGTATTTATAATTCAAATTAATGTGGTCAAAAATTGGAACATGGTCTGCACCATGTGTGCTTCTACACTTTGATCAGAAATGTTAAGCTTCTCTCAAAGGGGGTAAGCAAGGGTTTAAAATATAATCATTGCTGCTTTATTATTATACAATAAAAATCAGCTGTTTGCTTTTAAATTTCAAATTTCTGCTCATTTTAGAACAAAAGATGAACCACAGAAAAAATGTATGCAGTGTCTCCTAAAAACTGCTGTCAGCCAAATTGTAGGAGTTTTGATACCACATACTCAAGTTCTCTACCTGCTGGAGGACTGCTGGGACCAGTCAGCCTGGGTGCTCCAAGGAGATAAGGAGAAGCACAGTGTTTCTGGGTGTCAAATGTACAGTACTCCACTCTGTAGCTCCATTTTCTTTTCCTTGTGATGATATTAGGCAGAAAAGACAAAGTCTACCTTCCTCTAGATGGTACATGAGAGCCTAATGGGATTCATGTTCAACCTGCTCTTGAGCTGAATTAGGCTGAGAGCGAGATGGATGTCCTCACCTGACTGTGCTCTGTAGCATCCCGTGGGTGCCTTCTCTCCTGGCCACTCACATGACACCTCCTCCACAAAAGAAAAGTGAAGAAGGAGGGGCTGGGGGCAGTTGTTTTTGGATGCTGTAAAGACTCTGGCACTACCAAGGCCATGCTCTTTGCTCTTTGGCACATGTTTGCAGAGGAGAGGCTGTGATGTAGCAGCTCTCAAGGATTTCAGTAAGCGTTGGATTAGGTCCTACAGTCTTTTTCACATTCTCTGTTCATAGTTTATGCTCAAAAGAGAAGTTAAATATCTTATGATTCCATATGAATTATGCCTTTATATGGTTATATGCTGTTATAACAGTATCCAGACATATACATCCATATATTGTTATACCTGAAAGTATTTTTCAAGCTAAATATAAAGAATGTAGGTACAAATAAAAAGAATTACTTTACCTGGTGTCCTGGGGTGACAGGACAAGAATAATGCAAGAATCTCTTGATTTTTTCAGATTTACTCTGATCCTGATTTAGACAGCCTCTTCTACAGGGATATTATTGTTTTCAGTTTGCTCTTTCAGCTTAATTAATTCTTAGCTGGAGATCTTATGCTTTATTTGTATCTTGATTCCAGTTGAGGGTGGGTAATCATACCCTGTAGGGATCAGAATCTAGGTGCACACTCTGTATAAGTAAGTTAGTGGTCTCTCTCACCTTGTTTACTTGAAGGATTAGGTCATAGTATTTTTTTTTTTTTTGGTAAGTCATAGCTTTATGACAGTGTTTTCACATAATTTTTACCACAAGGGTTTGAAAATTCAGAAAACAAATCCAGACACACACAAAACCAATCAAATACCTGTGTAAGGGTCTTCACACTGAAAATAATGGAAAGAATATGTCATTCCTCTTGCTCATGCTCAGGTAGGTTCATAGGCTGGGTTTGCAGCAATGCAGTCAGACAGGTACCTGTTAAGACTGCAATTACTTAGAGCTGCCAAAAAAATGCGAGCAAAATTGATTCTGTTACTTCTCATGTCCTGACTCCTCTATCTTGCTGTCATGGCCTCCAAATTACTTCTCCTGCTAAGGATACTCCCCGTGCTAAAGGGAACAGCTGCTAATTGCAAGGCTGCTCTCAGGTTTGTCAGCTCTTGGCTTTATACACTGGCAATAAAGCAAACAGTGTGGGGGTGTGTGCAGTTTTATCCATATGTATGACCTCCCTACCACAGCAACTCTGGCTTCTCCCTGCAGCTGTGATGCCCCCCCTGGTAAAGGAGAGAGCTCAGTTCATCCTCTCTGGGCTGCCTCACAATAACCCCTTGCTCTTCCTACATGGCTACAGCTCAACATGAAGCTGAGTGTGAGGCAATCTACATGATTGGGTGTAGCTCTGTCACTCAGTGAACACAGGGGGATCAGGCCAAACTGAACTACTGAACTCCTGATGCCATCTCACCCAAAGGCAAGGATGTTAATTTGGGTCTCTGCTGCTCCTGGGTATCTGAAACCCCGAATATTCTAGCTACAATTTACATATAGTCCCAACCCACTTGTACAGTTTCATGCCACCATGTTTCCAGTGAAGAAGTATGAAGTGCATTTCACAGCATTAGAATTGATGATGACTCCACCAGAACAGTCTGGTTTGAAGGTCTACCTGCCTTTGTGTCACGTAAGAACCTCCATAGCCAACATCTACACTCAAGTATTTGAAGCAGCCCCAATAACACCAGTACCAGGACTTGGAACAGCAATATAAGATTAAGTTATTCAAGGTGCTGTTATACTGGAACTACAGTGATGTAAATCTTCAAGTAGGCTGGGCAGATGTGGGGTAGGTCAGAAAGTGAGAAACGAGGTACAGGAAATACAGTTGATAAACTGTGAAGAAATGTGCACTTCTGTGTTCATTCTAGAATTCAGTTTCCTTTTGTTTTCTTTATGCTTCATAGTGGCAATACAATTTGAGGAGTCTACATTTTATGAACAAACTTTATATACTCGAGCTCTTTATCATGGTATCCCTTTGCTATAGCAGAAAACATCATAGCATAGTGTGTTAACAGTTTTTCTTGTTTGTTATTATAGGTCAAGGATATTTTCTTCCTTTGTGTTGAAGTATTTTGAAATCATCTGAATTTCTAGATCTCAGTGTGTATCTTCTTACTGAGATACTGTATCTTGAAAATCCAGCTTTTGTTTTGCAGGCTTTTTCCCTCTGAGAAATTTCACTGATAGTTACAATGCATAAATAAATAGGGGTAGCACTGGGTAAGCTTCATTGGGCCTTTCCCTCTTAGTCCTTTTCTGTGTCATTGGCTTGCTCCATTTAGGTGAGATGTTGTGATGGCATCAGTGCATATCTTTGCCACAGCAGCCAGTGGTGAGCCTCTTGTGTTGTGAAATTGATGCCATAATTAAAAATCATTGCTGGATGCACTTGTAAGGTTTAGTTCGATTGTATTTCACCTTCTGCCCCAGAACCCAACCATGTGCAGCACCTGTGTATGCACAGGTGCTCTCACCAGTGTACCTCGGAGTGCAAGAGTCTTTGTCAGTGGTTAATATTTGACAATGGATCAAATCTCAGCAATCAGGACATTGACTTTTTGGGTTTTTTTATTTGCAAGTGCATGAAAGTAGTGCACATAGAGTGGGCTGAGAGTCACAGCAATTGTGTGTTGTCTGAGAATCCTACTGTACAGAGTGATAATGACAGGAACATGCTCTCCTTTACTTGTCTTTGAAGTCAGAAACCTCCTCGCTTTCATACACAGCTTTAATCTTTGAAAAGCCACATGGCCCTCTCCCTCAGCTGAACAACTTATTATCAGTCTGTCCTGGGTTGCAGTATATTCTATTACCATCCTCATGAGGTGTTGAAACCAGGTGGGGCAGTGTTTTCTTGCCTCCTCCCTCCGGACTATCTCCTGATTAATGGACCATCAATGCCTTGCCCCATGACTCCTCATCCCACTGTGAGATGCCCCACCCAGAAGGAGGAACCAAGCATTCCATCCTGGATATAATCTGGGATTCTGAACACCACAGACACCCCTTTCCCACTGGATTTCCCAGAGGACAGGAGCTACATAACTTCCACCAGACCTTCTGAGGAGGAGCAGCCCCTTTCTACAGGATCACCACTTCAGCAGAACCACATCCACCACTTCAGGAGGGCTGCAGCCACTGTCTTACTGGACTGCTACCACTGCCCTGACTAACAGGGTGTCAGGTTGTATCCTGACTCTGTCGGCTTTTGAACCACTGTTTTCACCTTTAGTTTTCATTTATTCATTCATTTATTTCTGTTATTTTAATTTCCCTATTAAATTGTTATTCTGACTTGGTGCCTCTCACTGGTTTGTTTTTTCAAACTAGTACACAGTCACAGTGTTTGAGGAGTTTGCTGCCATGATAGAAGAATTTCACCTGCAAGACTGAAGGACTGTACTGCCCAGGCACACTACTGGCTCAGGCACACTTCTGGATGGAAAAAGACAGCATTGTTTTCTTTATGTTTGTGACAGGGCTGAACCGTGGCAGTGCAGCCAAAACCACCAATGCTATCCTGCGTACCCAGCACCCTGTCAGCACCAAGGGGTAGATTGCCTGAGAGACCTCTCTGACTTACGATTTAGCCTTGCATCTCTCCAGTTTAGCAATTTTGCCACCTATAAAATAATTAAAGCAGCTTGCTTTGCCACAGCTTCCAGATGCAGCAACAACAACTGCTGCATAAAGGCAGTAAGCAAGAGCTGGGCTAGGACATAGCCTTGCTTGGGGCTGTTTTTGACAGTGACATGTTCTGACATCTTGTCATCACTAAGAACCTTTTCATTACCTCACATCATCATGAAAGAACTAAAATATACTCAGAAACTTATTTGGCTTCCCAAATTTATGCAGATGCCTCTGGGCTGCTCATGGCTGGCAGTGCTGGAATTTTAAGCCAACTCTGCAAAGGCCAGGTAGAGACTTTTGCTCACTTTGAAGCAGGACAGGGCTAAAAGCCAGACTGTTTCTGCAAAAGCCTTTTCCAACACCCTCACCCACAAATCTGCTGATGTCATTGTGACAGGTATTTTTCTCAGCAGTTGAGAAAATCAATAGACCTTGGTGTCACTGCAGGAGTGTTTTTACCTTTTTCATTGTAAAAGGCACTATGCATCTGTCTTCTTGAATGCCTTGAGGTACAATCTCTTTATTAGGAGATAGTGGTGAGCTCATGTTTCCTAACTGGTTGGTGACAGTGTATTTATGTGCAGTGGTGGGGTGTGAGCAGGGACTTTGCCTTGCTCTGTGGCAACAGCTCAGATGCTGCAGGAATCTCTGCTCACGGTTTTTGAATGGGGAGCTGAGAAGTGGCTTTTAACTCTAGCACTACTAAAGAATGCAAGGTTTAAGAAATTGCTGAGATATTTGAGCAGGCTATCTGCAATTTCCCTTTGATCAGCTAACAGGGTTAAAGTGATTTTAGGCCACAGCATTTGTAGGGAATCCTGTCGTTTCCATGATCTGCAGCTTTAGAAGCATTTTCCCTCATCTTTCAGTTGGAAAACCACAGGCTTTGCTCATGATTTCTGCCAAGTTTTGTGGGAAGCAGCTTTCTTGCCTGCCAGTTTTTATTTTTACTTGAACCTAGTTCAGCACCCGCAAAACCAGTGAGCTTGGTTTAAGATGTCATTAGACCCTCTGTGAAACTTTCCACACTGTGTTGATATCTTCTGCTTGTTTCTACAGTTAATATATAGCAATGTCTTCTTTATCTTCACACCCATATGTCCTCTTCTGAATTTCATTCAGTATTTGTAGAGCAGCTCTGGGTCACTGGGCACTGCCTGACTCCTCATGAGCTGTCTATCAGATTTGCCCTCAATGCCCTCCAGAGCTTGGGGCCCCCAGTGCCCTCCATGAACTGAAGGATCCACTTAATACTATCACACCTGTATTGTAGGCTTTTGTATGTAGTCAGATAAGCCCCCCAAAAGTACTTTAGAATAATATTCTGATTTCTACTCTTTAGTGTAAATTCATTGTAAATACTTTGGCAATGTAGAAGATATCATGGGTTTTCCTTCAGATTAACATCATTATAAGAGAGAGTAAAACCTGGATAAAAAGAGTTTTTTGCTTTTTAAGGGTTTGTTTGGTAAAACATACTGTGGTTCGTTACTGACTCAAGAATGATGCATTTTGAAATAGTTGTGAAATCTGACTCTGTATGTACATAGCTTCTGTATCTTAACTGTTAGAAAAGATGACAATATGTGATAGTGAAGCACATGCAAAGGACACCCTTTTTACAAGTAGAAGATTTAAGACTTCCAAAATTTTTAGGAGAAAAATTTCCCTTTGTCTTCAGTAATTTAAATGCTCCCTCTTATTTTCTCTGTAAGCTGTCTCATTTCCATCAGCTGGGAGGGACAGGGAGAGAGGGAGCCTAGGAATCTGCAGACTGCTACTCGTCCTACTTCATGCATGCTTTCCCAGATGGAATAAATCCGCCCTTGGACGTGCTTACCGAGGGCTCCTTTTCTTTCCTTGACTGAAGATTCTAAATGACTAAATTAGCATAAGACTTTTCTTGTCTCCCTGCTCTACTCTCTTCTTCCACTCCCGGGCTTGGTACATATCCCTCTCCAGCTGCTTACATGCCCACAGCTCATTCCTGCTTTTAGTCATTATGCAATGTGGCAGGAGGTCACCCCCAGGTCTCTTCTGAGTGCCCTGAAGCAAAGCCCACTGGGGGATTCACAACAGACCGCAAAGCAATGAGTTTCCAGCATTGCTGCAGCCGCTTGGCCAACCAGGGGGTGCTGGTGAGGGAAAGCCAGAGGGATGCTGGCAGTGCCAGTGGGCACACCCCAGGCTGGCTGTGGAGGTAGGCTCCTGAGAAGCCCAGTCTTCCTTCAGTCAAGGGTGACTTGATAAGCAGAGGCTTCAAGGGAGATTCATTCCATCTACCTACAGAGCAGATTTCTGCACTTGACTTAGTCACTGCAGGCTTCTTTCCAATGGATGCAGAGAAATGTCCACTTCTGAGGAAAGATTTCTTGATCTATTTTAGGCACCTTTTGTATGAATTTCTACCTCAAAGTAACTGTTTTCCTGCTGTGACCATAAAGGGTCCCTAGTTGGCATGACATCAGCAAAAATTAAGGTAAAAGCACAACTCACTTCAAAGAAAGACAAGAAAGTACTAAATAATGGATCTATTAAGGGTTACTAAAAAGGTAAAGCTTATCATACTGAACTAAAAATAATTAAGAACTAGGAAAGAGACTTGGGGGATTTATCCAACTTGCCCTCCATTTCCTTACCCTTCCTAAGCCCATGCTTACTGCCTTTGTTGGCTGTTGAGCTGAACCCTTGATCTGACACAGTATGGCCACTCTTGCAATCCTACCACCAGCTCTGACATCTTCATCTCCCCTGCAGACACTGATATTTTATCAGATTAATTGCATCCGTCTTGCCTCAAAATTGAGTTCCAGACAGTAAGCAGCATGTGCTTTTGTAAATTAAACTATGGTGTAAATAAATAAATGAAAAATCCTATGCTAGCAAAGTGGTCTTGGTGTGAAACCTGAGATAAGAAACCAGCAGAATCTGATTGTTTTTTATCATGGGTCAATCTACATGACATCAGGTCTGTTTGTGACCAACAGGATGCCTGATCTCAAAGATCTTTTCCCAGTTACAAGGGCTCATTGGAAGAGCTTTAAACTAAATTTGAAGGGGAAAGAGGATAAAACCAGTCTAGCTACAGATAAGCCTGGAGGCAGTACGTTAATGTTTGGTGGACAGCGTGCTAGCAAACTCCTTCAGTCTGCTGCCTAAGTGGCAGTGGGATGGAGATGGATGGAGATCCACGGGCAGCAAAGATGCAGGGGTCACTGGGGTGTTAGAAATCACAGAAGCGTGTGAGAATGGCCATGCAGGACTTAGGGCTTCTAACCCCAAAAAAGCAGTGGCAACAATAGCCCAAATGAAGTGCATCTACACCAGTGCATGCAGCATGGGCAGCAAACAGGAGGAGCAGGAGGAAGTCACTGTGCAGCAGGAAAAACTATGATACAGTTACCATCATGGAAACAGCTGGGGGATGCTCGCACAGCTGGAGTGCTGCGATGCAGCCCTGCCAGCCTGACTTCAGTGCCAGGGAAGAGCATGGAGCAGATCATCTTGAGTGCCATCAAATGGAATGTGCAGGACAAGCAGGGGATCAGGCTCAGCCAGCATGGGCTTGTGAAAGGCAGATCCTGCTTGACCAGCCTGGTTTCTTCCTATAACAGGTTGACCTGCCCAGTGGATGAGGGGAAGGCTGTGGATGTGTCTACCTAGACTTTATAAAGCATTTGACATCATTTCACAAAGAATTCTGGAGAAACTGCTCATGGTTTGGATGGGTACACTGTCCCCTGGGAAGAAAACTGGATGGCTGGACCCAAAGTGGTGGTGCATGGAGTTAAACCCAGCTGGTGGCTGGTCACGAGTGATGTTGTTCCCTGGGGCTCAGTATTTGGGCCAGTACTGTTTATCTGGATGTGGGGATCCAGTGCACCCTCAGTAAGTTTGGGACAACACCAAGTTGGGTGGAAGTGTTGATCTGCTGGAGGATAGGAAGGCTCTACAGCAGCATCTGGACATGCTGGATCTATGGGTTGAGGCCAATGGTATGAGGTTCAACAAGGGCCAAGTGCCAGATGATGAACTTGGGTCACACCAACCCCATGCATTCCTCCCAAAAAACATCATCTACCTCTAATTTCGAAGTGTTGCAAAACTGACGGGGAAAGATATTTTAGAGTGCCTCCTCTTCCCCGACACACTTTGCTCCAAGTACTACTAAGTGTGGAGCACCTGCTTGGCCTCGAAGGCAAGGGCAAGAAGAGCAGAAAAGCCCTTTTAAGGGATTGCTCAGACGTTCAGAAAAGTGCAAAGCAATGCGTGCAGGTGAGGACGTTCACTGTGCAGGGAAGGGAAAGATAGCTGCCGAGGGAGGTCATTAACCTGCCAAGTGTGCTCCCCCAAAAACCACATGGAGGCCGATGCTGAAGGTGATGCGAAAGCAGATTGCTTCATGGAGGAACCCCGGAGCTCTGAGGTGGGTTCTGCAGCCCTTCTCCTGCACGGTGGGAGTGTGGCAGAGGAAGAAACATCATTTGGGAGAGAAACTTTGGTATAAGTGACACATGTTAGCATGCACATCCCAGCAGAGGTGCGCACGGAGTACCTGAACATTCCTCATCACGCAGTCTTGGCCTGACAAACTTAGTTTTGTACAACGCATATTTTTTTTTTTAGTACCAGAATTGTGTTTGTCCACCTGCCCTTCCCACGGGAGCTGCAGCACGGAGCCCGCAGACAGCCCCTGCCTGGCCCCGTGCCGCTGCCGGTGCGGGCACGGCCGGGCGGGGCGGGGGCGAGGGAGGCAGCGCCGGGCCCCGGGGGCGGGACGGGACGGGACGGGACGCGGCGGAGTCGGGAGCGGCCATGGGGAAGCTGCTGGTGGTGGCTCTCGTCGGGATAGCGGCAGCCCTGGCGGCGGAGCGGCTGCTGGCCTTGCGGTGGGTGAGCGGGGTTTCGGAGCTGCGGGTCCCGGTGCCGGCGGGGCGGGACGGGGCTGAGGCGACCCCCGGGTAGGGGGGTCCCGCCGTGGGGCTGAACCGGGCCCTCCGCCCTCTCGGCTTAAGGTCACCGCAGCTCCCGGTCTCGGGCACGACTTAGCGAACACCTGCCCGTGTATGAGCGCAGTGCCAGTCAGAGGGGAAGGGTTCTTCATTATCATCACCATCGTTACTGTCAGCGTTATCAAGGGAACCGTTCTGCCCCAGAGAAAATAATGGCACTGTGACGCCCTTTTCATCCTGTTTCGGCACAGACTAACTTCGGGAGCGTCATGCAGCAGAAATACCCTTTGCACTGAGTGCAAAGTGAAATCCTCCCCAGTATGATGTTGGGAGAAAGGGGGACAAGGGGACAAGGTGCCCTGGGACAGGGGCGTGGTACCTCTGTTTTTACACAGCCTACGAGTGAGAGGGCTATGCCAAAAGCATTGTCTGTGAATTTACCTCATCTCCTGCCAACTGCCCAAACAGTAACCCCAAATCATTTTGGCAGAAACTTGGTTTATGTTCTACCAAAGCTGACCTCTGTGTAACAGTGGCCCCTATGTACACGAGGTTTGCTCTGATGGAGACGGATGTTGGTGATCCTAAGTTGTGACCTCACTTGCTGTGAGCTGAAATACCCAGCCGTACCAATGCTCCATGTCATACACCTCATGCCACAAGGTATGAATGTGAACACTGGTGTTACAGCAGCTTCTGTCCTGAGGCTACTAATGTGTAACTGGCCTTTTCAGGTCACAAAAGTGACGGTGAATTACTGTATTGGAAGGTGACTAATTCATTATAATTTTGCTTACACTCACAAGGACTCCAAATGCCTGATTTCAAAGCAAAGACATCCAGCTAACTGAACCTTGGTTAGATAGTAATTGTAGCTAATTACAGAAAGAGAGCTTTACTACCTGGACCCTGGCACCTGGCATGGAAGCATCTGCATGTTGCACTGAATGTCCCTCCAGTGTCCCTGGTGATAACCTTGGGGGGAACGGGGCCCTCCTGCTCTGGAGTTGCATAAGCTGGGATAGCAGAACTGGAAGATACTCCCAGGCTTCTGTGGGGTGAGCCATTTCTAAGTGCTGTGAAGAGCAGGGGACCCTGCATCTCCTCCAAATCAAATGAACAAATGAAACATTAGGAATCTGGCAAAGGAGAATCGCCTTTGCAGAAACAGAATCCCCTGTCTCTTTAGCACTCTGTGGGTTTTCCCTGTGTGCTGTGTTTTCTGCAAACTGCAATGTACCAGCAGTCTTAAGACAGTTGCCAAGTTTGGAAACACACAACTTCAGATCACAAAGTACTCTAAAAGTAATTTAACACAGTCTTGAGAGGAGAAACTGTGGGTGGTGTTAGCTCTTGCCAAGGGTCCCTTTTATTCATCCCCCACCCAGAAGGCAGGAATCCAGCAAAGACTTTCTTCAGTTCCTTTTGAATTTGTGAAAAAAACCCAATCCAGAATCAACTCCCAGAAGATTCAGGATTGGTTTGTCTAGACATGAGGGAAACTGAAAGAGACACAGGTCTTTGAATATGCAGCAGTTTCCCACTGAAGGAAAGGGAAGGTCTGTGGTCTGTGCCCCCTGAAGTAGGACAGCAGGTGGGAGGACTGAAACTGGAAAGAGAAGCTGTGAGGAAAAAGGTGCCATGCACTGGAGTTGCACCAAGTAGCAAAAACTCCTGCTTGCTTTGAAGTTGCACCCTGCACATATTGCAGGTCCTCCATGCTCCAGGCTGTTCTCAGTACAGGCAGTCAGTAATCTAGGCCATCTGGCTGCGTGGCCCAGGCTGTCTGAGCTAGATAAACTGACACATTTTGGAAAAGCCTCTATATGTGCTGCAGGCTTGTGACTAGTGTCCTTTTGAATTACTCTCATTCCAGCCCATGAAGTGTTTCCCTGGGAATGCTGTCGGGATATCATCGTCCCTTGCTGGCTGCTGGCTGAGTTCCTGCTGTGCTTTTGGCTCAGGGTGGCCTGCAGCCTGCCTGGGAAAAGCTGATGAAAATAGGGAAGGGAAAAGACCTAGGCAGGCAGCAGTGCAAGCTTCAGGCAGGATCACCCTGAGCCACCCTCGGGTGCTTGGTGGGTTTGGCTGTGCCAGGATGCCGGTGGACACTGGGGCAGCTGATATCCCTCCTGTGCTGTTTGTGGGCTGGGAGCCAGCGTAATTCTCTGTCAGTACTCCTGTGCTGGGAGAGAGGGCTTGGGAGGGTTTAACTTGGCTCCTTTCCCTTGCTGCCCTCTGCACTTTTTACTGTTTTTCTTCTTTTCTTTTGACCTTATGTTAATAACCTATGCCCATGATACTGCATTGAAGCAATCTGCAATTGATATTGAAGTGATTAAAAAAATGCAGGACTGACATACCATACAGTGCTCAACTGTATCACATATTTTTCATATCACTGACTGATAGTACTGTTTAGTTTATGTTTATGCCTCAAACTATAACATAAACATGGCAAAGTTTTGCTATGGGATCTTTGCGTTCAGCATTTCCTGTGGCTGGAGCAATAGCCTCAACACTTGCATGTGATAGTCAGGCAAAGGAATAACTACTTTAGGTTAAATGCTTTCTTCTGGGCAGAAAACAAAAATATCCTAGCATGCTAGCTCAATATTTTTACGCGGAAGTGCAACCTGTTTTGCTGTGGCCCTGCAGACCAGCATGGTGAAACACAGCAGTCCTGGCTGTGATGTGTCTTTCATACAGATTTGCAAACAGCTTGAAGCAAAGGAAATGGAGAAATACAAACTTGTGTGTGCCTGTCTGTATCTGCTTGTCCGGTGAATTATGAGTCAGAGGGGGAACTTTGTGTGTGTTCATGAACGAAATAAGCACTGGTGAAGGGTAATGCTTGGGGTGGGTACCAGGAGAGAAGAGGAGGGGACAGGGTAATTGCTGAAACCATACTACCGAGCCGTACTTGTTGTGAGGAAATGAGTACTCCTGCCTTGGAACAGTGCTATCACTACCTTTGAATGTAGACTAAGAAATGAAGAATGTGCAACTGCTGGTGGTCTGGTCACCAAAAACAGGCTGTGGATTGCAGTAGAAGATCACCCTCTCCTCATCTGAAATTCTGGTCCTAACTGCAGGGTGCTGCTATATTTAGGTGTCTGAGACCTGAAGAAAGTGTGGTTATGTTATTTTGTCATCTGAGCTGCAGTGGGTCATGAAAGCTTGTTGCTGAAGCTCATGAACACGATGAAGTTTCTGAAGTTACTCTGTGTAGAAGAATCACTTAATCCTTGGACATATGTAACCATTGCGGTGATTTGGAGCAGTTGCTGTCATCACTTCTGGGGTTTGCTTATTCAGTATTTTATGGCTGATTTGTTGCTGCAATATGGCAGACAATAAAAATGAAAACTAGGAATGTTACCTGTTTTGAAAGTGGCTGTGTGCTGTTAACCCTGCTCTTTCCTCTTGCAGGAACAGGCTCAATGCTTCACGGGAAGTAGCCCCAGTGAGCCTCCCGAACTGCCGGCTCATTAAAGGGATCGGTACGTGCTTAAAATAACTGAGTGCATTGCTTTTGTCCAGCCTTGTTTTGTAATGGCTTCTTGAAGCCAGCTTCCAAGCCTGATCCCAAAAACAAAGTGCTAATTTGACTGTCATTTGCTACTTGGACTTGGAGATAGGGAGAAACTGCAGGAAGAAAATGGGACTGGACAACTAGTTTGTTATAGTGCCTTTTGCCTTTGGTATTTAATTTCTTTTCCTTTTCTTGAAACTGAGTGCCTTGCAAACATTTCTGCTTTGCTAAGCCACTTAGGAAACGATTTGGCTCTTACATGAGGGTGTGCACGCTCTTCAGACAGGCTCCTACAGGTGGCTGTCAGCTGGTGAAATCTTGGAGATGGGAAGTGCTGCAGAGGTGGAAGCTTTGGGAGAGGGCCACAAGCACGGGGCGAAGGAGCAGCTGCTAAATGGCAGGCACGGTGTCCCTGCTGTGCGTGAGCCGCATTTTGGGGATGTTTAGGGGCCGGCTGGTGCTGCGCGGTGCCGGGGGCAGGCGGGAGCTCGGCGCGGTTGCACAATGCAGCTGTGCCGTTCCAAAGAGCAACGGGTCATGTTTGTCATCCTCATCTGGTTTGCAGAGAAGTTTAATAGAATGGCTGAAATGTTGACTTTGTACTCTGGGCCATGTGTTTAGCACACAGCAATGTTTCTATCTTGGTTTTTTTTCTCCATTTAAGATAACCAGTGTATAAAATGGATAGCTTTGAAACGGATTGCTTTTTTGTGTCTCCCTTTCTCCCAAATACCTTTTAAACTTAATGCTCGATGGCTAAGGATTTTCCCTTCCTTAGTATTTTTGGAAATGTCTTAAATTACGTTGAAATTTGTCTGTATTTTTCATGTGTAAAAAGTCATTGGATGAGGTTTTACAACCTTGCCTTTGAGCTTGCTGAGTCACTGAGTTGATTTCATAAATCTTGCTTCTGCCTTGTGTCAGGATTCAAACATCTTTGTAAAGTCAAATTGGTGCCATGAATGAGTATATGCAGAGTTCCTGTGCTTGAAAATAGGTACAGAAAAAATTGCATTAAAAAAATTTCCAGGTCTTCTAGATTAAGCTGTACTTTACTCATACAAGACAATGAATAATGCTTATTTGATGATGATTAATATAAAATAATTTTTAAGTATTTTTTAAGCATATCACTATTGCAGTCTTTATAAGACTTTTTTGCAATGTGATTGTTCTGTTGAGGGAAGAAGGAAACCTGGAAAAGACAAATAGAGTTGAGTTTAATTTCTAAACAGTGTCTTGGTTTTTGTGCCTGACATTTACATGTAGACTAGGTGATTTCTGAGAACCTGTCTCTGCTTAGAGGCAGTGGATCAATTTACAGAGCTTCATTTCTGCTTGTTGGCTCCTCTAACACTGTCCTTTCAAACAGAGCTCTGCACCATGCCTTGCCTTTGCTCTGCAGTTTGCTGCTCATTAGATAAATAAAAATGCCAAAAATTAGTATAGCAGGTCCAGTGTGGCAGAAAGAGAAGTAACAAAGGATTGTGCAAACTTTAAAGTTGGCATGTTCACTCAAATGTCTTCTAAAACTCATTTGCAGTGACAAAGGGGTTTATTACTCTCAGGGTGAGCAAGGACCCCTAAAGCTTCGATGCTGCCCAGGTGGTGCTGCTCAGACGTGGGGTTCTGCTCTACCCAGCTCTGAAAGGCTGCTTGTGTGGGTGACTTTGTGTAAGGATGTCTTTGTACATGGACATCTTGGCCTCCTGGGCCTTCTTCCTTTAAAATGCTGAATAAACAATGGCTTTATTTTAATGTTTAAATCAGTCCTTCTGAACTCTTAAATGATACATAGGTCCCAGAGCTGGATCAGCTGGATCTCAGCAAAATAATCTTAAACTATTCATTCTGTACATAGAGGAACAGACCTCTGGTACACTCTATGAATTACAAGTGATAGATCTATAGTAAGTGAAGCAAACACAGAGCAAATGGAAGACTTCTCTAGTGAACCATTTTTATTTTTTCTGCACAATTTCATCTTTTCTGTATCTTTTTTAAGACTTTAATCTATGCTGCTTTTCAAATATTGTGCAATATAAGCACAGATGCAAACACTGAACAAACAAAAATTGCAGCTTGTCCTAAGCCTCATTCACAAATCAGGTAGGAAAAGCTGTCTTTGTAGAATAAACAATAGCTCCTGAGTTTTATTGGTGTCTAATCATGTTACTGGTTTATAACAAACTAGCCATATCTCCTCTACTAATTCCTGAAGTTCAAGAAGCTACTATAGAAGTTGCTAGAAATACTTGCACCTTGGAACAATTAGTGGGATATGGGCAAACTAGTGTCACACTTTTGGACGTGAAATCCAGATACACCTGCAGAATACATCATACTAAGATAAAAGAAAGAACAACAAAAAGCCAACAGTTCTAGAGTAGGCAGTATCTTTTAATTTTTCTTAAATGCCCCCTCTTCAGATAACTCCACGGACAAGCTGGGCTCAGTGATACAAACGAGCAGCATGGTGCGTGCAAGCGATACCGAAGGAGTCAGTTCCGAGCTCTCCTGCTGCTCCCCCAGAGCGCCCGCAGCGGCAGCGCAGAGCCCTCCGGAGCACGGCGTGCAGGAGCCCCTGGGCTCGCTGTGTGGCTGTCTGTGTGTCTGTCTGTGTGTCTGTGTGTCTGTGTGTGTCTGTGTGTCTGGCTGCGGCTCCTCCTCGGTGCTGCATCAGCGGGGCTGTGCTGAGCCAGCGCTCCGCTGCTCTGCCGGCACCACCCGCTCGCTTCCGCACATTCCAGGACCCGGCCGTGGAGCGCCCCAAATGTGCTTTGCTGGGCAGTTTCTCCTGAAGCAGCTTGGGGCAGGGCTCTCAGTGTGCTCCTTCCACCAGAAACGTGTAGTTTTTAATTATCTGCTCCCAATTAGCCTGCTCATCCTTCTACTTGGCAGCCTCACTGGTTCAGTAGCGATAAATGATTGTATCTCTGTTTATTCACTCACCAGTGTGTGCTGCCAGTAAAAGCTGTCTGTCCAGCTCATGTCACCATGGCAATTGAGCCTCTCAGCATTTCTTCATGCTATTAGCCTTGCAGCAAGGGGAAGTGGAGAATTGCCACTAACCCCATTTTATAAATTAACCCAGACTTGGAGACACTGGGGCAAAAAAAAAAAGGAGTTTGTGGCTTAAACCAGAGTGTAAGTTGAGCTGAGAAAAAAGCACCCAAATTCAAAACTTTAATTGGAAAATACAGGCTCTGAGTGTCTGTGAACTCATCAGTGCAGATGTTGCCTCCTGCCTGAGTTAGTCAAAATTCAGAATCAAAACCCAGGGGTGGGATAACAGCTGACTCCTCCCAAAATGCATCTTCAGACCTTTTGTTCTTCAGAAGCCAGGGATCCTCTGCTCTTTGGTGTCATGGGGTGGAGCAGGAGCTTGCTGAGGCTGAGGAGGAGCTGGCCCTGGCCGGAAGTGAGAAGTTGTGCCACTGCACCTCCCCAGGGCTGAACTGGGGAGGAACTTCCCCGGATGGGTGAATTTTGGGGTTATGGTTCCTCTCCACAAAGGCTGTCAGTGATCCCAGGATAAATTACAGCCCAGCCAAATCAGTGCTTGGATAAATAGGAGTTACTTAAAAGCAATCAGGAAACCCTGCTCAGATTTGCAGGTGCTTCCTTGGGAGGAGGTGTTGAGGTGCAAGGGATGGTGTTACCCATGCAGGCTCACACATGTGGTTATGGCAAAGCTGGAGGGGTTGTGGAGACATGGGACAAGCTGGGTGGAAAAGCCTTGTGTTGATGGCTCTGTTAAAGAAAACCTGCAGAAGAATTTTCTTTGAGCAAATGGTCCTGAGTGGTTTCCCTCATCATCTGGAAAGTGAGGAATGCTGTTTTTATTGGTGATTTGGAGAGGGGAGGCTTCTCAGGGGAGTAGTGGAAATGTGGGATGGCAAACGGGCTTCAGCATTGGACTAAAAGCTCTTTGGAGAGTGCTTGATGAAAGCCTAAAATTGCTCTACTGTTCTTACTAAAGGGTTTTTATTTTATCTTCCTTTCTTAGCAGGGAAAATATTACAGGAGCTACAGGAACTGGCAATATTGGAAGTGATTACCTGCAGTTGAAAGTGAGGTCTAACTATAAAAGCCCTTAGCTGTTATAGATATGGTAGGTTCTCTGTCACTTGAGAGCTTTAACTAAATATTTGGCAATCCATCTTTGTGAAGTGTCCCAGCTCAATCAGGAGAATTAGTGTGCACAATTCCCACAGCTGCCTTTTGCAAGCCTGAGGCCTGAGTCACGGGTATGGTCCTGGCCTGGAAATCACCATGCCCACACTAATTGCTTGCTGCAGAACACATCCTCAGGAGCCAGTGAAGCATCCCACACCTGGTGATTCATCTCACAGCATCTGGGTGCACTTGGAGCTGGGTGGGAGACTCTGGGCACTGCAGGGGCATCCCTGGGCCCCAAAAAGAGGTACACCCTGGTACTATTTCCTAACACAACGTGCTGTCTTCTGCTACCACTTTTATTGCAGTGTGATCTTTTCCACCTAACTTCATTGTGTGTGCAGTCATATCAGAAAGGGGCATTCAAGAGAGCTGGAATTGTACTAAAAATGAGTTTTTTTCAATGGGAAATTCTTTATGTCACCTGCAAACCCCTGTTTATGTCTGTTTTGCAGAAGCTGGTTCAGAAGACATCGATATACTCCCCAATGGACTGGCTTTCATCAGCTCTGTAAGTTCCCATGCCCCCTTCCCATGGGGCTTGCCTGCTTCCTTATCTGCAGAAGCCATAAGTGAAAACAGTAGCAGGGGCTCCTTCCTGCAAGGCTGACTGGCTCCAAAAGAACAACCCAGTCTTGTGTTGGCTTAGCTGTCATTGCACTCTGTTTGAGCAAGCATGCTTCTTGATGCAGAAGAAGGTATCCTATTGCACTGACTTACCTGGCCACATAACCTTGACTTTCTTTCATGCTGCTTCATTCAGATGTTGAAATGTCAATCCTCTGCCATGTTAAGAAAATGAGTTAATTCCCTAGCTTTAAAAAAAAAAAAATCATAATTCATGTGTTGATTATGCTGTTCCCAATTTTTTTAGCCTTAGGAGATAGGTTTTCAACCTTTGCTTTGCAATTAGGATGTCTGGCGATTATTTCCTAAAACAAAAGCTGATGTTCTCATCTGTGTGCTCCAGGGACACCCAGGGAATGATAACATTGCAAAATGTGTGCCAGGAATCGTGAGCTGCTGCACTGCTGCTGCTGCCCATGGCCTCACCACGTGTGATGCAGCCGGTGGTGCTGGGCTGGTCCCCCGTGTGTGGGTTTGCAGGCACCTGAGGTGTGGCTGCAGTGGGGGGCCTGGTGCCTTGGGCACGGCTCTCTGTGCCCCCACACAGCCTGCTCCCTCTGCCAGGGAGAGCAGAGCCAGTCCCTCCACCTCACTCACAGCTCAGCAGGCTGAAGCAGAGGGACATCCTCATCTCTGCTTGCGAGTCCGACCAAGGCTCCAGCATTTTCAGCCCTGTGATGCGCTTGTTTACCTTTTATCCAGGAATTACTTTCTTATGTTTCTATTCTACAGGGCTTGAAATATCCAGGAATAAAGAGCTTTGCTCCAGATAAGCCAGGTGAAATATTTTTGATGGATTTGAATGAAGACAATCCCAGAGCAGTGGAACTGAGAATCAGCCGAGGGTTTGATCTGGCATCGTTTAACCCTCATGGAATCAGCACCTATGTAGACAGAGGTAAAGGGATTGAGGTGGTGATAAATACTAGTCTAGAGATTACAATCAGGAATCCCTTTGCAGCCTTGCATTGAACCCTCAATGGTTGTTCTTGCAGGGAGACAAAATGGTTTGGGTTTTTTTACCTTTGTTTTGCTCTTTTCTAAATGTCAACTCCTAAAGGAAACATGCTTACACATAATTTCAATCTGTCCGAAACAGAAAGATGCCCTGTATATTAAAAGGAGAGAAAACTTGGTAAAATTTAGAGCTGAAAAGCACAGAAAATTTATTTTACCAGTTTACGTCTGACACACACGGGGCTCAAGGGTTTTGAGGAGATACGTCCTTCACTGACTAGTAGTGCCCAGAATGGAAACTTCTGTGACAAAATAGTAAATTTTCAAATATCTGTAAATTACCAAAAACTTTGTTACTCTTTGGCCAAGCCAGGTTCTCTTCTCCAAGATACATTCTCCAATGTCAGGCTCTGATTACCAATAAAATATCTTTTTCCCTGTCCTCTCACTGAGAGTTTTAGCAGGGCAATTAGAAGTCTGCAAATACACAGAGAACAATTGCTGCAGCTTGATCTGCATCCCCATACAGTCACCCTTTAAGGGAGGGTGTTGGAAAAATCAGTGGTGGCTAATGTAGGGTCCTACCAGAAGGGCAGGGCAGATGGGCTGCAGCCTTGCACAGAACACAGGAGAAAGATGCTCCTTGCACTCTCCCAGGGGATGTGGTAGACAAACCAAAGAGCCCAAAATGCCTTGGCCACAAACCCTTCTTCCAGGTGGCTGGGGCTGTTTCACAGACTGCAAAACCCAGTGGCTTGGGTATAAGGATGAGGTGGTCATGTCTTTCTTCCTTGGGAGAAATAGCAAAAATCTAGTTAACACAGAGTTCCCTGCAGAGCCAGCGTGGGAGAAAAGTAGCTGGAGATCTGGGTCTGGTTGCAGAGGCATCTTGCAGAACGTGGGTACTTGTCCCACGAGACAAATGCACCAACCTCAGTACCTGCTCTGTACTCGAGGCTGCCTCGGGGCTGGGGGTCCTCAGCCACACAAAATGTTGCAGAGACTTCAGCTGTTCCTATTTCTTTTTCAAGATAACACTGTGTACCTCTTTGTTGTGAACCATCCCCATCAGAAGAGCACAGTAGAATTGTTTAAATTTGAAGAAGATGACAATTCTCTTGTACACCTGAAAACCATTCAACATGACCTTCTGACAAGGTATTTGACCCAAGTACTGCCTTCCCCCAGATCAGGCTGCACTGCTGAAATCCAGTGTAGGATGATTTTTGGGTTTAGGCTATTATTAATATGAGGTATTTCCTCTTTAACCAGCATCCCTGTTTCTCTTATTGTTTACTTCTTAACTGTGTAATCAAAAGCAGTGTTTCTCCAATCTCTTCTTTAAATTAGATTTTTAATAGTTGCATCACTAAATTAGTCTTAAGTGCTGCTGTGATTGATGCCAGTGAATTATCTTGGCACCCACTTCTCCTTCATTCATGAAACTCAGTCTCAGGTCATTGAAGATATGAAGCTCCAGATATTTTATTCTCTTGATTTGCTGCACTGTAAAAATGAACATACATTTAGCTTTTTCTGTTTCTCGTCTTTTTTAATACAAAATTCTTTTGGTCTATCCTACTGCAATATGATTGTAAGACAAAGAGCCAGATTGATAAATTTGTCACTACACCTACTTGTTCTCTGTTTTCTACTTGAATGTAATGAAAAAAAATAATAAAAATTAAAAAATAATAATTTTCATGAACTTACAGACAGGTAGCCAGATCTCTAGCTGATGCCCTATGGTCCTTTTCAGGTCTCAGCACTGCACAGTCCTGGCTCATAGAAAATAAAAGTAAAAAGGATTTAAATAATTTGGTGGCTACTTGAAATACATCTATAGTTGCAGCCTTTTTATGTGTATTGGATGACCATGTCCTGATTGGATTCTGGGCAGTCTTAAAATGCTCCTCCATACCTCTCATTTAATTTTATTATTTTTTAAAATTTCTCCATCTCTTTATTTCTTTTTTTAGTGTGAATGACATAGTAGCCATGGGACCTGACAGTTTCTATGCTACCAATGACCACTACTTCTCCGACTTCCTCTTGATGTTCCTAGAAATGTTCTTGGGTCTCACCTGGTCAAATGTTGTTTACTACAGTCCAAAAGAAGTTAAAGAAGTAGCATCTGGGTTTTATTCAGCCAATGGAATTAACATTTCACCCGATAGAAAGTAAGTTTCTCCTTACATTAGATTTGGTTTGATCACACAGAAGTACCAGAGATCCTGATTTGTACACGTGGTACCTCTGTGGTCAGGTGTCTAAAGTGGCTCATGCAAGGCAAGGTGCTGCCTGTGCAACACAAGTGGCACAGAGTGTTTGTAGCACAGAAGTTTTGTGTCTGGGTGTTTAGCAGCAAGGTTTGCTGCATCCTGTGCTACTTTATAGGCAATAAGGTCAACAGTTGCTGCATTTTAACCAGCTGATAGGGGAGTTTGTGTGTCTTGCTTGCAAGGATTAATGGGGCAGTGTTTCTGCAAGCAGGGAATGCTCTACAGTTCTACATCTGTATGACTGAATCAACCAGTCCTGTGGTGTGAACAGGTGATCTTAACAAAAAAAAAAAAAAAAAAAAGGGATAATTGTGACTTTCTGGTTCCAAGGCTTATTTCAGTGTTGTAATGAAAGAACTAAGAACTGTCACAGTGTGAAGCTACACTGGCACCTCAGCAGGTTGGCTTCAGTGCCCTGTGGCCTGCTTGCAATGTCTGTTGGTGTGTGAGCTTGCACAGGAGGAACTGTGTGGTTTTGGTGCCTGCTCACTCATGTACATTAAGAGGTGCTTTGCTTTCTTTTGAAGGTACATCTATGTTGCAGATGTATTGGATCACAGTATCCATGTCATGGAAAAACATGCTGACTGGAGTTTAACCCATGTGAAGGTAAGGGGCTGCTGTTCCCTAAAAAGAGGCAAATGTGGATTTTGGACAGAATAGTTCCCATGAATGCTTGAGATTTCAGTATGACCATCTGTAAAGTTCTGATCTGGGTGGCTCCTGCTGTGGGTTTGCAGAGGTGTGCCCCGTTACAGAGCTTCAGGTTTTCCACCCTCCCACCAGCAGCTAGGGGGGAATCCTTGGGCATGCTGTAGAGCTGTAGTGGAAGTCTGCCTCAGGCAGTGTGGGTCAGAGCACAAAGCACTGAAGGCATCCACAGAGTGTAGGTGTGAATGAGCTGATGGAGGAAGCTCAGAGCAGCAAGCAGGTTTCTCACAGCACAGAGCTGGGGAGGTGGGGATGCATACCATGGGAAAAGAGAAACAGAAGTGGGGAGGAAAAGTATTTCATAAAAAAAAAATCAGTCTAAGTTATGTCAGATGAGAGTCCTGGACAAGTCAGTTGGTTATGTTATAGTTCACTTCCAGGATTTCTGTTAACTTTAACTTCTTGTTTTTCCTCTGTGTTGGACAGACTCTGCAACTGGACACACTGGTCGATAACTTGTCTATTGACCCTCACTCTGGAGACATTTGGACAGGATGTCATCCCAATGGGATGAAGCTGTTCTACTATGATCCTGAAAATCTTCCTGGATCTGAGGTGCCTTTTGGGAGACATCACTGGTCCCTTAGCTCTGTCTATGCCAGAAAGCTATTTTGTTCAAATCACCCTGGTATAACTTAACTGCATTTCATAGGAAGTGTCCAGCACAAAGTGCCTTTGTTAAAGCAAAGACCAAGCTAGCTTCTGCTCTCAAGTGAGAGCCTGAGCAGCATACACTTACTAACAAGCACCTATTCAGATCTTTCAGCAACAAGTAAATCATTTCCACCCAATGGCTCAGTCACTTTGGACTCCTCAGGCTGCTTTCTGTGCAGCTGTGGCCACGCACACAGATTCTGTTGAACTGCATTAATTACCAAGCCAGCACCTCTTTGCCAAGCTAAACATAATTGACTGAGTGCAAAGCATGACCAGAAACAATTGCACAGGAATGATTAATCTGTGCAAGTGGAGTTCATCTGTAGGTGACAGTGTAATTCTTCTTTCTATGAAATCATTGAGGTACTGGCACTGGGGCAGTAGTGGCCGCAAGTGCAGCTGGCTGGTGTCCATTTGACTTCAGCCTTGTCTGAAACTCCCTGTAAGACACTTCTTAGAATTACCGTGTTCAACAGCAATAGATTTATCATACTAGGCAGATGTTTACTCTGCCTGTCTGGGAAAATAAGAAGATATTAACTAACTTTTAGGCTGGAAAAAAATGTTCATGCTCCTAGTGGTGGGGATGACTGCCTTGCTTCCTTACAGACGTTGCACAACAATTTTTAAAAAACAATATCAGTGTTCATGGACCATGCTTCCCTGAAGGCCCTCTCCCAGGAATTACATGGCTGCAATTATCAGCAGCTGGTCATCCTAACTAATTTGTTTGAGTTACCATGCTGATGCTCCCCCTGCCCGTGGCCATTTCCATAGATGTATCCTCCCCCTCCGGCAGGTGCTGCGCATCCAGAGCATCCTCTCGGAGCAGCCCGTGGTGACGCGCGTCTACGCCGACAACGGCTCCGTGCTGCAGGGGAGCTCAGTGGCATCCACCTACGAGGGAAAACTGCTCATTGGCACAGTCTTCCACAGAGCTCTCTACTGTGATCTATAGCTCATCACGGGCAAGACCTGCTGCAGCGGAGAGGATTTAATTCCTTGGGAACTCAGTTTCTGCTAGATCTGCTAACAACAAGACTGTTCCAATAAAAGTTAACTACAGTAATGGAAATGTATTTTAGCCTTCCTCTCCAAAATAAGACTTCTATGCAATAGTAAAGGAAATGGAATTGAAGGTGAGAAATTAGTTTATCTGTGTACTGGGGAGGACCCCATGTCGTTAACACAGAGTAACCTTGAAGTTCAATTTCAGATTGCAAATGACTAAACTGTCAGACACTGAACTATCTGTGCTGGCTGGATTTCTGGTTTGTTATTTGCTTGGTTTTATTTCCCCCATGAGAAAACTGATTTTGTAAATGAGAATTGCTGACTACCAGTGTGGTGTGTGCATTCTTGTCACTGACCCCTTGGCCTTCCCAGGGACTGTGCTAGGGGTTTTTCTTCCAAACCTTCCTGTTGCCTTTCCCTACTACTTCCAAAATATCTGGAAGAAGAATAAATGTTATTTCAGTCTCATTCATTTCCCTTTCCCCCTTAAAGCCGTTTCCTAATATTACTTCAGTTTCACAAATTTGTTTCAATCCTATGAAAAAGAGTAGGGCATCACTTTGGAGTGGTTTCTTACTGGGTTTTTCCAAAGGAGTTTAGTAAAGCTTTCTTTTCTCCTTAAGAGTGGGAAACATCTTCTGGACACCTTCAGCAGGAAGTGCATTAGCATTACCTTTTTGTCACCACAAAGGGAGCATTTCTGGGTGGTCTGCAGTGACTCCCCCAAGCCATGGTCACACATGTTCTGTGTTTAACTTCAGTTGGTGTGGAGTCGATTCCTGCTGCACTCCTGTGCACCAGGCAGCTCTTCATATTTATCTGGCATCAGTTACTAACATTTTGCACTGCCAAAAGCCCCCCAGGTTTCCTTCAGCTGGTGTTTTTGGGATGATGTTGGTTAGCAATCATTTGCAATGAACTGAACTCAGTGTCCTTTGAAGCTGGAGCTCATGGAGTGAGCTCTTCTTGAGTTGGTGTAGATGTCCTTACCCACAGAGCAGCTCCTGCTGCACTCTCTGTCCTTCTGAGTTCCCACCTGTGATCAGCTCTCCAGGTCTGAGAGAGTTGCTGACATGCAGCTAAAGGCTCTGTGTTACACGTGGCATCTCCTGCTGCGGCTGCCACTGTGGTGCCTGCACCTGCCTGCACCAGCCCTTTTCAGCATCTTGGCAGCCCCTCTGAATGCTGCCATCAGACAGACTTCCCTGAGGGCCACCAGCCCCTCTGCATCCTTCAGCTGATGCAGCAGCTTTTCCTCACTGCAGTTCTTCCACCACTGTGGAGAAAAAAGACAGGCTGCTCCTGCAGCGCAAGCTTGGGAGGAGAAAGAGCCAGTCCCTGGGTGCCAGTTGCTAAGCTGGCTTTGCTGCTCCCTCCTGCCGTCTGCTCCAGCACCAGCCACAGCCCCTCTAACCTGAAGAGTACATGGAAAGTCCAGAATACACAGGGGTGCTTCTTGCCTTTAAGACAGACCAAATAACCAGTTTTGTAGTGGCCCAAACACTGAGACAGGAGGTGGAATAAGTGCAAGCCCTCCTCTGTCTGGGTTTTGCTGTTCTGACTGAGGAGGCAGTGCTGCAGGCTGAGGTCTGGGTGAGCAGTGGTCTGAACAGCAAAGGTGTGCTCTGACACCTATTGGCTCCTGCAACTTTTCTTTCTGACAAGCCTAATGGCTTTCATCCAGTGGTAGGAAAACAACTACTGCTCCTTTCCTGAGCAAAAGGGGCAGCTCTAATGAGCAGGAAGTCAGTGCCAGGGCTTGTGGCTGGGGCAGTGTTGCTGCATGGGGAGGATGGTGTCATCCCACTTCCTCTGCACAGCTGAGTGGGCTGTGGGTCTTGCCAAATCACCTCCTGCCCCCAGAAAGCCTCTGCTCCACCCCAAGGCCCCACGCTGCCACTGGCTCGCTGGCACATCCCTGGGCACAAGAAGGTGTGTGAGGCTGAAGAACTGAGCCAGTGGCACGCTGGCCCTTCCCAGTGCCTGCAGCTTCCCTCTGCTGCCGTGGCACACAGCTCCTACACACCCATGTACCAAGAGTGGGCAGTGGTACTTGTGCTGGATTGTATCCAAAGGGCCCACCCAGGCTAGTGATGGCTGGAGGGGCAGACTTGGGTGCTGGTTAATGACACAGCTAATTAACTTGTCTCTCAGGGGTGCTTCAGCATTAGCAGTTCTGTGCACAAACTGTGCTCACAGCTCCTCTCCAGAATGCTCACAGTTAAACTGGGGACTCATACACTGCCCAGGCTTCACTGTGTGCCCATGAAGGCTTTGGTGACAAGGACTCATCTGTTTGGGTCACAGTTCTGAGTCTTTTGCTGCCCATGGCGTGCAGCCCTGCAACAGAGCAGAGTCAGCCCTGAATGAGGGCAGCTTTTGTCTCATCCCTTTGCTGTACTTTGGCATTACCTAACTGGCTTTCCCACTCCTTCCTTAGCAACTTTCCTCCCTGCAGGACACTTTCAGCTCCCCTCAGAAGTGGTGTACTTTCTTACAGGAACTTGTAATCCATTTTCAGCTTTGAATAACAGATGTCATTTCCAGAGCTCAAGCTGAAAGAACAACTCTGAAGGCAGTTCTCACAGAAGAGAGGTTGGGCTATTCACTAGTTTGTGATTAGCCACCAGTGGCCTGCACTAGCATTCTAAAGTGATTATTTTAGGATTGTGCCCCCTTTTGTTCTGAAGTGCTGTGTTCTGAAGAGTTACATCACGTATCAGTGGCAGTGACACAGCTGAAATGCTAATCAGTCACTCTGCTGGTCCCGGATTTTCTCTCTGGATTTACTCTAGAAGGGCAACAGCCACTTCCCTCAGCAGTGCAGAAGTAACCCATCAAAACATTATTCTCACATTTTACCACTGCTTAAAACATCTTCAAATGAGCAAATCTGCACATTGTTGGATCTTGTCAAACTTCTATTTTTTTGGTTGGTTTTGGCCTTTCAGAAAATCAAGACTGTCTTCACTCATCACTGGCTTTTTTTTCTGTTCTAAACTACTCCCATGCTGAAGATACTCCCGTTGGTCTGCCCAGAGACTGAACCATGGGCAAGCAAGGGGCCTTATCTTTTCCTACAGCATTTCAGAGGAGAGCTATCAGAGCTATCTGCTCTTACTGACAGTAAAACTCAGACCTTAGGTGAGGAGGGCAGGAAGCCCGTGGCCAACCTCCTCCGCTGGTATCCCAGCCTTGCAGTGCAGAGGTGGGAATTGGAGCAGGGCCAGCAGTGCTCAGGTGGTGCTGGGCAGGACAGAGACAGCAAGCAGGTGCTGTGCAGCAAGGGCTGTGCTGGGGGACAGCTTCTACCTCCTGGCAGCCTCAGCACACAAACAACAGGGGTGGAAGATGCAGCTCAAGCCTGGCCTCCCCATTACAAAGTAATGTGCACACGTAAAATCCACCCTGGCAAGCCCAAGGAGGGCATAACCCATCATCTTTAACGTGCTGCAGAGACTGGAGCAGCTCTGGGCATTTCCAAAACCCAGCTGCAGCTATCTGAGACAACTTGCACAAAAAAGAATGACATATGTATAGATGGCTCCAGGCCTAGGAAGCTGCTGAGCAGACACATGTCAGTTTTGGACTTGGAACCTCTTAGTGTATCTGTTTTAATTAAGATATTAATTTTATGAACTGAGGATTCTTTTTAGCTTCTTGCAGGTGATGGGTGTAATAGGGGAAGGTAAGATTTATGATTCAGGCAATGGGAAACACAAACTGGGTTAGACAGATTAAGTGCAGAGTATTTGGCCTAGATTCTGCCAGATGTAAATCCACCAAAATAACTACACAAATTGGACAGTCTGTGCCCTTTGATTTTCCCTAACTTAAACCTTTACTAAAATGAAACAAATAAAAGACATATTAAATGTATTCAGTATAAGAAATGCTGTATTTTGAACGTATGAATTGCCCATTATAACTAACCTACACTTGGATGTAAAATGTTTTTATAAAACAAAACCAATCCAGATCTTTTAAAGACTCAAACATTGACCAGTATGAACGTGAAAGCAGCCTACTTTTACATCAACCTGCAGCAAAGGAGTGCATGTTACATTTCATCTGCATATGAGGAAAAAAGACGATTTTTTTCCCTTAATTTTTTTTTTTACTCCTTTCTATATAATTACAGAGCGTAAATGAGACCCACTTGGAGGCTTGTGAATCACACCAATTTGGCCAAGAGCCAGGATTAAAATAATCTTTGGCTGAGCAGAAGGGAGCAAAGAACAAGCAGGGCAAGGTATATATTCCCCTAGCCTGACCCATGCAGCTGTCCAGTTGTCCTCACCATTTATTACTTCTTCTGGAATGACCAACAGCAGGGCAGAAAAGTGAGGACTCATTACAAATTCTAATAAAGATTCAGGATTTCTCATTTTATTGCATTCATTGTCTAACAACAATAATACTCATTGGCAAGAAATTTATTTACACTAACAAATTAACTTTAAACCACGAGGCTTTGTTGTTTGTATTTCAACTGTAAGAAAACAAAGGGCCACCATGATGTTTTCTTTTGATGTCTCCCAATAACTAAATATTAAACAAAGTTATCTTGGGGAAAACTCAACAATCTAGAGAAGTTCATATCAACCAAGCACAAGAGAACAAGCTCAGACATGGCACTACTGTGTCCTTCATGCAGGTGATCAGACACCAAGATGTACAAACAAAAAGTTCAGGATAACATGCACTTCATATACATTTGACCTCTTTAAAAAAAGAACAGAAAAAGGAAAAAATCTGAAGCACAACTATCTCTTTAACCATATAAAAAGAAACAATGTAAGAAGCCAGTTTTTACAGTAAGCACAGTGCATTTTAGTCTTTTAGCTGCCTGGTCTTCTAGCAATATGTGTAACACTTGTCAGTGACCAGTGAGATACCGTCGCAAGGCGACTGGGAAATACGAAAGCAGTTGCTCAGTGAATGTGTATGGGAAAGCACAGAGTCAGAAGGTGTTCACTGTGCACTCCTCACTTCCAAATGGGCTGCTTACTCCTTATGTCTAGTGCCCTGAGATCCCCCCTTCCCTCAGACACTTCTGCACAGGGCCCAAATCCACTTCCACCAGTGGCAGTAGCAAAGCTCCCACTGGAAACCCAGCAGCAGCCCCAGGCTACGCAGGCTGGATCTTGTGAGCTGTGAGCCCTCCTCACCTCTCTGGAAGAAGAGACCTGCCTAACTCAGCAGGTTCACAAACCCCACAGCTTGTTCTTAAAACAACTCACACTTCCCAAAGAAACAGGCAGCCCCAGGCACTACCACCAAACCTTCCTGTAAGATGTGCATTTTTTAAATCATCGCTTAATGCTAAAAGCAAAAATAACAACTGGTACAGCTGGTTAGTAACAGAAAGCTCATTTTATATTGAGGGATTGGAGGGCTCAATGTCATGACTAAGATATTATAGCTTTGAAAAATCAGTTTCACAGGTACAGAAAAAAGTCCAGTATAATCCATAGGGGAGGTTAACAAAAAGGACTGTACCATCTGCAAATGACCCATACTCCACTCTGGTGAGTGGGCAAGTCTCCTTGGATTTCTCCTGTCATCCCGCTCAGAAGCGCTCCAAAAAATCAAAGTTGGGGTTAAAAACACACAAAAAAATTGTATTTCCTTGCTGGAATACTGACACCCAACTAAACGATGATCCTCTTCTGTACTACTGTAGAACAGCACTCTGCACTGCGTGCAAGAGTGGCACACAATTCATTCTTAAAAGTGACACTGCCCACCTCTTACCTGTCCATGAGCCAGGAGGTGAAGGTATAGCAGCTCAGGAGGACAGGAGGCTTTGACAGAAGCAAAAAAGTATGAGGAACCCTGATCTCAAGTGTCAAGCACCTCTGAATGTCAATGAGAGCTGAGGGCTGGCAAGTTTTAGAGGAAAGCTGCTCAGTAATTCTAGTAAAAGCTCAATTCTTGTGGTATCCCTGCAGCAGACTACAGTCACAGCAAAACAGATGCCACTGCAAAAAAACTGTAAGAAGTTGAAAAAATGCAGAAGCATTTGTATACACTGAAATACAAACATCTAACTCCATTCAGCTGTTGATTACTGGCTTCTGTTCCACTGTGTCATTCTAACCCATGAACTTGAACAGGCTCCACTCGCAGCAACCCCCGCCAGACCTGCTCAGGGCGGCAGGTGAAATGCAGACAGTGGGCAGCTCTCTGTGCCCTGCAGAGAAGGGTGCAGCTCCTTCCTCACCCCCTGGCCTGGTCTCCTTGGGCAGACTGAAACCCAGCAGGGAGCTCTAAGAGGAAGCTGCACGGGTGCAGCAACCCAGGTGTGAGGCAATGGGAAGACACAAGCTGGAAGTGATGGATGTTGGCAGGTCTGGCTGACCTGAACAGAACGAGGAGCCACCGCTCTCCTCACAATCTCAGTAGGAGCACCCAGTGTTTCTAGGACCACAGTCACCTGCAGTGTGGGGCATTTCATTTTCTATTTTTGAGACTTCTGAGACTTCCACTTTTTTCTAACTCTCCTTTCTTCACCTTTTTAGAGGCTCTATATATTCACTACTTGCAGTACTGCAGCAATGAGCAGACCTGGAGTTTACGGATCTGGCCCACCATCCTAACCAGGGAGAAGATAACTCAGGCCAGCCTGCTGCAGCCACCCAGCTGTAACGATGACACAGGCACGTCTGGAGGGGTGGAAACACCACACAGCCTGCACAGCAGTTCAGTGGTGGCCAGCCAAGGCAGCCTAATAAAAACAGCTTTAGCTCCACAAATAAATACACAACGTAGGCTACACTACCCCTGCAGGTGAGCCAAACTGTGAGAAAGGCTGTCCAGTCATTTAGCACAGAAACTTTTTTTCTTCTTGTTACATTAGGCCCCGCATTAGTCTGACTTAGCATTGCTTTACAGGAAATTTAAGTTAAGAATGATGAGATATCCATCTTCTGTTTCTTATAAGTCATAATACAAGGGGAAAAAAATGCAACACAACGTTAAAGATCCCATAGAACAGAAAGAAAAGTTTCAAACTGTGCTTCACATCTGCTATCCAGTGACATTTCTGCACTTCCCAAGACTGAGTTGCCATATTTACTAAAAGGAATCACATAATCTTTTATCACAGAAAGAAGAGCAAAACTCTTGACACTGTTCTGTTTCCTCAGTTTTCACATGTTGATCAAAATGCATTTTAATGGTTTTAATTTAAATGTGAGCCACTAGGTTTTTTTAAGTTAGGTTTTTGTTGATGTTTTTCGTCTGAGAATAACAAAATGACATTATCACAAAGCAGTAAAAATCCCCTGAATACTTAAAGGACTTAAGTTGAATTAGTTATTCTGTAGAGTAAGAAC
This sequence comes from Rhipidura dahli, assembly GCA_013399225.1. NCBI lineage: Eukaryota > Metazoa > Chordata > Aves > Passeriformes > Rhipiduridae > Rhipidura > Rhipidura dahli. Next base: position 221,706 of record VXAC01002588.1, on the reverse strand, counting down.
ATGATTTACAAAGAGATTAACTAGAAACCATTCTAAGAAGCAAGAATGAAAACTCAATGTATAATTCCAAGCAATCTGGTCAGGTTTCTAAATAAAAAAAGAACATAAAACAGGGACATCACCTTACATTATTATATACAATCACATAAACATTACTACAATGTAAACATAATTTTAAAAGAAAATTTTTATCTAATGCATTTATAAACATTGTATTTAAAATACTAAATTTCCAGTTTCTTCCAGGTTAACTTCTCTTACTCTAAGAATGCTAGTTTTATGAGGCTGTTAAACATTTTTGAAATTTTTCTCCTATGAATGAACACAGAAGGATTTACTGCAATGTGTAATTTTTGTTAGCAGGTGTATTTTGCTGCTGGTGGTTTATCTCAAGAAAAGTATCACAAGCCTTTAGAAATATCAGCAAGTATCTTTTATGGCAATTTCAGTTTTAGAGCTGAATAAAATATACATCAAAAACTTGTAGAAATTGGATTTGGAAGGAAAAATAAAGCTAATGCTAAGTAGATCTGTTGTGTATTAATTTTGAATGAACTAGGCTCTCTCAGTTTACAGACCATTTTACATGTCAAATAAATTATTAGGATCAAAAGAAATGTAACTATTAACAGTGCACCCTAAGTGTTTCAAATCTGAGCTTCAGAGAACTTTGCAGACACAAATCTGAATGCCAAAATATACAGAGCAGAAAAGAAGCCAAGCCAAACTAAAACACGCATTTTCTTCAGAGGAATTTTTAATTTTAGCCTGGCACATTTTTAAGTTCAAGATTCTAACTTTGCATCACCATCTTAAATAATTTCTGGGCTTGCACAACCTAATGAAGACTGACACTCCCAGGCTGCATGAATGGGAAATGATGTTTCTCAGCCATGCCCAGTTAGCTGTGACTGCAGAGCAGTCAGCTTGTGCCTGCAGCTCCTCATTGTGGAGATCTGCCCGCTGTCTGCCCACGCGTTTGAAGCAGTACTGCATAGTTCAGTACTGCTGCTGGGGCAGTAACATCATACACTGCTTCTGTCACAGTCAAAACTACACAGCAGGCTTCATCCATGGCCTCATACACCCCAGAAATCCCTGAAGTATGACCACTGCTAAGCCACCAAAACATTCTACAGCCAAAGCCCAAAAATTCAGGTTTTGGTTGGATATTCCTAAAGTATTCTAAAATGTGGGAGCTTTGGTGGGAGCTTAGAAACCACCACCTCCATGGAAGCAATGACCTTAACAGCAATGTACTGAATTTAATTTTAACCAGAATCACTCATCTTCCTCTTCTTAAAGTGCACTTCTGTAAAAACTAAAAATCTACAGCAGACTCAAGTTCGAAAATGGTTTTCAATACCAGCTTCATAATAGCACAGCACAAAGCTTATTCTCCCAATGCTTATTATCTGGAGAATGAATTTGAAGATGTGGTGTTTCTCCTAGGGAAAAAAAAACGACTTGAAACAAAATAAACCCAGTTTCCTGTATGAAACACATGAAAAACAAAGAGGAGTGTGCTATAAGAAAGTTGCCTACACACTGGGAGCACAGTAAAATTTATACAGATGTCTACACTGTGCTCTAGTTAGAAGTTCATCCTTGTTTAGATATCTAAAGGATAAATGTTATCCTCAGATTTCTGTGTAAACTCACACAACCATTTAAGGCTTTGCCTCCTTCCTGGATTAACTACTGTACAGTTAACAGAAAGAGTTTCCCCTCCTGTCCTTTACCCTGGGGGAATATTGACTCTCCTGTCTTTATCTCCAGTGTGTAAGAAGTCACTGAACAGTTTTCAAAGCAGTGTTGCTTAAGGGTACTGATGCAAGATGAAACTTACTCCAGCAGACTGAACTGAGTATCCAAACACAGTCAAGAAGCTGAACTTCCAGTTAGAGAGTTAAGTCAAATCTTATCAGACAGAGCACAACTCCTTTTACCCAGCTGAAGGAATGTTCCCCAATCATAGTGACTGGCCATCCTATTCAGAAGAGGTGAAGCAGTGGACATGCTCCTCGGCATCATGCTGGTTACTGAAGTGACCAAACACACAGAGCTCAATAGAGAAGAGCAGTTTGGAAGGAAACACCACCACACAAAAATGAAATCTGTTAGCTGTCAACAAGAACAGAACAAACCGAGGGGCTGGGATTGTTTCACATGGCAACAGCAACGAGTGTGAACTGGATATGCAGGAAAAAAAATGACACCATATAAATCTCCCTAGTCAGTCTATGTACAGCCCCGTCTCTGTACAGTCTTGGGGGATCAACACAAGAAGGCTGAAGGGGCATCAGAGTGGATGTGAGTTTCTCTTCCCTTGACATGCCTCCACTTTCCAAACACAGCAGCACTTCTGCTTATCACTGCTCATTAGTGCCCTCTGTTGCATCTGATGAACACTTGTCTGTTTTCTTTGATCTCCTCTGCAGCTGCTCTTGTTCTTTCTTTCGGAGCTTTTCCCGTTGCTTTTCCATTTTCTCTTGAGCTTTGCGAGCCTTCTCCAAGGATGCTCTCATTTCCTTTAGCTTTCTTTTAATGATTGCTCTGTCCTGGGAAGAGGTCATACCAAGGGCCTGAGGTGTGGAAAACAAAATTTAAGAGTATTTTTTATAGTTTAATCTATCATGGTTTTTTTTTTCCATATTCTAGTCATAATTCTTCTTAGACAGAAGACCACAACAGCCAAGTAAATCTGACAGAGACTCAGATACATTACTGATGTGCAAGTACTTCATTCCATGCCTTCCACTTCTAGAATATTAAAGAATGAGACCTCATCGCCACCATCAGTGTTGATTTCATTGATCAAATAAGGCAAATAAACTGTTCTATTGAAATCATCTAAGTCCACATAGAACAAGACTTCCAAATTCTCACTGCTATGTCTTAGTCAAAAGTTCACTTGCAGTCTTCTAAGAGCCTTATAGTTAGTGAAGTGCCATCAAAAAAATTCAGAAGGGAAACACCAAACTTGGACTTTCAGATCAACTAAGCTTCTTCTACAACTCCTTCCTGTAATTATTTTTGACCAAAATAGGATCATATTTTTACTATAAGAAACAAAGCATACTTTATACATCAAAACTGTTTAGTTCTAACACAGTTCAACTGTTACCAGCTTAAGCCTCCCATATCTCACTGATCCATTATTCCCTTGCTACCTCTGATACATGTCTATGTACTATCTTCTCAGAATCACCCTGTCACAAAACAGGGTTGGATGAGAAATATGTGCATGCAAATACCACTTTCACACACTGCTATATGATTTGCACATGCCAAATGGGTACATTATATACACCAAGAATTTTCACAGCAAATGCCTTGTACTTCTGAAGCTTCTGAATCCAAGTGCATATGGGACTTTCTTAAAGTGCTGCTGTGGCTTTATACTTTCTGTTTATTACTCCAGTCTATCATGACTCCATGCACAAGGGTTCACTGCTTTCTGGATGAATTCTTACTGCCTTTGAGATGATGTAAAGTGACAAAAATTACTATGGGTAATCTTGAAGCCCAGCCAGTTAATTACCTTGAGCTTACTGCCATCCAGCTGAAGGAGATGCTCCCCATTGATGTTCTGGGCACTGAATTCCGAAACATACTGTTCAAGGTTCAGGCTCATCAACCAGTGGGAAACCTGCTGCACACTCCACTCATGAACAGCACGACTCTGACACTGACTGTGTTTAGGAGACTGTCCATCATCAAGGATCTGTGACAAAAATATGATACATTATTATTAAAGGGTAACACAGATTAGTGACAACACTTTTCTGCACAAACTTCCACCATCAGAGCACAGGCATCTGGACTATCTCTGCACTACAATAATAACAATTTCACACTGCTCTATTACATCTCTATCTAATCAGGCACCTAAGAACAAGTACAAGGTACCCAAAAAATCTTTTATCTATAGAATCATAGATGGAAAAGGAACTGGTATTCCTTTTAGCTCAAGCAGGGACTGAAATGGCCAGGTGGCACAATTCAAACCATGTATGCTCCCATTCCCTCACAAGATTTTTTTCTTCAAATTGGCAGGTTCCCGAAGGATGCAATGAACTGAGCATTCCACTTCTTGGGCTCATTCACAAATCTTAATTATTTGTTTAAGCTATTAAAAAAATCAGGGGAAAGTAAAATCCTCAGAAAACTACTCTAGAGTTCAAAGTGATGATATCAAACAGCCAGAGAGACTGATACTGTCTATGGATGAAGACTTAGGAGATGACACAGAGGAGTGGTACGGAACACACAGTGATCCCACAGCCCTGGCCCTGCTCTCATCATGTTGTGCTGCTGTGGGTGAGAGCACAAACAGCACCAAAAAGGGCAAGTGTGGCATCAACTGCTGGAGCAGACCCATGTCCCTGCTCTGCCACTTTCTTCCACCCACGGGTATGCCAGCAGGGCCTGAAACAAAAGCTATTCTGTCCTGGCTGTGGTCAGCAAAGCAGCTGCTACAGGCTGCAGCAGCTGTCTGCTGTTAGAGCAGCTTTACACTGGGTTAGATGATGCTGGGAGCTCTCTCTGCTTCTGGCTGTCCAGTTGTCAGGGCTGGACACCATCTTTTTCTTCTCCTATTGCCAGCAGGAGCTCAGCACAGCTGATGCCTGGTCTGGTAGATTTGCTTTGACACTGACCCTCCTCCTGCTTCCAGCATACCACAAAAACTGCAGTTTGCTGTGGCCTTGAAAACTCTCAGCAACAATGAGAGGGCAACTCAAGACAAGGAAAGAAGAGCCAGTGACAACTGCGTGTTCTGCACCAACATGGGGGTTTGCCACACAACACCACAAGACAAGAAATGTGACTCTGCAAAAGATGCAGTACATCGCCACGCGATTCACCACAACAGCACGCTAGTGTCTCACCTCATCATCAATCATATCCAGGCTCTGAGTGAGGGAGCAACAAAGAAATGGGAAAGAAAAGCATTATAGAAACAAAATACCAAACATATAACAGCATGTAAAAGTTCAGGCAACGGCAGCACCAAGATCAGCAAACAGATACGGCTACTCAAAACCAACAAGATTTCTTTTAGAAGAATTAATTCCAGAAGCAAAGAGGTTATGTTGAAAGCTCAGCAGACACATGATTTGGCAGCTAAACCTGACATCAGTGAACCCCTTTGGAGTTCCTGATCTTGACACCCTAGAACTCCAATGTCCAAAAGCAAAAGCTCCTTAGAGGAGAACTGACTGCAAAGAACTAGGCTCCCTCCCCAGCCTTTCATTTTTTCATCTTCTCTAAATGCTGATGGAGCTTCCAGGGAAGCCAGAGCAGAGGAGTGCTCACAGCAGTATGCTGTGGAAGGCTGAGGAGCAGCTCCAGCCTCCCCTCTGCCCAGGGTGGCTGGGGAGGTTTCCAGGGCAGCTCTTGCTGAACATGCTGCCTCATCCGGAGGCACCAATTTGGCACACAGCAGAGGATGGAGAAACACATTCATTTTTATGGACCTGCTCAGGCTTGGTATTGTAGAAGTGATAAAGTAGAGAGCTGAACACGCAAAATGAAAGCATTTTCAAGCTTTTAATTCAATACCACTCGGAACAGGACATTGCCACAATCAAATACATAATATAAGGGGAATTAAACATGGTAAGAGAATGAAATGCATTATCAAGACAGCACTAACACTAAATAAAGTGCAAATGATGACTTTGTTGTTTTCAGTAATTCACAGCATATGCAGACCTGTCTGCAGTCTCCTTTTGTTATAAATTTTTGCCCTTAATCACCATCAGTAAGAATGGTTTGGTTTGTAGACTTGCAGTTTGGCAAATAAGAGTTGCACAGAACAGCTCTCATTCTTTAAACCCAAGCAAACCATGCAGGCAGTAATACAAAAGCTACCTGTCATTAAAACAACAACAACAAAATACTTCTAGTTCCTCCTCTCCAGTAAAAACAACTTGGCTCAAATCTCACATGAAAAATGTGAAGTTCTTATGGAGTGTTTGTAAAAGAACAAATGCACAAGTTTTCTGAATCCACAGGATGTGCTGTCAGCTACTGTCAAATTGTGCAACTTCACCCACAACTGAGTTATAAAACTAGTATCTTAAGAAGAGTATTTTCAATACATTATATTCAGCTCAAATACCTCACCAATTTACAGGGTTAGGAATGCCTTTTTACTTTATCATTGTTGGAAAAAACCTTGGTTTGAAGTAATTGACTTCAAATCCACTGTGCAAAGCAAGCACAAAGAATGCAAAGTGCATTAAGACATACACATTATCATCAATACATGTACATTCAGGTACAGCAGCACACAATTACTGCATGTACAGGTCATCCTGTCAGGGTAAAAACTGGTGTAGGTGAAGGTGCCTTACATCTCAACTATATTTACCAAACTGTACTGCATGTTTGGTATATGAAAACTGCCTCAGGCCTGGTTATGTATATGTATATGTATATGTATATGTATATGTATATGTATATGTATATGTATATGTATATGTATATGTATATGTATATGTATATGTATATGTATATGTATATGTATATGTATAGGTATGTGTGTATGTATATCTATATCTATATCTATATCTATATCTGTATCTATATCTATATCTATATCTATATCTATATCTATATCTATATCTGCATCTGTATCTACATCTATATATCTATCTCTATATCCATATCTATATTTACATCTATGTCCACATGTACATATTTAGGAAAACTTTACTGGCATGTGTGAGGATACAGCCTCTCTTAGGACACCAACTGCATTCCACTTCCCTATGATAGTACCACAGGGCATTATTTTAAGTCATTATTATATGAACAACAAAAATCTTAATTTAGAAACCAAGATTAATTTTCATCTCCAATCCTACTGCCTAAAACGTTTCCTTTATTATTTGAATAATCAAGCAAGATGCCATAGGAAAAAGTAAACAACCATTTCCCAAATCAAACAATTTCATCAGCATACCTCATCTGATGACAGTGCTAAGGAGTGTGAGAAGCCTGGTGTTTTAGGTTCTGCTCCTAAACCACTCAAATCAGCTGAACTTGTGCTGCTGGGACTGAAATCATCATTGAATGTGAAATTCTGTGGAGAAAAAGAGGTGTAAGAATGAATAAATTATTGCTTAGGTGCATCTAAAAGGGAAATTTGCTGTCTTCCAGGTTGGCATAGCTCAGGAGTGATTTCAATCACTGACCAAACCAATCACAATAGGCAGGAGGAAGCCTAATGTTTTGCACTGTTACTATTTATAGAATGCACAGTATTTTTACCACTCTGTACTCCATGAGACACCTTTGCCAGCTTAATGCCTCAATGAATAACACATGTGTCTAAAAGCAATTTCCAGTCTCTTAAGATGCTGGCTCTCATCCTGGAGCTAAATGACTGCTTCTGCAGGTTAATCACAAGCATTTACTGTCCTCCAAACACTCAGGAGAAGCGTAGCACAGGCAGTAGCACAAAGAATAGGACAGAGAATTAATGAACAGAGAGAAGTGAAAACTCCTATTGAAAGAGCAAGGAGAATATCCTGTGAATCCACTTCTGAGTCCCAAATAATCTCCTTGAAAAGTGAAAGGATCCTCCCTATTTGCCTGTGCCTTTAGACAAAAACTGAAATTGAAAGCAAAAAATATCTTTGGATATTGAATGTTATTTACTGAACTAATAAGCATAAAACAAACCCTGTTTTTTCTTAACAATGCAATGAGAGACATCACATCTTACAGCAAATAATAGCAAAACCAGGCACATATTTTTCAAGAACACAACAAAATTACCATTAAAATAAGACAAAAATTAACAAGTATTTCACACTAGAGGGAGAAAAATGAAAAAAACCAAAATATATAGAAGATTAAGGACACCATGATATTCCATTTCACTTGAATATACACTTGACAATAAAGAGACCTCTACTCTCTACTCTAACATCTGAATGTGTATTAAATCCATTTAATCACATTCACTTTAGAAAGTGAAACAATAAAAACAACACTAAAAAAGGTATCCTTCTATCTTCCCCTCAAGATACTTGTCCTATCTTTCCTGAAAACATGAAGACTTCCAAAAATATCAAGGGTTGGTCCTCTTAGTTTTGCTGGAAATCCAACTAAATATTGGTATCGTGCTGTGCTTTGAAAGCCTGAATACCAGTATAGAAACCCTTAATTTAAGAGCCTGTGAACTTTACAGAGAACATAAGAATAGTTTTGTGATCATTTTTCTCTCACCTACGTTTAGAATTCCTGTTCTGTTTTTCCCAGCTCTTTATAGAGAAGAAGAAAATCTGAGCAGCTTCCTTAGCTGCTTCCTTAGCCCACACAGCGTTCTTAGGCCAGGAGTTCAACAGCTCTACCTCCTGTTGTGTGAAGAACATATTTTTCTTTTTTAAGTACTCTGATTCTTCTTTCACCTTTATTTTGTGCAAGCTTCAGCTTTACAATGAATTTAAGCTTTTAAAGTTTAGTTTTCTATAGGAAAAACACAAGATAGCCAAGGCCTGGTAATAGTTAGGGTAGTTCCCACAACCTCAATCTAATACTATCTAAAAGGGTGTGTTTTTCCCCCATTTGAAAACTGTTTTTAAACAATGTTTGTTTAAATACACAAATAGGATTTATGGGTCCAAAAGTGGTTTTTTTTTTTCCCCAAAAGAGAAGAGGTAAGCAAATTTCTCTTCAGTCTTCAGAGATTTCATTGGTGATCTACTCTATCAATCTGATTTGGACTGCTGTAAGCCTGGTGTTGCTCTCCCTGCCAGGTAACACAGGAACAGCTATGACCTTGCATACCTTAGTGCACAGCAGAAGTCATGAATCACCAGCTTTTGGCATCAAAAAAGTAAGAAATGACTGTGGAAACTGCTATTATGAACATGCATTTGGTGGTAGAAGACAGAAAAATTAGATTTCTGATTCATATTCCTGTACAAAGTTGAGAACCATATCTGCTTCTTTTTACCATACCAATATAAAAAATCAACTATTATAAGTCATAGGAAGTTACAGGCAAAGAAATATTTTCCAGAAGTGAAAATAAACATGAAAAAGCTAAGTATATTACTAAGTATATAACTAAGGGTTATTTAAGGAGTTATCATGCTGAAACATTCATGCACATAGAAAGGAATCACACAGATGTATTAAATTGCAATAGATCATATTTACAGTTCAAGCATCTTCATACAGAGAATTAAATCCAACATCCAGCATGCATGACAAACAGATTTCATTACTGGGGGAAAAAAGGCAGATGACTGACAGCATACAGCATTTCTTCACTTGCAAACACCTCATTTGAGCATGGGTATTCCCACTACCAGTCCTGAAGAATGAAGAAAATAGCTATAACTGAATACACAAATCTAGCATTTGTTCAGTGGATCCAAATGCTAATTTCCACTGGCACCACTTGCTTTTGTTATGGTACAGCACACCACAATTAGTTTACTGAAATAATGTACATTAAGACAGAGTAAAAAAAGGTAGAACAGGGAATGGTACAATGACAGAGATGTTCTGTTTGCATGAGCTGTTACCATACAATGAACACCATGCACTGTTTATTGTAGTAGTCACATATTGGCCCATTCTTTTTTCCAGAATCACAAAGCCAATTATGCTACTCAACACAGCGGGAATAAGGTAGTTTTTATTTTCTACCTTTGACCCTTTTTTAGCTGGGCTTAAATTTTCAGAGGAAGGTTCAGTTGAGCTGGTAGGCGACGGCAGGTTGCTGGAGGAATTGGATCCCTTGCCGCTCTCTCCATACCATGTGAATGGCACACAGTGTGGGAGAGAGGAGGATCGCTCTGCTAAAGATTTACTGTTTGCTGATTTCTGCAGCATCTCTTTGACAGTCCTGTTTAAGAGAAAGGAGCAGGAATATGCATTAGATTATAAAAGAAGGGAAAACAAAATGCCACAGAGGCAGTTAATTGTAGAAAGAGTGACATTCCCTGTAACTGTGACTAAAGAACTGTGGCATGCAGCTGGTAGGGGCACGCCCGAAATCTCTCTTTCAGCAGAAGAAAAAAGCGTGTTCTTTTGATTCTTTTTCTAACTCAAGCTTTCTTAAGACAACATCCACCCAGAAAATGGAGACAGATGCCAGCTGAAAATGCCCATACTCCCACCGTTGGGATGAGAACCAGCTCCTGTCAAGAAGCCACATGTTGTGTTCATGCATTTCTGAGCCCCAGTGGTATCTCAGCATGATTAAAGCATTAGACTCAGCACTGACCCAAGCAGGCCCTGGTTCCCAGTAGAGATCTGGCTTGGATTTTGAGCACAGGCAAAATGAATCAGATGCATCTGTATTCATCTATGGAGATGTCCCTTTGTTACAATAGCTAAATACACATGAAGTACTATTATCTTGCTTTTAAATTTATCAAGTATTAAAAATATTGATAATGAAAAATGAAAGAAACACCTATGGGAGTTTATCAGCTTCACACTTTGTAGTAACAGAAGATTGCAGTAATCAAGGCCAAGGTAACAGTTAAAAACAAAAATGCCTAAATTGTATTTGCTAAATATATCAGTACAGTATGTAAATTAAAAATAACTATGCAAAGAGTCGGCCTCCAAGAATTTATGCATATGTCATAGAATCATATTAATTACATCAACATATATATTACTGTTACAGAGCATTAAAATCCCAGTGCTTTCAGCAGCCACGTGTAAATGGCGCTAAGGTAAATCTCCCTCAACATCCACCTCCTGGACAGCTTCTAAATCATTATTAACATCATCACTAGACCACATATATTGTGAAGCCTCTTTTCTGTGTGGATGAAAGTGAGGTTGTCAAAGGACCCCCACCTACAGAAGCAGAAGGAGAATCCTACTTCATTTAGCAACTTAAAGAAAGATAGATGTATTGAGCCAGTCCTTTACTTCCCTCTCATTCTCTAATCTTGCTTGAACATAGAATGTAAACACAAATCTTGTTGCCCAAATCACCTAACTTCAGGCAGGGAAATATATGCTCCTTACTTAAACGGAGAATTTTTTTGTATCTGTAGCATTAATGGTAGTTTCAGGAAATAATTTGGGATTTTATTTACACATCCTGACTGCTACCCTCTGGAAATGGCAAAAAAATGCATGCAACACTCATGTAACAACATGATTAATTCTACATCAATCAGTTGTTGTAACGGACATAATTATAACAGGATGCTGTCTTTTCATCATCTTCCTTCTTTCAAAGAGCTTATACAACTTTGGACTTGTAGAGGAAACATCCTCACCTTTCTTCTGAGGCAAATTATTTGGAGTTAGTAACAAAAGAAGTGACAATGGCTGTTTAAAAAATTACACTGAAATAGTAACACTCCAGTTTACAGAGGTATAGTAAGAATTACAAGAGCTCATGAATTTCAACTTTGAAAGCAGTATTAAACTCTACTTTTAGCAACTGTAATTGGGATATTGAATTGCATTAAAGAAATATTAAGAAACAACACAAATGACTGATTTATCACATAGACTAATAAGCAACTGATCTCTGTGCTGAGATCTGCTCTCTCTGCTGAAGACACCTATGGGAGCTCACAAACACCTGTAACACACTGAGTTGGCTTAAGGTGCATTCACGTTTTTACCAACAAGTGTATGTTCATTTGCCCCAGCCTGTGGCTTGGTATCTAAATGCTGCATGATGTCTAACACCCTGCTGAGAGCACTAGCTGCCTCACAGCCACATGAAGTGCAGAGATCTGGCTTTAACAAACCTCTCCCTGTCACTAGGGAAACCCAGCAGTGAGTACCACTGACTCCGTGTCACGCTGTGAGCATGTGCACTGGGACAGGTTTTGTGACACCAGCAGAGAGGTGATGACTGCAGCCTAAGATCACTGAAGATCCTGCCAGATATTTGCAAAATACAAATGTACAAAAGTATGCTGAGACAGAACATTGCACTTCAGTACAGCGTGCCTGAGGGAGTAAGGAAAGTTTCTTTTGCTTTTCTGATTTTATGGAGCTACAGGATGTACTAGTCACTGGGTCTCCATATATCAGACTGTCAGTAGAACTGCACAAATGACTACATACTGATTTTCCACCACATGTTTTTCTGAATAGCATTCAAACTTTGCTTTTTTTCCAGTAACTTGTCTATCATGTAAGTTTTTTTGCATTGTTTTACATGCAGAGTTTTTCACTTGCTGTGTCCTTTCCAGACTTCTGGAATATATTAAGTTTGCTTAGCCCTCCTGACTTTGTCTTTCATACCTAGAACCAACTATCATGCTGTGATCTTATCAGACTCATAAGCATGTAAGGAGAAGCCTTCAGTAAAAATCTACACTAGCTTTTGTGGAGAAGATTTCCTCCTGTCATTGTGAACATTAGTTTATTTATTCAGAGTACTGATGCTGGTGATGTGGTCTCATCAGATCTCACAAGGAATTCACAATCCCTTGCCTGAAATTTGTTGATGTGACACGCTGTCAGCATTTTTCCTAATTTTCAACTCAAGATGTTCATCTTCAGGGAAAAAACCCCTCTGAAAGCATTCCTAGTGTGGGTGCTGCAGTAGAGCTGCAGTGAACAGCTGCTGCCCAACCGTGCTCTGGGGCTTTAAAAAAAAAATATGTGGAATTGTGTCAAGGTTTCTGGTTCATGGATATCATTAACTGACTGGGTGCATCTTGTAGGGTTGCTCTGAAAATCTATTTCTGCAAATCCCATTAGTGGATGCAACAGCAGCAGTGATTGAGTTAGTCTTGCTGATCCCTGTGAGTCACTTCCAGCTTGAGAAATTCTATGATTCTGTGACATTATAAACCTCCAAGTATTTTTAGATTATATGTTAGTCTTTTGTAAGCCAAGGAATCTAGGTTTGTAAGATCAGGTTATCTCAAAGCTTAACACTTATTTATGAAGTCAGTGGGACTGTTAATACTCCATCTGGTAGGATGACTAGGTTTTTCCAACATTTCTGGCACATAATTTCTTGCATCCTCATTCTTTCACCCATACCTACTGCCATAGGTCACCCTAACGGCTTCTTTCTCTTTCCTCTTCTTGCCCTTGTTTGAATTCCTTCTCAAGGGAGCCCTGTAAGAATATTAGAAAACATCAGGAAATATCTTTGAAATTTTATTTTCAAACCTTTTAATGAAGAAGAAAAAGTATTTTAAATAACAAAATGCTTACCCAAGATCTGCAAGTTTTCGCTTTAGTTTTTCTGTATGCCCTATAGTAGGGCCAGTTGTTCTTGCTGCCTGAGCACTTGTGGCACCATCTAGGACACATTTGTATATGGAAGAATGTACATTATTAATTTTTAGTTGTTACTTTCCATCCAGAACACTTTGTGTATCTTTTCATAATTAGATACCCATACATGTACATGTGTGTGAGTACACAATTTAATTAGGGGAATTCTCATTTTTTAGGAAGGTGGTGTGAACAGGAATAAAAATAAATACTTTCAAAATTTGAAAATACACAAAAAACTTAATTAATGAAAATCAGAAGTTAATATCGATTGAGTTTTAATGAATATGTAATAAACTGAACAACACAAAGTATTTCTAGGCAAACATTCCAGTGAATCCATTTTTAAACTCAGCAGTAGTTTGCTTTAGTTTATTTTTTACAAAATTCATTTGGTATGTATGCTTTACTTCCAAAATGACTCCTAACTTCTTTTTTCAACTTTGGAGCCAAGGGTACCTTTTATGATTGACATGCCATGGAATTAGTTAATCAGTTTAGCCTGAACATTTTTGCTAAATTAAACATCTAACCTAAAATCTAACAATTCTGAATTTAAACAAAAAAAAAAAAAACAAACCAAAAACGAACCAACCAACCAAGCAAACAAAAAAAACCAAACAAAAAAACCCCAAACCTAAATGTAGCTTAGTTAATAAATTTGCCCTGAGGCATCTATCAATTTTTGATCTCTTCTACAAATGCTGTTAAACCCTAAAGAGGAAACAGGCTGCAGTACTTATAAAGCAAAAACAATGAATCTGAGTCTGGCAAACATCCTGTGAAATCTATATGGGAGCTAAAAGAAAACACACAGTAGTTTAAAAATTCAGACACAGTGACCCTTAAACATAAAGAGCGTGCCCAAATATCCTAGAGGAAGCAAATGAAGGTCAGTCATTTGTGTCACTTGTGGTTTGGTGGCTTTTGCAATGTGACCTCAGACATGCAGTAACTTTAACTGGAAGCACTGCTGGGTTTGTGGATTTCACCTACTGTTGCTGACTTAAATTAAATTAAATGCTCAACATTGACCCAAAGTACCACAGCATTATCACAGGACAGTCAACTATGTGCATAGAACTTTGTGGGTTGCTTGATAGATAATACCTGCCCAAGTCTTCTTTTGAGCAAAAAATTTCATGTGCAATTAATTGGTTCTTAAATCCTTTGAAAAGCAGGAAAATAAGCCATTTGCAGTACTCACACTCTAAAAAAGCCATACTATTTCCAACAACACAAGTCCTTATGTTAAAAAAAAAATAAATTCAAGAATTAACAAGTAATCTCATTCTAAAAAAGCAAATAAAAAGTAATATGAAGAACGACTAAAGCAAGATGAAGTCGCCAAAGAAGAAATCCATTCCCCAAGGAAGTTGAGGAGAACTTTAGGCAATGCACACTCTGCATCAGCCCTACACTATGCATTCTTCTTTCCTTTTTCCTCTTAAGTTCCTCTTTCACCTTTGTTGAACACTTCTCATTTAACCACTGCCAAAATTGTCACAAGAATTAAAACTTGCAATGTTTATTTTCACACCAGCTATTCACAGGCAAGTGGGGCTTCAGGACAAGGGGCAGTGGGTTTTTGGAGAAACTTCTTAATGAAAGTCAAGAAATTATAAAATACACTGGTTTTGTGTTGGGCAAATAATTAAAGCATGGAATTAGATGGAAGTTTTGCTGCTGTAGTAGAAAAAATTAGTCTGGAGAGCTCAGCAGCAATACATAGCAGCTACTTGGAATAGCAAATTTCTTTTCGGGCTCTTGTATCCTATGATCCCCCTCCCAGACAGCTGGGGCCATCCTTTAAGTAATGATGACTTGATGAGGAAAGTATTTGTGCTGGCTATGGGACACAGT
This sequence comes from Rhipidura dahli, assembly GCA_013399225.1. Lineage (NCBI taxonomy): Eukaryota > Metazoa > Chordata > Aves > Passeriformes > Rhipiduridae > Rhipidura > Rhipidura dahli. The sequence goes on along the minus strand of VXAC01002588.1, from coordinate 206,595 downwards.
GGAAAATGGATAGGCTAGGTCCCAAAATCAGCTTCAGTGGCAGAGTGGACCTGAATCTACAGAGGCAGGAAGTACTCAATGCTTGGCACATGGCAGTGGCCAAGAACCAGAGTCACAGGTTCCCCTGGGCAGGAGGGGACTTTGGCCACCCTGGATGGGTGCATCTTCCCCAACTCCTCCCAGTTCTTCAGAGAAGGTGAGGGAAAGCTGGTTTTTCAGAATAAATCACACAGTAGCTGTTCAATCCATCACTTCCAGCCTCCAGCTGAAAGCTGTGTGGCTGATGGATGTGGAAGGCACTAGCCCTCACTCCCCTGCCCACCGTCACAAAGCACTTGCAGAAGCCTCACGTCAGTGAGCACTGCCCACTGCAGTCACCTCACTGCCTTATCAAAGGATGATGCTGTTGCACAAACCAGGCAGAACTGAAGAAAATAGAGTCATCACATATCCATGACAAATCTGTGGTTATAAGCTCATCATTTTGCAATGAAACTAATCTCATGCCACTTCACAACACTGCGGGATCTCTTAAGAAAAAAAGACAAATGTGAGCTTGCTAATGCTCACTTCTACTACTGAGAGACTAACCCATGGATACGTGTGTGTCCACACACGTGCTCTCTCTCATCTCTAAAAAATCCCACCTGAACACACAAAACAAATGCAATACCACTTTTTATTATCTGAGCTGAATGAGCTTAACAGCCAAATTAACAATCATTTAAAATAGCATTGCTGCAGCACTTGTTGCCAAACAACTGCAGTAGTACATTTCTTATTTTTGTAGGACCTATAAAATACCATTTTTTCCACTCAAAATTAAATTGCTCTGGTTAATTCTAATGTATTACTCAGCAGAACCAGGGCACACCCAAAAGCATTGGTTGTTTACTTAACGGTCACAGTGAGGAAAATATTACTGCAACATTTAGACAGAGATTGTTTTTCAAACCTAAAATGGAAGGAGTGACACAGTGGGCAGAATGCAATGCCCTATTCCTTGCACTACAAGGTTAGTTTGCACTAATTTTTTATCAAGGTATTTTTCACACATCAGTTGGAAATGCAGGATTAAGGACCTCCCTGACAAACTAATCATCCATTCAAGCTGAGTTTGTAAAGTCACATTCTTATGTTCACACCCTTATTTTTACTTGTAAAACTCAAATATTGAATTTAAATTGGAATCCCTAACAATTTAACCTAGTTGCAACTAGCAATTTCAGAACTCATGTAAAAACATTTGCAGTATATTAACCTGTTCTAAATTCAGTAAAGTTTCATTATGCTGTCTTTTATGAACCTGTGTGAAAGCCCTCTATAAAGATGAAGAAAAAACAGGGTTTAAATCAATAGCAAGTCTTTTCAGACACACAAATGTAAATCTTCAATAAATTGTTCTTTTCAGTTAATCCAAGCAAGCCAAACTCTGATATGAACCTATCCAGACCTCCTCCTGCAGCCCTCAGTTACAAACAATTTTTATGATGTATTTTAGCTTATGTGACAGTTTGAGAATGCAAGGTGCATATCTAAGAATGCTGAAGTAGTGTCAAATGCTAATTCTGACCTCAAAATGCATCTGAAAAGGACAGCTCATTATTCTGTGACATATTGTTTATTCTTATAATAAACTGGTATCTGAGACATATACCTGAGCTACATATAACTGCACCCTGTTTTATCTACCTAGCAGTTAAAGAGTCTGAATTAAATTAACAATGAGGCCCATCTCCCTAAGAAATTCCTTTGGTTTTTTTTTCTGTAAATGGAAAGTCTCCAGACACTAATCTCCCATTAAACCTAGACTGTGCTGCCTCTCAGCAATTAAAAGCTACAATCTGTTTTCTTGCTTTATACTCCTTTCCACACCCTCCAAAAAAATCATCTAGCAGAGCCAAAATCACATTATTTGAGTAAGTACACTGTGTTAAGCGTGTTTCTAATATGGACGTGTCCCAAGGTCAAATAACACTTCTTTTTAAAAACACAATACAGCATTTTCTTAAAGGCAACTTCCACCTGTTTTTTTCAGGGAGTTCCAAGAAAGAAAAAAAAAAAAAGAGAGAAAGTAAACAGTTCCCTATCCCATTTTAAATGCTGTCCTTTTCTTATACCATCACACAAGGTCATTTTTAAGTTTTTAACTTCCAGGTAGGCAAAAGAAATTACAAGATGATGACTTTCTAGTAGCTAAGGTCCTACTGCACAACAAAAGGTCATAAAGCAGATAGATGAAAGTGAGCAAAATGATGCATCAATTTATTGTAAAAGAAACAGTAATACCTTTATCCTGTAAAATATTCCTGCCAGCTGGGTGATGCAAAGGAGATGCTTCAGAGCTGTGCCCAGATTTTGAAGGAGAGGAAAGTGGAGTGTCTCCCTGAGCATATGGGGAAAGGACACCTCCTTTGTGGTGCTGTTCTTCTTCTTGGTTTTCAGTTAGGTTGTCAAGTGAGATTGCTGCACTGCTAGCCACGGGGGAGAGGGAGGAAGCACCAGAATCTGATGCTGGTGAGGATGCTCTCATGCATAAGGGCAGTGGTGATTTTGAAATGTGCATGGGACTACTGTAACTGTGTGATGGCTGTTGGTATAAGAGATTATAAAGCAGGTTATACCACTTAGTAAGCAAACAGAGCAAGATTTACTTTGAACATGCAAATCTTTTATTCATTATTTAGCTTTCTATTTGTATGAAATACTGTAGCAATTCATGGCATTACCCTTTGATACCACACACAGTGTTTTTTATTGGTATTTGCTTTCAGATGAAGTCAGAATAGGACAAAACAATGAGCAAATAGTGTATCAACTGTGTTAACAAATTAACAAACAGAGAAACGCACAATTCGAGCTCCTGTCACCTCCTGCATAAATGAAAGGACCCACTCTGTGTTATAAAGCACATGTAAATCAAAAAGACCAGGATTCCAGTTAAAACACAACAGAACCACAAAAACAGGTGCACTGACTCAAAAGGAGACCAGACTTGCACATCACTCAAGGACATTCACAGGAGACTGGCCACAGAGGAATAAATACTGCCTGTGCTACAATGAGAGGATAAAGATAGAGGATGAAATAACTTACAGGGGCAATTTAGCACACCACAGGAAGCCTGAAAGATAGGGTAGAGTCCTTCTCACCTTTCGTTCCAGGCTGTCCTCCCCATCAGTTGAACTGATGCTATCGTACAGCCGCGTTCTGGAAGGCCTCTGCCGCTTGTTCTTCACTGACAGCTGAGCTCGAGTCTTCAGAGCTTTGGAGTCCAGTCTCTCTGTTTCTGGAACTGCTTCATTGAAATCTGTATGGAAACATGATTTGAAGCTGTTTAACAGAAGGATCTTTTACTGCTTTTTCCTAGCAAAAGGAGTTGTTGTACAAACAACGGCAAGTACATGCACTTTGCATAGAATCACAGAATCATTTAGGTTAGACAAGACACATTCTACTTGTGCCTGTACCTTCATAACTCCTATAGTACCCCCAGAAAAAGAGCTATTTGCATAAACAAGTTTATCTGTGCAGATTCAGCAAGGGCATAGCAAAGAATCAACTGCAGATATTCAGGAATTCAACAAAGTATTCCCACTGTTGTGCAGACAACCACACAAACCCAGCTGTACCAGCCCAGAAAGCAGTTCCACTCAGACTCCTTCAAAGGGAGTTGCATGTGCTTGGCCGGCAGACAGTTCTCCTCTCTCAGAGCATAAACATCATTAGGTGATACATGAAAACTGGCTAAGTATTTAATATAAAAAATGAAACCATCTTACTTGCCTGACACCTGATTCCCGAATGTCTCGTAAGGTACACTGAACATTTCGTATGTGACTTGCCTCTACAACTAAAACTAACACAGCTGCACTTAGCTATCTTCCATCCACTCAAATGAAATCTGAGGACTGCAGCAAATCTAACATTTTACAAAGCTGCAGTAACTAAGACTAGAAACATTTTAAAAGGTCTTTTTGTATTTTATACCAGAAAGAGAATAGATTCTTTATGGTTTTAACAATTTTTTCAACTCTCTAGTAAAAACCTAAGAATAATCCATTAGATTCATTGACCTGTCTACATACTGCATTCATAATACAATAATTAATTAAAATCTGATCTTACAGATGTTTTTGCGTTTCTTCTGTGTATGCGAGTTAAATTTTATTTCACATGACACTACAGAATAATTAGCACTGCCTGACTTGCAATTATGCTTCTGCCCTAAGTACTCTACAGGATAACTACACATTGTCATGGCTTGAACTGCTTGTATTTGCTCTTTTAGGTGTACACACTTCCATACATCCTTTTGTTTCACTGCTGAAATTATTCAAACTATCAGCACAGGACTGCAAATGGTATTCACAGACGTGCTCATATGGGCCTTCTTAAAGCAAAAGACCATCTGGGCCTGGAGATTCCTACTTCCTCCACCCCATCACTGGTTTTGCCCTTCTTTGTTGAAATGGAACTGGGCAGCTGCCAGATCGTCTCTGCCCCAGACACATGTGCTGCCACCCCCAGTCCCAGCTCCCTCTTCTGCAGAGACTGGCTGGCCCTCACAGCTCCCAGCACAAACCCACAAGCTCACATGATGCTGTAGAAATCTCCCAACCCACTGGGGAGTCTGGAAAATCTCTCACATAAAAGTCGTAATAGTTTTTATTTCACTCTCAGAGTCAATGTCATGAGACTGTCTTTCATCAGACATTCAACCACTTGACTCCCATGTTCTTCCATCTGAATTATTTCAGTACCACTGTGAAGCAGGAAAGAGCTTGCCTGTACTCCCACTGTTTTTCCATTAGACAGGCTGACAGAATTTAAAATCTACTTCTGTGAACTGATGCATCCCTGGGTATCCAAAGACATCCAGAAAGCACAGCCACAAAGTGGCTTGAATGGGCACTTGCACAGAGATGTCAAACAAAGTCTGAGACTGTCAAAGTTGGCCTCAGCACTGAACTGTTTAGATTTCAAACCAGCGACTCCTTCCAGTAAACAGTTTTATTCTTTACTGCAGACACAGCTCATGATCCCTAAACAGGCTATTGAAGGCTACAATGCACTTCATCTATTTTTCTGGACTCTCAGAATGAACCATATATTTGTAAAGGAAACACACTCCCTAGTCTAGTATTCTCTGGCAAAGCAAAGAAAGAATGATGTGGGCCACAGTAGTTTTGATTTTCTAATTTCCACTGCTGTTCCTGGCAGCCCCTTAAGCTCAGTGTGAGGTTATGTTACAGCCTGAGGAGTCGTGCAGTCTGGCAGGATGCTGAACACGGCCAGAGCACCGGCAGTGTCAGGAACAGTTGTGCTCAAATGTTTGCAGCCATCAGGCTGCCCCCACTGCTTCCTCCCAAGGCTCCTACCATGCAACCATGTAATAAACACCTCAGATCCCACTGGAACAAAACCATACTTGGTACAATTTTAATTAAAATATTATATTTTTACATAACCTAATTTTTTTGGATGGAACACAGACCTGCAAACTTCTGAACAAAAATTCTGGGATGTGGCTGTCTACATGCAGTCCTGCCCCAGGAACATAATGCAGAGGCTTGATCAAGAAGCATGTGTTATCCTTGCCAAACATGGACCAGAAAATAGACTGGAGCACCTGTGTGAATGTCACAAAGGCAGTGTGCACAATCCACAGCACCCAGAGAGACTCTACTCACTTCCAAAACATTGTGGACAACTCCCCTGCCCTTTATAGCTCCTCTGCAAACATCCATGGGTTGATGGCAGGTTATTTTCTTAAAAGGTTTAAACAAGAGTGATACAGAGACCTGGGCTCTTTGCAGAGCAAGTATCACTAGATTACAGCCTGATACAGACCTCAGAAACTGACACAGAATTTACTGGAAAAGGCATACAGATGTGAAAGAGTGCTACAGTATATTTAAGGATATCCTTATTTTAATAAAGGAGGGGTTTTTTCTCTTGTTAAAACCACAAATGCAGCCTGGAACCTAAGGTCTAACTATGCTGCTTCTGCTTTCAAAAAACCACTGCAGATTACCTATTCTTCCTGGAAAGTAATTTTTGGTTTTATTAATTTTTATTAATTTCTATTCAATTTAAACACTCAGGTGTTTAAATTCATAAATCATCTAGTCTAACACTCAGAAGTAATTAACACTGGTAAGCAACTTTTCTCCAGAACATTTTTGCAATTAAAAAAAGCAGCTCTTTGAAAATTTTCATGCAAATCCATCCATCAGAAAACATAATTTTCAAGCACTGACATGCAGACTTTTTAACACTATAGTAAGAACTTCCAACACTTTAAATGAATTTTACAATTTTTCTTTTTTGTTGTTGTTACATGTAGAAATTCCTGGATTTTAGCTCTTGAGCCACAGATGTGTGCTGACATTGTTACAACAGTACATGTAAGCACCATTTTTCTGAGTCAAGTGAAGAAAACGTACTTTCCTCTCCTGATGCAAACTGAAAGGATTTGTGTTAACAGTACTGCTAAGTATTAAATGTTTTATAACACTTACTGAGTCTCTATGGCAGAAATACAGACTTTCTTGTCATCCTGGGTGCTTTCCTGAACTTCAGGGATTTCAGTACAATTAACATTTGACAGAAAATATCAGGCCTGAGAAGATTTGTGGAAACCAATTGCACAAGGTCTGCGTATCACCTAATACCATTTCAGCAGGACTAGCTCTTTTTTATACACATAACTTGTTAAAAATGTAATTCATATTGATTTGTTTGTAAGGCGATATTGCTGGAGTCCACACATGTAATGACTGCTAAAGTATCAATTTTAATAACACACCTCTGTGCTTGTTAGAAATTATTTTTTTTCATAATATATTGTTTTTATAAATAATACTATAGTTTACAGGAATCCTGGGCTGCATCAAAAGCAGGTGGCCAGGTCAAAGGAGATGATTCTGCCCCTCTGCTCTCCTGAGACCCCACCTGGAGTGCTGCATCCCAAGCTAAGAAGAACATGGAACTGTTGGATCAAGTCCACAGGAAGACCACAAGGCTGATAAGGGGACTGGAGCACCTCCCCTGTGAAGACAGGCTGACAAAGTTGGGGCTGCTCAGCCTGGAGAAGGTTGTGCAGAGACCTCACAGCACCTGCCAGCATGTGAAGAGACCCTACAGGGAAGCCAGAGAGGGACTCTTTGTCAGGAACTGTAGTGACAGGACAGGGAGCAATGGTTCAAACTCAAAGAGGGGACATTTAAGTTTGATATATGGAAGGAATTCTTTACTGTGAGGGTGGTGAGATACTGGAACAGGCTGTCCAGCGAGGCTGTGGATGCCCCATGCTTTGCGGTGTTCAAACCCAGACTGGATAATGCTTTGAGCAACCCAGTGGGAGGTGTCCCTGGCCACGGCAGGGGGGTTGGGACTAGATGATCTTTAAGGTACTTCGAAACCAGACCATTCTGTGATTCTGTGATTCCTAGGAGTTATTCGTAGTTTGGTTCAAACAAACCTTGACTTAAGCCATCCAGGCAGGTCACTTGCTTAGTATCTAGATTTTCCACCGGATCTCCTCTAGAAACTTCTCCAAAAGATGTCTGCCTTTCAAAAATGTTGTTGTTATTGTTAACCTGGCTTCCATTTTGCTTCATTAGCCTGAAAACTTCTGCTTCCAAGTCTTGTATCTAAAAGAAATACAACACAGTATTACCAATAATATTAACTCCAATACATCCTCCTCATTAGAGATGTTATTTTTCCAGAATATCAGACAGAATTGTCTCATTCTTCAAATATAAGAGTAAATGCTACTCACACGAGCTTGTAAGCCTTGAACCTCTACAAGGTGTGCTTTCTCCAAATCTTCTATTTTCTTTCGTTCAGCTTCCTGGCGTTTGATGAAGTCAAGTTCTCTTAGGAAAAAAAAAGATGTATTTGCTGTCATCAAAGCAATCAGATTGAAACAAAAACCAAAATGTTTTGCTATTCATCAGAAATATCTGTCCTTAGCAAATAAATTATCACTTACTTAATAAGAACTATGAAACTGCAATGAGGACAAAACCCCAAGCAATCTAAGTGAATATGCTAGGTGATGATATAAAAATGGCAAGGGCAACTTATCTGGAAAAAAAATCTCAGTTCTTACTGATAATCAAAACAGTTAAACCATTTTCTTTACCTAATCTGTGTTTACAACAAAATCAGCGTAGCTTGGTCTATGCAGTGCTGTTCTCTGTTGTGGGAAATGGAGCAAAGTCTCTGTTTTACCAGGGTATGACTGTGCTCCTTCCCAGAAAGGACATCCTCTAAGTTTGCAGGTACAAATCAAATTTTTGAAAGGAAATCTGTTAGGTCAGTTTAGGAGTCTGAGGTATTTAAAAACAACTGTCTAGATCTTTTACTAATATAAAGCAGAATATCAATAGCTGTCCAAACTCATTCTAGTGACTTTCCCTATCCCTTTTTATTTTCATGAATATTTATGAATACCAAAGAAATTTGTGATAGAAAGCACATAAGATCCAAACTAGTTCTGGAATAGTTACAAAATTCCAGGATGGGTAATGATATTTTGACAATCTAATCCCCTTTTCAGTGGGACAGGATATTCATTTCTGCAATCCCAGTTATCACTTGACATTGCTGTATGTCTTTGAGTTTCCTCCTTTAAATAAGTATATTTCAGCAAAAAATGAAAACAGCTGCTGCCAAAAAAAAGTAATTTGGGGAATGGAAGCTGTTGCAGAAATATAAGATGTTATTATTCTTGCTAGCCACCAGGGAGAGGGGATCACATGAAACAGAGGGGACCAGGTAATCATCAGTTAGCTCAACTCAGCTCAAACATTCTTGGCATCTACAAGAAGAAGAAAAATAAAATGTAAAATGTAAAAAACCAGTATTTTGTTTGATGTTACATTAGTACACAGCAGGAATTAATCCAGCTGATACAATACCAACATATATTGCTAAAAACTTGCTAATCTAATGCTTTACTATGAATACTCTTAGTTGTTTGCAATTGCATTGAACTATCTCCTAATTCTGAAACATACCAGCCTGGAATATTACAGACAAAGTCTTTATTTAGGTACAGAATGATTACAGCTTGATTACTAGCATTTTTTCATAATAAAGAGTCCATGCTTTTAATAAATAAAAAAGTGGAAAACTGTGTTTACCTTACAGGTGTTTAACAGTGGATTTCATATTTCAAAATATACCACATACATGTTTTTTATCTGGCCACTAAGTCATTTGCTGAGCCTGGTGTAGCTGCTTACTTTTGCTGAAAATCCTTGATTAATTTCTTTGCCTTGTTATATTTCTTCTCCAGAGCCTGATACTGGCTTTGCGTCTCCTTGAGGTGCTCATTCACTGTGTGACACAGGGTTTGTGCCTCAATCCAATAACTCTCTAATTTCATCATCCTTTCCTTATTCTCCTCAATGTTCTGCTGGAGTTGGGTCTTCTCCAATTCCCACCTCACCTTCTCATTCTCAGCAGCCTGCAGCTGAACAAAGGAGTGGAGATGAAGTCCATAAAAAACTGCAAAGTACAGCCTAACAGTTTAGAATTAATTCAAACAATGCAAATAGCGAGAATCAGAGAATTAGTAACTACAACAGTAACATGCTAGCAGTGGGCAGAGTGTTCCAGGACGAAGAAAACAGGATGACACATGTATTATTCTTCCTCATAAAGCAGAGTTTTTGCTCAGTGTTGCAGTGTATCCTCTCTGGGTTATAGCAACCTATTTGACTGACTGACATTTAAAAATGTCAATAGTGGACTACTCAGGCAAACTGCAGGGTTAATCAGCCAGCACAGGGGATGCATTTTGCTTTATGCATGTGACTTTATGCTATAAAGCATTCACACACTTTCAGAAAATGATGACATTTCTTATTTTGGGAAGGGGGAATTTGATTTTCAGATTTTTTTTTTCCTGTGTTAGGGTTGGAGTCATTTCCTAACTGAAGCTACCTGCAGGTTTCAGTGTTTGGTGCTGCATAAGGGTAGGGTTATACAGCTTCTTGCAGAATTTAGCTCCTAGAATTCAGTGAACAAAAAATGCCTCAACATCTCTGTTTATTTATCAAGACTTTTTAATTTGCTCTAGGCAGTTCTGCTAGCATCATGGCTGATACATACCAAAAAATTTAACTTGTTTGAAGTTTTATTAGTAACATACCTAAACTAGTCACATTTTCTTCAGGTCTATTGAAAAGACAGGGTAAAAAGGTCCAACACTAAAAGGCACATTAACCCTAATTTTGCAAATGGATTTGCACAGATGGATGTTTACACCCACACATTGATGCCATCAAGTCAGTGGGCCTCTGCACAATCCCAAGGGATCGGCTGTGTGGCTCCAGTTGCTAGATTGGAACTGGAAAGTAGAGGAAGAAAAGATTCTTGACTTTCTGGACTGAGACAGGCCAACAGAAACTGTCCTTACAGAAAATAGTTGCACTTTCAGTTTCTTTTTAACAGTAATTTATGCTGATTTGATAAACACTATGCAAAATACACAGTGAGTGCAAATGCTGCTGAAAAGAAATAATAATCTAAAATCTTCTTCTTAAGTACAATTTTCCCTTTTTCTTATATTTTTTTCCTTTATAATGCACTCAGACTCAACCAGAAGGATGTCAGTATAAAATCTAGTGTTGATGAACAACTGAATAATTAGTTGGGTTCCCATAAAGTTACCCTAGTACAAAAAAACCCATTTCATTTTTATTGCTACAGCAAATTTAATTTATTAACTGATTGTGAGATAATGTTTTCTTTTAAACTGGTCATACTTTTCCTTCCTAGACTATCTTTTAAAGAGAACTGCAACAATATGAAACAACACTTTTTCTTCTGTATATAAAAATAATTTCAATAAAATACCTTTAAACAAATCAGGTTTTTAAAAAATGTCAATAAAGGAAAGTAGTGTAGAGATATTTTAACATCACTGGTAAATAAAAAATCTACTAACTTCAACTTGAATATTCAATCCAAATACAATTTTAAAACCTGAAAAAATGCATCAGAATTTTAAAACTAGAAATCTGCCATTTAGTCATTATGGCACTCCTTAAAACATATGTTTAATTGAAGCTACAAAAGTTGGCAGTTCCTTTTAATAGCAGCACTTAAGATTTTTACTTGAAATTTGGAATAAAGAATATACACCAAGACAAGATTTATCTGAGCCACCGTGCTTCTTAATCAGCCTTTGATAAGGATGTTGACTTCTCCACCCACATAAAGATACATGTTTTCAGATCTGATTCTGCATGAAGAAAAAAACATCGTATATTAACCATATATTGATTCTTACCTTTGTCTTCAGCTTCTGAATTTCGGCTTCTGTAACTGCATGTTTGATTTGTAACTAGAATTGAAAATATAAAATAAACAAGTGAAGTCACAGAGAGTACTCCGGTATTTTTAAAGCCTGTGCTGCAAGTTGAATACCTTATTACATAGCAGAAGGCCCCGAAGAGTGCTGCAGTGCAGTAGATTGTAAATTAAAATGTCTAGCTTGCAAAATGACTCAGTCTGTGCAACCTAATTAAAGATAGGATGCCGTCTAACCACTCATAATTTCAAATCAGAACATCCAATCTGTTTAGCAAAACCAAATGTCTGATGTTTAAAAAAAAATAGATGTTATCCTGCTGGGCTTTGCTTTCCTCTGATGTGAATGTGAAATACGTCCCAGTGCTGAAAGCCCCACTGCACTGATTAAAGCAGGCACGTTACAAAAAAGCAAATATGGAAATAGGTGATTTAACAACTCAAGAAGTCAGGAAAACCTTGAGGGAAGACTCCACACATTTATTTCATGCAGAAAGAAAGGTAAACTGATGCTATCCTTCACCATTAGCTGGAGTTACTCTGCTCAAGCCAGCGAATCTCAATCGAGAGCATTTACACAGGGAAACTGTAAATAACAGCACCAGCATTCCAGCACACAGAGTGATTGCAAGCAGATTAACAGCCCAAGCACTGTGCTAAAGGTTGTAGTTACATCACCAAGCAGCCACAACAGGGGATCTGTGCAGGGAAAGGGCTGGTGTGGAGGACCTGGCATCCACTTGAACACTTGCTGTGGGATTTCTGCTGTACTAACCTACATTAGTCTGATCCTGTGAACAGTCACCACTTGGAGTGCATTTATCAGGCAGCATCCTGAAACACTGTTAGTTTTACCACAAATGTCTGCTGTTCAAAGGCTCCAGGAACACTCGAGGTACGAACTGAACCACAGCTTCAACATCAGTCCAAACAGAAATGATCATGCGCATGTACCCAACACTGGCCTCCATCCCAATCCTTGCTGCTGTGCTATTTAGAGCAGGCAGCACAGACAAACTTCTGACAGGTCCAAAACCTTAAACTGAATCAGTGACTTGTGTACATTGGGTATGGAGCTGAGAGCAAGGGCAAAAATGGAATTACAGCCTGAGCTAGCACTGCAGTGGAGACAAGGCCATCGTCCATTATTTATGAATAGAAGGAATAGTTACAGAAAAGCATGTTTTACATGCAGGTTGCTTCTCTTGCAAGACTAACATGAGCTTTTGGGAATAGTTTATCTTGAGCTAATAGAGTATGTGAGATCGTTGTATTCAACCAGAAACTAACATTTCTGGCGAAGCAATGGCTACTTTCTTGAAGACCCAGCTGTTAGTAAGAAATTGTGCAAATTAATCAAAGGAGAAGCTCTTCCAGAAGACAGGGATAATTTTCCAAGTAACAGGAGCTATCACTGAGCTGACCAGTGCAAGTATCTCTGAAAAATGCTAAGCTAATTTAGAAATTTTCTTTTCATGAAGTCTCTTGAATGCACTTCTTGTGGTGTAGGAAATGCACACCTGGTCCTTTAAGGTGGAGAGTTCCTCAATTTCTGGTGGATGGAATAAAGGAGACACCAACTCACCAGTTCCATTAAGAAATCTTCTTTCCAACACTCATTTCTCGGTCACAGTCTCCAGAGGAGACTGTAAGAACTTCTAGTGCCCACGATCATCTGTTACTTACACTCACTTTCTGACTTTGCACTGAGAAGTGTTACAACTCTTCATGTGCTCAGTGAGAGCAGATGTGAGATTCCATTTTGAGTGAAATCAGGCACTGACTACAGCAGCTTTGCAGAAACACAGGTAACCTGTGGATCTCAGGGCTCCTGAGGAAGTGCCACAGGGGAGCAGGGCTACTGGCCCAGGATGGAGAGGTGCCAGTACAGCTGGGAACAGGGCACTTGGCAGCCCTGGAGCTGGTGTTAATGGCAAGGAGTTGCCAGTGAAGCTACTGCACCCAGTAGGCCAGGAAGCTGAGAAGGACATATACCTTTTTATAATTATACATATTAGAGGAAACAAAGGAGATACTTTAATTAGCATTTGCAAGAAGTTACTTGAAATTTTTGAGCTCAGTCATTCCAGCCTCTGATCTGCAATTTTTAGAGGTTGAGAGCTGTTTTCTCTCATCATTGCATTCCTGTTAATAGTGAAAAATTATGAAAGAACCATCTCATCATGGTGTTTATAAAATGCCCCACCCTTTGCTTAGTACTACTACACCGTTCTGGGATGAGATAAAATCAGGGGAGTAATGGTTGAGCTAGATTTTCCCCTTTGCAGACTTAATAATGAAATCGAAAAGCCAAGACTCAAAGCCTTAGGCTACCTGCGACAGTCCACTCCCATCTCTTCCCAAACCCCACAAATCCATAAGGAGCATTTAAAGAGCTTATTATTACATACACATCAACTCCAAATTGTTGCATAAATGACAATCTGCCCAGGTACAGATGGTTTTAACAGTTATTTTCATGCTCTCTGTTATTAAGTTAAAAAAAAGAACACTGAGCACCAAGTCAGATCATTGAATCAGTACATGGCACAGCAGATCCCATTGAGGCAGAAGAAAAAAACACTTTTCTGCTTAACAGAAAAATGTGTAGCTGGATATGTACTTTTTTAACAAAAAGAATATGCTAGTAGAATAGATGAGAAATACTAACACATTTATAGGTTAGACTAAACAACAGGCAAGGTCAACTATTTGGCAAGAAAATCTGGACTCTACATCTAGAATTTTTTTAAGCAAGTTTACTAACAGGGGATCAGAAATCTTTATTCCATGTCCTGTACAATGCCAGACAAATTCTTGGCGGATACTATTCTGTATTTTTTTTGGTTTTAAGTCAATATAAAATTGTGAAGGCTTCACTTCAACAAAGACATTTTGAGTAAATTTTGGCACATTTCCTATTCAAATATGTATTGAAAAGCAGATTAATATTCTTCAAAATAATAAAAATTGTTATAAAAGGTAAGTTTTAGAGAGAAAATGGACTGAATTCATCAATACTGCAAAGGTAAAATAGGATGAAAGTCTAGCAAATGTTAAAATATCAGGAGTACACTGGGAAGGAAAGTACACATTAGAATCTAATAATCTCCCTGACAATTTTTACGTAATCATTATATATTTTTTGCATATAATAATCATCCATTTTCCATATATTTCATTAAAACATGAAATAATGAATTCTTACATAAATGTCCCTTCTCCCTACAGATCTTGTCTCCCTTCAACAATCACAGCTAAAATAAAGTTTCTAGCTATTTCTCTCAAAGTAGTTAAGAAAAAGCAGTCCTATTTTTCCTGCTTTACAGCCAGGAAAACAAGACTTTCAGAAGTACAGTCATTCACCCAGGAATGCCCATCTCTCTTCTGACTTTCATTGCAAAAGCAAGGCATTTCAAATAAGAGTGCTCTCAGAGTATGGGAACACATTTTTTTGTTGCAAAGACTGAATTCAACTAATTAGGTCAAACTGTTATGCTTAAAGATTATGTCCTACCCACTTGCCTAATACTTTCATTAATCTCTGGAGTAAGAACAAGAAAGAACAGTTATTCTTTAAATACAATTCCAGAAAACACTGTGTGGGCTTGTGCAGTGTGATCATGAACAAGTGCTCTAGTGTTGAAAGAACTCAGAGCAAATACCAAGAAAAATACATGTACTCACTCTGCATCAGCCAACAAAATGCAGCTGTGTACTCTTAAATACAATCAGTGAAACAAAAGTGGTGTGCTCCTAACAGCAGTAACTGCGTGGGCTGCTCAAAGAGTCCACTCTTAGGCATTTCATGTTTTCTTCTCAGGCTCTCATCTACACTTACACCAAGGACCCCAAAGTACCCTTATCTGGTCTCTGAAACAGTGTTTTAAGGCCATTACAGAAAACAGGTCTGCAAAAAACTTCCAATTACTCTGGACAAGCTCAAGTATGGCAATAGGCTGAGTTTATGGAAACTGTATTCAAGTGCAGTTTAAAGGTAATTTATTCATGGGTGAGTTTCTTGGCCCATCACTGCATCTTTGGTTCGCACAGCCTTGGGAACACTCGCTGGCACATGGAGAATGGTAGCATCTTCCCACTGCTTTGAGACTGTATTTCTATGTATGATGGCAAAGTATTAGAAAATGAAGTAAAATGTTTTGCTAATTCATGTAAGAGCCTGAAAATCAAAATATGGAGTGAGAAAACGATAATTTAAGTAAAGTAAAAAACTTTCAGGGAACAATGATGAATAACAGTAAGCACCCAACAGCTGTGAAGGGTATTAGCACAAACGGGAAAGACTGGTTGCTCATTGACTGATTACTTTCCATATATTACTCTCACTAGATTCTAGTAACAATATATTTATACAAGATAAAACATCTGCTTTGAGTGGAAGGAAGGCAAGAGGATAAGTGCAGAAGGATAAAAGGGAGTCCTGGTATTTTAAAACTCCTATCTGGGCCCAGGTTCTGCTGCTTAAATCTCCTATGAGGTTCTGACTACTTTCAACCCTTCCATCTTCCCGTATTTAAAAAAATAAAAGTTCTTCACTGCCATCACTCAGCCCATTACTGTAAGCTTAGGTACACCCATTGTTTCATATCATTATTTTCATGAGAATTCAGGAAAGCTCAGAAAGAAGCCATTTCAAAAGCATGGCCTAAAATACAGAAGAACTGTCCCTCAGTACTTTGGTATGTGAAATTATATGAATTCAATGACCACAATGAACACCACAGTTACTACAGATGGATGCTATACTCTGTAACCGCAGACTTTGATAAAATATTCTCTTGAAATATGGCTGCTTCACCATTACAGCATGTTTCCAAACACATGACCAAACATATGACATGGCTGTACACTGATGAGTTGCTGCGTTATGGTCTAGGATGAGTTTCACATGTCTCCCTTCACTGATTTTTAATATTTGCTGTTTGGTTTTCCCAATCACCTTTTACTGGAATCTTACAAAAACCAAAACCAACCAAGCAACCCAAACCAAGAAAAAAAAACCACCCCAAACCCCAGCAAACTGCTTGTGATGAATTAATTTGCACTTTGTCTACCTGGTCGAACTAAGTACTGAGGCAGAGTAAGTTCTGTACTGAAAAGTTAATTTACAAATTACCCTCCATCAATACAACAGTCACCTGGAAGCTGATGCCAAAATATCTCCAAAGAACAGTTCTGCTTCTTTCAAGAAAAACTTTTTGAGTCATTTCAAAGTACTAAGCATACAAACAGCAAAAAACCACTCCAGTTTTCAAGATTAAAAACCCAAGCACTAAGCACTGAGATAACTAGAAATCTGGTTCAGTGTGGTATTTCAAGAGTATTTTCTGATGTATAACTTACTTCTTTGAATTTGTGAGCAAGTTTGCTGGTGTCCACATCACTGGGGGAGAACATGTCATCATTCTCAGGGAGATCGAACACTTCAATAGCCATGTCACCTCCTGGAAGGACAGGTCCCATGTCTTCATCTTCTTCATCTGTAGCATATTCCCCTGTCTTAATTTTACAGCATTTAAGAAATTCCAGTTATCCTCTTATTATGCAGAGACTATTCAAAGATTAATTAAGATACTGTGCAAACACAGCATTCTGCATACAAAAAAGGTGATCTTTGTCTTTAGCCATAACCCCAGTACTGATGAATTCTACCAGACAAAACACAACTCCACAGTAGTATTTCAGTACATTAAGAGAGAAAACAGTGTCTTAAGCACTAATAACTTAGTTCTCAAGCATTACTGGCTCTGCATTTTGATGGTTTCATCCTTTTCCAAGTGAGACCTCTTTTCCATAGGAAGGACTCTCGAAATCTATTTCAGATTTAAAACAAGGAAACTTCTCCAAACAGAAAAAAACCAACAGAATACGACCAACAGGATCTTGATTAGTTGTTAATAAAGTCTTCTGGATAAATAATTCTCCAGTGATATTCCATGTTGAATTTGAAAATTAATTGTTTTGTTCTTTATAAACAAATTAATGATAGAAAAGTAACACCCACGCAGGAAGACAACAGTAGGAAAAAGAAACTGAGTGTTAGAGACAAGTTCAGAGTCTGAAGCCAGAGTTTACTCAATTTTCACCCTGAATAAGGAGCTGCTTTGAGCTAGTTTTAAACAGTAAATGTGGGTGTTTCTTGGTAAAGTTTGAGATGCAAACAATTTGCTGACAAAAAACAGAATTAAAAGAAACTGTAAGCTGCAATCAGTATCTCACGAACAAACAAAATAAAAAACCCCAGTAATATAGAAAAGAAAAAGCCTGCAATATCGAGCCCCAGATTGCTTTCTCAGTCTTTTGCACACATCTGT
The DNA here is from genome assembly GCA_013399225.1 of Rhipidura dahli. NCBI lineage: Eukaryota > Metazoa > Chordata > Aves > Passeriformes > Rhipiduridae > Rhipidura > Rhipidura dahli. The sequence goes on along the minus strand of VXAC01002588.1, from coordinate 188,926 downwards.
GCTCATCTCTCCCCATCCCTAAGGTGACTGGCAGCACCTCCCTTCTGCAGGGCTCCCTCTGGAAACTGGAGTGCAGCGCCTACGGATCACAAACAGCCTGCTGGCTGTGCAGATGACTCTGGAAAAACATTATAAAGCAAACACTTCCCTCAGGACCACATCTGGATTTATAATGCTTGGGACTAAATAAATACATGGAAAAGGAAGGGCGGGGGGACTGGTGCAGTCTTTGACATGTTTATACAGTAACACCACCAAAATTTTGACAAAGCTATTTCAAGTTTTTCTTCATGAGCTTCCAGATGAAGAAATACAATAGTATTATCAGAAGTATATTTCCCACAGTGCTAATATTATCTATTAGTGTCATTTTTTGACAAAAAGACTTTTCAAAACAAGAGTTAAGAATTTAGATGTTTGAAGAACAGTTCAAACCTCAGCTTCCTACCTTAATACAACTTCCTAGCTGTTTAGGCTTAAGCGAGTCTCTCTCAACTAAAAAGCAGTGCATGGCAGATATTGAGTAGGTGCACAGGTACACAGAGGCAGCACAAAGAATCACAGAATGGTTTGGGTTAAAAGGAACCTTTAAAGATCATGAAAAACTTACATTCTTCATTTTTAAAACCACTGAAGTTTTAAAAAGCAAAGGAAGTCAAAACACATAGAAAGCACAGAATAGTTGAACAAAAATTTCTGATGTTAAAAGAACTACTGAAAAAAAGGTAAGTCACCAACATGCACAACACATCTATACTTTAAAAGTCACTGTAAAGCGAGGCACTTTTTTGGTGAGTTATTGCTGCCTCTGTAAATAGTTACTTGTGCTCCAATGAAATAAACAGTAACCATTTATTTTATATACTTCATACCTACTAAGAATATATGACTAAGAATCTCAGTAGTCTTCTACAAAAAACACTAACAGCTGGTTTTGCTTCTTCTTTCCTTATTTTAAAAAAGGGAAGAACACATAGTCCATCTCACTGGGGTTTTCAGGCATGTAAGCATTATATCTAAACAAAACAACCCCTGAAATTGTCATTCTGTATGTCTAGATCTCATATACACACACTCACAATGTTCTGTTACACTCCACTTGTAGTAACTTCTGTTTCTATTTCATTGTCCCTGGCTATGTGCAGTACCTGTCTAAAGGGAAAATTTGGCTACTAACTCTCCTGGCTCTTTCTAGCAGCAAGTAACACCACCTTCACACACCATCAGGGCAAGCAGAAGCAGAAACACTAACTCTCAAAATCACACAGAGATTTCAGTGAAATTAATTTCTGTGGGGGTGAAATACTAACAGTCCATGTACTTTCTGTTTTGCAGCCATTACCCCTGAAACATCTCTAAGGTAATACACAACTTTAATTTTTACATTAAAAAAACATCTTGGCAGGTCCTTTAGCAGTGGCAAGGAAATCTCTGAAGCATGCAAAGAGGAGGCAGAAATGGGATCATTAACCAGTAAACTCATGCCCTGCTTATGTAAAACAAAACAGATCCGGCTCGGCTACATGTGCATTTTAAAGGAATATATTAATGCAAAATCCAAATTATGCTTACCAGTTTTGGCAAAGGAATAAAACAGATGAATTTAGTTAAAACTGATTTCTCCAAAGACTTAAACTAAGAAGAAGTACTGAATACAAAAAGAAAAATGAACACACATGAAGAACTAAATTATCAGGGAAAAATTCAAGAGCAGACAATATTCTACTGGCCTCAGGAGTCAGAGTGTTTGAAGAGGAACATCAGGCAGCTAGAAATGAACACAAAGGAAAATCTTGCTTCAAATTGTACATGATGAGTGTCAATGAGCATAGTCATTTTTGCTTCAATTAATGAAAAAAGTAGCTGTCAAAGCAAAGCACAGCTCAAGTAAACAAGACACCACGACGACAAGAACCCATTACAGAACACAGAAATAAATGAGACTCATGCTTTTGTCTTCAAAAGAAAGGGATTTCATCTTACAGTCACGTGAAAAACAAATTACATGTTCAAAAGAACCAATGTGTACATTAAGGAAATATACATCATAAACTACATGAAACATACTTCCCCAGAAAACATTATTTCTGCTGACTTCTGTTCCACATGAAACTACCAGAAGGTTGTTCAGACACTGTGCCAGTTAGCTAGAATGTGAAATTCCCTACTTTACAAGGAGCAGCAAGGCACAGAAAAGAAGTTGTATTACTTCAAATAACAAAGTCTCGTAAGGTAAGAGTTGTTATTGTAACTCCCTGAGGTTCCCTGCAATAAATTCTGGTTTCTTAGCTGACAACAGAAATAATATTTTCTACTCCATAGCCAATGAAATCTTACATGCTCTTGAAAGGAAATCTCAGATTCACCATTCTGTGTTGGTGAGCAGAATTCATCCCTGTAAAATCCCTGCTTCTCGTTTCAGTAGCACCTAGGGCTTCAGCTTGCCCCATCCAAAGCAATAGCTTCTGACAGCAGCCATTCCATTTTGCTATATGTTATCACAGCTAATAGCATGAAATTATCAACATGAACTGCAATTTTCCACTTCTAAAGGGAAAATGTGTTACTTGCATTGTTTAACTGCCTTAACTGGAAATTTCTGAAATGTGCCTAAACTCCCAAGCAGAAATAAGGAGCTGCAGCACCAGCTGGGATAATGCAGACAGACCTTCCCCAAATCACCATAACAAAGGCTGCATCAAGCTATACCTTTTGCTCCTGCTGAAACTCTCCCACAACCAGGGAACACCATTTGAAGAACTGCAAAAATAACTCAAGCCCATCTCTTCATTTGATTTTGCTTTGATGGCCTATACTTAATTCTTTCAAAAGAGTGAAGAAAAAACATAATGATATAGTATTAATCATTGCTTTTACAGGAGTGCATCATATTAATAATGTTGAAAAAAAATGTACTTTAAAAGCTTTGGTTTAGCAAATGTACTCTTTGGATGTTAAGACATACAAGTACATTGCCACATTTTTTTGTGTGTGTGTCGAGATTTTCTTCAATGGTCCTAATGTTTCTTTGCTTTCAGCATGTCCTGATGAATGAGAATTTAAAATGAAAAAATTATTCATATGACTATTAGTGATATTAAAATAGATTAAAACATCACTTGCATTAAACTACTTGTCTGTGGCCACAGAGTGAACAGAATCCTACAATATATTATTCATTTCACATTTTGCATCACCTCATGCAGCCTTCTGGGGAGCAGGTCATTTGCTTTATGTGACTTTTGTCATTCACTGTAGAGCATGAAGAAGACAATACCAAGTTCAAATCAAAATTCCAAGAAATGTCAGAATTTGACTCGTGCACAGAATACTGGGAATTCAAAAGGTTTCAGGCAAGGATACAGATTCAGGTCATACTTAGCACATTAAGTAGGAAATACAAAGACAGTCCAAAGCCTAGTCCAAAGCCTTTGCGTTTTATTTTCTCACAGGATGCTACAAATTGAAAGGAGGTGGGACTTCAGGAAGCTAGGCAAACTGGTGATGAGCAAACTCTCCAGCAGGCCACCTAGAGGCAACATACTCTCCCAGCTTTACTGGGACTAGCACAGGCTCACTAGGAAATGCCAGTGCTGCCTATTGCACGTAACATCTGAGAAACAGCTGATTCTACTGGCTCAAGTGCTTGGCCTGTGGGAGCTTAACAACAAATGGTGAGCTGATGCACACTTATCCTGCTAGTCTTTGCATGGACTCCACTGTGAACATCCATTTTCTTTTAGTGTTCAGTTCTGCACGAGGGCTTTGTGTTTCCATGCTAAAACTTAAATGAAGGAGTATCTGAAGGCATCCTGCAACCCTGTGACGACCTGCAGCCCATGGTAACAGCAGATTCTAAAATGCAGGGATGCAGGGCATTTATATATATAGTAAAGGATGAGTTTTCAGTATTACTTATAGAGTAAATGATGTATGTTTTAGAAACACTGTGTGTATTAGTGTGAATTTTCCCCAACAAACAGCTGTCAGGTAACATTCCTCCAAGGCAATGGAATGAGAAGGTAGTAGGCTAATACTGCATCTCTAAATTTAGTATCTAACTCAAATCCACTGCCCACTAGCTGGCAGAAATCAAAGCTGTCTCAAAATACTGCTTTTTTGAAGAACTTGGATCCTTCTAAAATACCTACATACTCCTTGGGCTATGAAGACTGTCAGAAGCTCCAAAACAGAGGAAATCCAGCCAGCTGGTGGCACAGCAAGATAAAACACCAGAACTTGTACATGCCTGGCATGCATTCTCTTGCTGTGATTTGACCAGCTCTAACAAACACAAGTCATGCACTGTGACTCCAGGACTCAAACACAAATCACTGATTTCCTGCTCTGGAAAACTTAAAATGTTATTGCTGTCCTTGTAGTAAAGTCTCTGAGACTCAGAATTTAGAAGTCTGAAGACCATTTTTTTGTTTATTTATGCAGCACTGTACCTGGAGATCCATGTGACCATATTTTAAAAGGTGTAGGAAAATTAATAGGATGGCTTGACAGCTCTGAGACTGAGCAACTCCTGTGTAATTCTGTGCTGCCTCAATGCAAAACTCCTGACACTGGCAATCCAAATACTCCTGAACTCCCTGTAGTCAGAGTCACTATTACTTCAGTGAAATGGACTCAGAAGAGTAAGAGTGGGTTTTGTACACTTGTAGATATTCCTTCAGCCAGTGCAAACAGAGGTTTTCTTCCCAAAAGGTGCCCTGCTTTCCAGAGCCAAACAATGCAGGGCTGGCGGTGGTGTCTGGCACAGAGCAACATAAACCCAGCCAGATCTGTCCACAGAGAGCAAGGTAAGCTTTAAGTAGTAATGCTTGTATTTGACAGTAAATGGAGCAGAAGTGCTTGTGGTGACCAAAAATGTCTTTGAACTGTGGCTAATATGCATTAGATCACCGTTTACATCCTGTCAGCTGTCTAGGAATGGTGCAAGATATGTGAGTAAACTTGGATGGCATAGTCAGGTGACCAAAAAAATAGTAATATTCAGGATTACTGCAGGTAACCAATAAAATCTATTTCTGGTAAGTCTCTTAATTAAGAAAGGGAATATACTACATTGTATACCTTAGTAACTAAACCCCAGCATTTATTCTGAAAATGTTTACCACCCATGTCCCAAATATATACACAGCATCAAGTAGGAAATGGGTATAACCTTCAAGGATCCCAGTGTAGTTTTTAAGAACTGCATTTGTTCTCAGGCCTAATTTCTTCTCCTTCCAAAAGAGATAACTGATGAGATCATCTGGATCTCCCCTGGAAGATGTCTTTTCCTTTCTTCCTCCTTTCCTCATATACAAGACAAAAGTCTTCTTTGCACTGCAAAGGCCTCTGCCAAAAATCATGTCATAATCACACAGATGGTCATCGTCCTCAGTGTAGTGTTAGAATATGAAAAGATACCTTTAACTCTCTTAATTAGGGAAAAATCTAGGAAAAACTCACCCCATTTTATTTTCTCTCTATGATCCAAAGGCACTACCAACAGAATACACTTTGTAAATTTATTTTTTGTGAAAAATTCATGCAGTGAACAGGACTCCAGAGTTTGTAACCACCAAATTGCAAGAACAGGACACGTCACAAAAAGTACCTGATACCTACTCATACCTACTCATCCCTGTCCTCTTTCAGTACTGTACTGAGAAACACTTGCATGGTCATGACAGTGTCACTGTCAGCACCTTCACAGCAACAATGCCTGCGGAAGGCTGAAGTAGTACCAAGATCAGTATTGATCAATATGGGTTTAACATCATTTTCTTTATTGCCAGACCTTGGGTAATGCCACCTGTGTGGTGCATGAAGGTAAAAACCACAAACATCTGTGATTTTTTGCAGGTGGATGTGTCCCACGGATAAAAGGTATAATGCATCAATCACAAACACAGGTCTGCCTTCAGCCACACATCCCTCTACATGCAAGTACACAGTGAGAAAGAGTTGATCATCAGGCATTCAGGACACACCTCTCTTGCCTACATGAAAGCTATCAGACTATGCTCACCATAAGATGGTACTGAAAATCTTCAAACCCTGACATCTACAGCACACTGTGATGAGTTCTGAGAAGTCTCTTTTCCCAAAGGCTAGTTGTTCCATTTTGTTTTTGAAGAGGTTGTAATGGAGTTCCTACAAGAAACTTCTCTTGAATTTAGTGCTAGACCAAACAGAAGTTAGAAGACTTGCCTGTTTCTGTAGTTTGAGGAGGGAACAGAGAAGATACGGATTTTTCTATCCTTCATGGTCTTGCACAGGCACACATACATACACATATCTGTACAGCTCTTATTTATATGAGTTATATGAGTTATCCTGTCCCTGGGACAGGATTAATTCTAAGACATATTGAAATATTTTTATTCTTAATGTCAGTGGAAATTCAAGTAAGTGAATGCGTTATTTGGGCTAGACATACTGCTATTTTAACAGCTTGTTTCAAGATCTGAGTGTATCCTGATTTTATGTCAAGGGTATTTTTTTTCTAAAAAGAAAAACTAAGCTGAAACAAATACATATCATGAATTCTCTATCTCCCCTTTTCTACTGTTCCCTTAAACAAATAAAACTGGCCCAGGATGAAAACACACTAATACATGGAGTCTAGCATTTCAATAGTATTACCCAAGATGATGTGAAATGATGGCAGTATGCTTGGGCTATATGGAAGCAGCTTGTTACAAAACCCAGCAGCTAATTTAGAGAGTAACACAGACAGTAGCAGTCTCTGAAAAAGCTCTGAAAATAATCTTTCCAGGTATCTTGGTAACTAGGCATACTAAGAATTTTATGAGAATGGAGAGAAATTATGGAAATTTTACTGCACAGAGTTGCTAGTTTCAAAACATTTGTATTGGGACATCAGGCACTAATTGTAAACATGAATATACACTTCAGACAAGGTGGGCTAATTCTCTATCCTGTGGAATATCTGTTCACACAGAAATAAAATCACAGTGTGTGGAAGGAAGGGTCTTACCCAAAATTTTCAGAAAACATTCTGACTTAAGAAGAACATCAATTCTTCTAGAAAAAATCCCAACTTCCTCAACCCCTCTAAATGTAAGAAGGCAACTTTTATCAGTTTTCACAAAACTTTACCATTTCAGTGCACAACCAAACAAACTTTATTCCCTTATTTTAGAAAGGTATATGCTTTCGAGGAAGAACAGTGCTTACAGAAGCATCAACAAATTTGGTATCTGCTCTTGTGCAACAAAACAAATACTTCAAATCCATGATGAAAAGTTTTTCTATAAATTCGTTGTTCAAGTAAGATTCATTATCAAAATCCGTAAAAATCATCAGCAAAGGTAATAGAAAGGTCCAAAAGTTGACCTCTGAGCGATAAGTAAAAAGAAGGAATTAGGAATAGAAAACAGAATATTAGGAACCACCAAACAGTGAAACACTGGTCAGTCTGTTACCTCATCATCATCTGCATCATACTGTGCATAGTGCTGCTCCAGCAGCTCTCTCTGGCGGCGTTCTTGTTCTAGAGTTTGGCTGATCAGCTGTGCAACCTCACTCACTTGTCCTGGTTTTTCTCGTCCAATTACAAACCTAGACAAAACATTAGCGAAAAAATATTACTCCTACTGTTTACCAAAGCTGTAGAGTTTTAGCCATTTCTAGTACAGAGTGTAGCCTTTTTCTCCAAAGATGCATTGTTGTGATTGTTTCAAATGCATTCTGTGGATGAGATTTGTCACAAGGGCACTGCGTGCAGGAGTAGGAGTGATCAGACCACGGCAAGAGGGGGAAAATAGAAAGTGACCATTACAAGCCTTCACTGCAAGTTTCAGTGAAGTATAATCACTTCCATTCTCTTTAGAGCCATGTATTTTCCAGAAGGCTGCAGAAGACTAGACTGTTATGGATGCACAGGAACAGCACAAGCACACTTACGGCAGCTTACCATGAAAGGAACATGCATCAGAGTAACTCCTTCCCACCCTGACTTAGAAGTTATCTTCTCTTTCTGAGCTTTCATATTTGTCTTCCTCTGGTCTATAAAAAAGAATCTATTTCCACATTTTAAAATCTGACAGACGCTATTTCCTTAATTTTAAGATGCATTCAGATCTTCCTTTTATTTCATGAACTTCTGTTGCTAAGGAACGTTTTCCTCACCATTTGCTACTGCGGAACACCGGGCGCACACTTCCTTGGCTTAACAAAACACAAGGGAAGTGCCTCTTTCTTGGTTGAGACTTGCAATAATGCTTCTCAATCTTGCTTTCAGCAACTAGAACTCAGAATTGGTTTGGATTGTAACACTTTCTTTTTCAGCACGGTGGCATAACCATAATGAGGTATGTTGCTATCTACAGAACTAATCATAAACACCCATTACACAGCACCAACACGCTGTGAACTACTGAACAAAAGCACAATTCAAAGATGTCAAGCTGAAGAATTATTTTCTTAGAAGGCTAGAAAGACAATTAAGTAATTTAAGATGAAAGAAGTATTCTGTAGAGCTGAAAAGCACAATAAGGTGACACTGAGATACTGCATATAGTAGATTATTTGTTTCCACAACACTTGGCTCAAATGATGAATGTAATTTATTATTTGAATGAGAGGCAGAACTGTGTCTTATATCCCATGCATGAAAATTTTTTTCATTAGTACTGCCTATCACTGTTAAAATCTTTTGGGATTTGTCATCCACGTGTAAGCCAACTTCTCATCAGTGGATGACCCTGGGTCCATTTCCTATGCCAAATAATTTTTCTGATTCTATGAAGTCAGGCACTACAGAAAAGACTGCAATTTGGAGATTATTTCAACATCATCAAAATATGCAAGTAACTAATTACTTCCAAAAGCATAAAAAAGGTGAGCATGAGTGACTCCATTTGAAATAATGACACAAGGCGCTCCAAAAATAATCTGCAAGAAAGTGTCTTAGCTTAAAAACATCAATAGCAAATACAGCAGAATCTAGAACAAAAACCAAGGCAATAACATCAGCATTTTAATCCTGATCAAGACAGATCCCAGTCTGGCACTCATATCTCACTATTACGAAATATGACATTAGTTCTCAGTAATGATAAAGACCTTGGGCTGAAAGAAAAAGACTGTTTCTTCATGGCCCCTACACTTCATCTGTTCTGTGTACTGACTCATAGATCCTGTTTCCTCTAAATTTTGGTTTTAGAGCCAAGTATTATAAAGATCGAACCAGTCAAGTTTTCAGACTCAACTGGGAAGAACAATGAACTTTTAAAATTACTACATGAAGTAAAAAAGGATTTAACCCATATTTGTTATGTGTTTGTCTCCTCTAATGCAAAACCAAATTAAAGATAAATATAGAAAAAAACCACTTCTATTTCAAACAAACATTTTTAGCAAAATTATGCATGAGTACATTACTTACACATAGTAGAGGGAGCACCACATTTGCAAACACGTGAGGGAGATCCTCAGTGTGTAAAGTTATGAAACCACACGAAGTGATGCAAATATTGTACTCCCTCTGGCCCTCTGCCTGGTAATTCAACTCCCTTGGAAAATACAATACTCAAAATACTTCATACAATCATTTTTGTACCCTGAAAACTTAGAATAGACAACATCTAATGCATCTGAAGTCTGGTAATTCCTGATACTGAAGTGGTTTTTGACACATTAGACTGTAATGCAGTAATATTTTCATAAAGACAAACAAGATTAGGCAGGATTTAAAAATATGAAACTTAATTAATTGAATTTTTCTTCTCATACCAAAGTCCCTAACAGTTTACACTAATGTAATCTTCAAGGCCTGCATCACATGTCAAAATGAAGTTACTCAGTGATACCCGAAGCTGTTGGATGATATATGAATAAAAGCCTCCAGGCAATGACAAAATTTAAAGCAAATGTTTTCCAAAATAGAAATATATAAGTAGTGTCCTAACTTCCTATAATTTATTGCCTTAGAATGAGACATATCCATATTGTCTGAAAATAATTTTTAGAAGCATTCAGTCTACAACTGACATTAGTTCTAGACATAGAATTGTAAATTTGTAAAATGGAATACTATGTTTTCAGCAATTACAGCTTTTGCAAACTAAACCAAACTTTTTGTCATGTTACATTTCTTGATATTAAGAATACCATACATATAATTACACTTAACTTGCAATTGAGATAAACCATAAATTCCAAAGTTACAATTTAAAGAGAGAGGTGAATAAAAATAATTTAGAAAACCATAAAGCAGGGGCAGTTATTAAAACTCTAAGCATGAATTAGATATTTATTCAAAGAATGGCTTTAAATACAAGATCTATCATCATCTTTAGTGTTTAAATATGAGAAAGAGACATAAGGCTGTGATTCACTGACCAAAAAATTAGTCACTGAACCATAATACGCACACTTCAACAAAGTGGCTAATTATATAATTCAAAGCACTTTGGCTCAACAAAATTAAGCCCATGCATTTCAGACTTCATTAATTAGTCTCAAGAGCTAGAAGTATTAAAAGAAAGAACTATAAATTTTGTCAGCAGTAATGTATTTGAGAAGCTGGTTATGCTTTTAGATATGAGACAAATGAGCATTTTACACCCTTTAAACCACATCACAAAAATATTCCTCTTAATTATTAAAACCAGCAAATGCAAAATAAACCCCAGCAAATCTGTGATACAGTTATCACTGTACTAAATTATTAGGTCATTACCGATTTTTTCTGAAGTCTGCAAAAAAGAAGGAAGGTGGAGGAGAGAGGAAGGCATGAACTGCCCTTGATACCCAAAAGTTACATGCAATTTAGCTGAATTACCAGATGTGAAATATTCTCCGTGGTTGTGATTAAAATTAACAGGGACGGAGCTAGAAATATAATTAGTATTTGACTCTATCTTGGATTTTAGAATATCTAAAAGAATGACGTTATCTTGAGAAATTGAAAATTAATTGCAGTAATGGTGGTTAAGAAAAGCATTATACTGAAATTGGCAGCAACTCCTACATCTCCTGCAATCCATGATTTAAATATTTTACAGCACACCTGATACACAGCCCTCTGCATATTTCCAGCTTTTATTAAATGAAGATCGGCAGACCTGTGCTTCTTGAAATAACTTATTGATTTTTTTTATCACCTAGGGGAACCAGAAACATTACTATAAAAACTGATTAAAAAATTAAAAAATATTTCCACTTTGAAAACAGCTTTGGTACTAAAAAAAATTGCAAAGGCACCAAATCTGTGATGCAAAACTGAAGTTCTGCAGCGCAGACTTTTAGTGAAATGAGTTAATGATTTCTCCTCAAAATACTTCAGGCATTAAGTACTCAGTTAAAAATACAACTGCATGGTTTCCTTAAAAAAAAAAGAAATCAAGTAATAATACAGCAAACACATTCTAAGAAAGAATAGGGAGTTTCCTATACCAGGATTCAAACTCTTTTCTCCTAACCTTCCTAAAATACAGTTTGGTCCATAAAAATGTACAGTAAAATTCATTCAGGGAGTTTTCCAGTCAGATGCCTCATCCCTGGAACTGTTCAAGGCCAGTGTAGATGGGGCTATGAGTAACCTGCTCTAGTGGAAGGTATCCCTGCCACAGCAGAGGGGTTAGAAACAGATGGTCTTTAAGGCCCCTTCTAACTCAAACCATTCTATTTTAAATATGGTTTTCCTTTGAGCTTTAAAGTCTGAAGCTGCTTCTGCTACCATTTATCTCATTTATTTCAAGATGTCGTCAATTACCTACTCTGGCTACTTCCATTAGGTTAACAGCCACATAATTAATCTGAAGTGCTTAAAGTGGTGTGAACCCTGTTAAGGAAGAGATTTTATTTAGTCACAGCAGCACAAGCTGGAATTTGTGTGGGATCAACCTCTCCCAAACAGCAGCCTCAAATGCAGAAGTCACTGACTGCACATGAGGAATTCACAGCCTATGAGCTTCCATTACACTTTTTGATATGAAATGATCTGAAACTCATAAACAGTCTTTGTATCACTGAATAATTTCAGTTGGAAGGAAACTGGTCCAACCCAAGCCCCTGATGTCAAAAGATGGCCAACTTTTTCATGGCCTTGATCAGAATTAACCTTGTTGAAACTTCTGTTCATTGCCTGTAATTTTGTCCCTTTGTTCTGAGAGTACTGGGTTTACCCATTCTAACTCATGGATCGCAGTTGAGACAACAGTAAGACAGACGCCTGACACCCCATTCTTTTCTTCAGACTGAAGATGTTCTTTCCACCTCTTCCCAGGATGTAGCCTGCACATCTGCTCTCTAGCTCTCAGTGTTGCACAGTGATGCTATTCCAGATGCCAGATTGGCATCAGCCTTGCCTCATAAGACTTCTGTCAGCCCACTTCTGGCTGTTGAAATCCTGTGATTGTAGCCCTGTGTTAGCCTAACTACCTCACATGCAAATCCACCCAGGCCACCCTTGCACCAGAGACAGCCATGTGCACAGCAATCTTCAAAGCTACTAGCCGGAACCAAGGGGACTGGTAGAGGGAAACAAAAAAGGTTTGCCTGGAGATAAGTGACCCAAAACAAAAAAGTGATGAACTCTGCTTGGAGATCATCACCCAAAATAACACAATGAAGTGACCACCATCAGTGAATGAAAGGGGCAATGCCTGAGTGAATTTATTTAGGGTCACATAAGAAACATCGAAGGGGGCAATCTGTGTAATATCTAGTGCAGGATGCTGGCTAGGTAAAGCCATTACAGATAAGGAGACTTTAGGGAAGAGCTTCCAAGAACCCTGGAGATAGAGTTGCCAGTAAGATGAACTGCTGTGCAGAAGTTCTGTAGCCTCCATCCTTGTCCCCAGACCCAGGATGAAGTAAAGTAACCGGAATTTAAAGACAGCAGGACTCCAACTTACCACTTTGGGTTGGAAGGGAAGGTGCCATGAGCAGGGGCACCTTCTACTAAATCAGGTTGCTCAGGGCCCCATTCAACCAGACCGTGAGCAGCTCCAAGGAAGAGGCATCCACAAATTTCCTGAGAAACCTGTTGCTGTGCCTCATTACCTGTGAGTAAAGAACTTCCTATTATTTAATCCAAATCTCTCCTCTTTTAGTTTAAAACTCTTCCCCCTTGTCCTATCACTGTCTGTCTGTGCAAAAAGTCCCTTTACCACTGTTTTATAAGTCCCCTTTCAGTACTGGAAGGTACTATAAAGTCTCCTCAGAGTCTTTGCTTCTCCAGGCTGAACAATTCCAGCTCTCAACCTGTCCGCACAAGAGGTGCTCCAGCCCTCTGATCAACTTTTTGGCCTCCTCTGGACACACAGCAACAGGTCCATGTCCTTCTTGTGTGAGGACCCTAGAGCTGGATGCAGCACTGCAGGTGGGGTGAGAAGAGTGGCAGAATCATCTCCCTCTCCCTGATGGCCACCCCTCTTTTGATGCTGACCCAGGATGTGGTTGGCCTTCTGGGCAAACAGTGGTATCAATGGTGCTGGTGGAAGAGCAGCAAAGTCACAGATTAGGCATCAGAAAAGCCTCAGCAGACTCTCCAGGGCATCTTGGATACAAGCCCCTGATAAACTCTGCTACTATCAACACTAAATGGATATTGAGTCAGACAATCGGGAAGTCACGTAAAAAACCCACACAATAATATTAATGCACTTAGATTAATTATTCCCCCAGAAATCAATTCTAGTCTAGGGCCTCAATGACACATTAGCTTTACTCAAGAGTACTTCAAAATTAGCCAAAGGATTCAATGTTTTGGCACCTGTCCAGATTCTGGTCCTTACACTGCTCTGTTCTTCTGAGAGTGCATGTTAAGAATCAATTCCATCTCTTTCCAGACAGCTTGACAGCATCCCAACACAATCCTTGCTTAAAATGTTCCCTTGAACACAGGGTGTATTTGCGATAGCACCACATGATTCTTAAGGGAATGGCCAGTTAAAAGAAACACATTTGTAAATCTATGCTTTAACACACCTTAATGCAGTCACCTCTGTTCGGAAGGTACAAGTGCTAGCAGGACGTTTCTAAGAAAAACTGATTGATTCTTGAGGTGAGATCTGTCTTCTCTCACCCTCACACTAGATGTTATCCATACGGAAGAAATCCAGGAAGAAAATAGAGATAGGTCATCAGCTTCTGAGTTCAGATCATGTGCTTAATCTGGATGCTTACATGATCCAGATTCTAGGCAAGATAGACCATCCTCACAGCACAGCCCAGCTAAATGTTCCGGCAGCACCATCTGTGTAGTGTGGTGAGTTATCCTGCAAGGATGAACAGCAGGTATTTCTGCCCAGCTGCCACAATATTGTATCCCATTAATCAAGGTGCACCAAAACTGTGTGGGAGCTTCCACAAAACAGTATCTTGGATGAAGGATAAAAAAACCAGCTAAATAAACATATATTATGATATTTCAGTTGCAGGGTTAGGAGTTTATGTTTAGATCCAACCAAGTTGAGGATGAAGTGATTCAAAGCCTGTCAAGTTGTTCCTTTTTCCAGAAAAAGACAAGAAAAGCTGCTCCTAATGAAATCCAGCCCCACTGAATCTTACTCATTCATGTTACACTTAATTTTAAAAGCCATGCTCCAATACATAGAAAAATAGTTTACAATTCAGACAAAATATTTAAATGAAGATTTCTTTATTTATTTCACACTCAAACATATAATTTCCTGTCCAAATGTGCAAATATTTCAAGAAAAAACTTGCCATAAAATTTAAATTAGCAAGAACTCAGGACACAGGGGTTATGTTTATGCCAGTAAATTACACAGTGCCAGGGAATGCTTCCAAGCACTAGTAACTGATCATCATGTTAAAATTGTATTACATCACTGAAACAGTCTTTGAAACAGTTTGACCCAAGTTAACCAATATTCTGCTGAAGAATACTCACAGCCCAGGAGCTAGCATAGGCTAGGAGTCAGCTTGGATGTTTCCAATGGACAATTTGGATGTGGGCACCCTGCTCAGAAAGGTACAACTCTTTAAGAGTAGGAGCACTGACCACTCGGGTGCCAGCTGGCCTCAGTGCAAAGAACAATCCGAGGCACAGCTTGTCCACTACGCAGGCACAGCCAAGGAATACAAACCAGCTATGCAGTGATGGATGCAGTCTTATCTCACCCCTGCTAAGGGGCCAGAGTACTCTTGAGTAATTTTTCATGTTAGGCACACTACTCCTGGTAGTCCTACAGAACGATTGCCAGTGCTTTGCAGAAAGTAGTTCTTTGCAGAAACCAGAAAGAAAACAGCTTATGAAATTATGGAATATTATGGAATCTTTAGTATAACCACCATCGATTAAACAAGAGAAATTTATACTGCTTTGGCACACAGCACCACACATTTAGTTTCTGTGGGATCCATAATTCAGATTAATCAAAGAAGCAGAAAGTGTACCAAGCACACATGGCTTCTGAAGCAGCCTAAAATGAAGTCCCAGCTCAGCAATCAGCATTGCAGAGCAAAGGGCTTTTCTTTCCTCCTCTTTTTATCTCCTCAGCTCCAGCACTTGGATTCAAGGAAAAAGAAACAGACAAGGAAAGGAAGAATAAAACCATAGCCCCCCACCAGAAAACAGATAACATAACCCAGCTCTCTGAAGCGGACATGGAGTGTGGTATTTTTTGGTTTGGGTCCTGTCTCATTACCCAGTAAATAGCAGTCCTGCCTCTACCACAATGTGGATCTGCACTATGGAGAATGCCTGCAAATTTGAAAGGATCCAGCTGTTTCATAGGGTAAGAGCACAGGCAGGCAAAGTTAAAAGGAGAAAATCTGCACAGGCATGTGCATTGGGAGAGAAAAGATTATTATGCAGAAAAAGGAGTCACAACAAAACCACACTGTTCAGTGTTATTGCCAGCAAACAGCATTCCCATTGGGACATACTGCTGCTGGTTAGGTCCTGAGGTGGACTTCATCTGTCCCCTACACTGTCCTAGTTCTTGCAAAGACATGACTGTGGTGGCAAACAAAACTACCAGCAGGCATGCAAATGCTATTTTCAGAAACAGTGTATTTTTCAGAAAAAATTCAGCTCAAGGTGGGGTGAGGAATTCACTGAGGAAGGAGTAAATGACATTTCAAGTTGATGTTAATGAACAATCAATTATTTTTACTTTTCACCTTTTAACTGCTCCTTGTATAAGAGCTATATAAAAGTAAAACTTTGTCTGAAAGATTGCATTTTCGGTTTAGTAAGAGATAAAAAAATTAGGCTCTGAACTAATTGGGAGTTGAAAGAGAACCCTGCTTTGAATTAAAACTGTCCAGATAAAAAACTCCCAAAAAATGGCAATAAATTATTCCATATTAGAACAGACAGTAGTTATTAGTGAAAAGCCAGAGGGCTGGATAGTTACACTGCTATTGTTAGAACATATACTTTAATGATCTAGAAGATTAATTAGCCATGGCAAAATTGGCTAACCAGTTATTTCAGATGGAAAGACTTCGATGCATTTCAGCAGAATTTAAATAAACAAAAGCAGGTAAACTCATTGGCAGGTCAGAATTAATACAATTTATAACTTTTGCGGTGGTACAAGTCATGATAAACCAAACAGGTTTTGCACAGGTTCTGCTTGGCTCCCCAAAAAAATTCAAGAACTGACTCAGAAAGCACCATGAGAGCATCTGCTCAGTGCCTAGCAACAGTTTGGAAAGCTGAGAAAATGTTTAGTCACATTCATACAACAGGATACGGAAGGAGGACACAGAATTTAAAATTTGCGTCTCCAGTAAAACCCTGAATTTGGTTAATGTCCTTAAAAGAAACCTTTCAGAGGAAAGTAATAATGCTAAAAGCATACAAGCAGCATAGGAAGAACTGGGATTTTCTGATGATTTTCTCATGAAGGACCCTTTTTACTTATCAATGCAGTAAGTTTTCTGAGAACCATGTCCTCCTTTCCTGGGACCCTGACTTCCCCAGAGCTGTGTGAGCACAAATCTTTGTATCCAGTAAGTATGATAAAAGGATAAAGTTTTCTCTATGAAAGAACTAGATTTCTTCTCTTGTGGGTATGTTCAAGAAAAAAAAAACAACCCTGGAGGCATACAACTCTTCGAGTGAGCTTTCTCTGGTGGAGAGTGTAGGGTCTCCCAGAACCCCTTCATTAAGAAGGAAGAAAGTGGGGTCACAAAGGCTTAACATCACCCAAGCAACTTAAAAGAACAGTTCTGATACTCAACAACACAGTCCATAGGGAGACTGCAAGCAAAATAACACAGGAGAACCTCCATGATAGGATAGGATTCCCACTATCAAGCTGTCTCCTTATCCTATCTTTTATGACTGCAGGCAACACTCACAAACTTCAAGCTGATGGATTACATCCTAAATGGGGTCAAAAGAAGCACAGAACAATTAGTGGTATTAGTGTGGCACTGCCCTCTGAGCCATTAATCTTAGAGCAGGGGCAACACTCAACAATATTGAAAACAACACATTGCAAATCCTTCCTGTATAGAATCAAATTCTGAAATCCACTAATAGGAGATATAAGTAAACTAACAGTTATGCAAAATTACAAAGAAGACTTGATATTTACATCAATTGAAGTAGGATTTATAGTTGTATTTGCCTGATTAGAGTCACGAGGGCACTAATTCTCATCCTGAAAAACAGAAGCTGATTGCCAGCTGGGATTAGGAAAGAATTCCATCTCTTTCCTTTGCCTCACAGGCTACCAGAGTACATCTGGTGAGTACTGATTATCTTTCTAGAAAACATTGTAAGAAAAAATAATTTAATTTATTATCACTGGAGAAGTCACACTGCTTGAGCCAATGATCGTCCATTGTGGTATGATGACTCTGCTGGATAATCCAATACTGCAAACAATGGATAAAATAATCGTAGATGCTTACATTTGTTCTTCTTTCATCTCCTCTCAGTCTCACCTAGAACAGTTCAAAAGGTAAAAGCCATATCTTCATTTTCACAAATTCTTTACTATGTCAGCCACAGACAGTCTGGATACATTTTTTTCTGGTAGAAAAGTTGTAGAAATCTATTCTAGGTCAACGACTTCCACTGTCAGTATCGTTCAAAGCAATCAGAAGGCTCAAAGGAGAAAAAGAGATCACTAAGTATTGGTATTATGCAAGCTCTCTGAAGAGGTATTGACTGCATTTATTGCAAAGAATTAAGAAGTGGCTTTAATGTCATTCTATTCATGAATGCCCTTTCTTTACAAATGATCTCACATAATAAAGCCTGCTATAAAAACCAGCATGCACTTTTACTGGATTAAGGACGAAACGACTTCAGATACGTAACACTGTGGGATATAGACATGAAGTAATGCCAGTGAAAGGCACTCAAACCTTTGTGTGTACAGGACACCAGGCAGAAGAAAGGCACAGATTCTGTATGCTATGATCACAAAGACAATTATGCTTATTAAAGCAGTTCTATAAACCCCATCAAGCTGACACTATTGAACAGCAGATATGCGAGTAAGTGTGAACGTGATTCGTCCTGCGAAGGAAGGATTCGTGAAGCTGCCTTGCCTTGGATCAGGTGAGGTGTGCTTGTACACTGCCTACACACTGGCAGCTCAGCTGGGACATCCCCTGCAGCAATGGCAAAAGGGGGTTACAAAGCAGTAACCTCTTCCACTGCTCCTGCCTGCCGTGGTGACATGGATCATTAATGGCAGCTGCCACGGGAACAGTGCTCTCAAAGGGCAGGAGCACTGATGCCTGCCCTGCCAACAGGCAGGAAGGAGCTGACAGCTTGGGGCAAGAAAGGGATTTTGCCCCAGCAGACCCTCCCATGTTGTCTCTAATGCTCTGGAGCAGTTCAAGTGCAGAGGTTGTCACTGTCTGCCGAAGAGAGTGGAGATGAGGGATTCTCCATCCTAGCTCTAACAGAGCAGGAAAGAAGATCTATCAGAAACCAATTGTTCTCTCCACAAAACAAGCAGCACACATGGCACTTTTGTCACATATCAAAAGAAAAACAGTTAGGAAGTTAAAAATACCTTATTTTCTTTCATATCTAAATTCACCAATATTAGCTCTCACTTGCTTTACAAGCAAATATCTAAACCTGTACTGAAGCCAAAAATGTCAAGCATCCTGAAATATCTGTCTCCAAAGAACAGCTTTCTGGAACCATTCTTCATTTTGTGTAACTAAAACCAATGTAGAGCATCAGGCAATAAAACCATGCAGGACTGGACCAGAAGCTAAGCAGGAGCCTGTGCCACACAAGGCTCAGCCACCTTGTCAAGTCTCACTCCCATCCTACCACAAACCAGGGAACAATCATGCATTTCTCAGCTGGCTTCCATAAAGCAGAAAGTAGTCTTTGTGAGCATTTTTTTTCCATGAAGTTTAAAATGATATAAAAAAACAGAGGAAGCTGCACCAAATTCTACCCACTTCTTTCCTCTAATTACAAATACAATTAGTAAGATACTGCTAACTACGTGGTATGCTCTTTACGTATACATTATTAATATCTTAGTATTATTTTATATTGTAACTCATACAGTATTTAAAATTTATTATTAACTGAGTATTATTTTATGATTTTTTTTGGTCTAGTTCTGTCACTAACACCGTGGGTCATTTTTTCCATGAAAACTCAATATCTTAATCTTACAAGGAAAAATGTAGAAACTCAAATATCTTTCTTTGATAAATGCTACCTGTCAGAAGTCAATGATCCCAGTGCACAGGATACAGAGTACACTTGACAATGTGAGCTCAACAACAATGAAGAAATACTTTTTTCAGTCCCCTATTTTGTGACAAGGGTCTAGATTGCAACCAGTCTCACTGTAATTTATTTCCTCAGAGAAGACTGTGGGAGTTCTGTGTGAAAATGGTTTTATGTTTCTTCCTTCCTCCTTTACCATCCCATGGAAGAAAATATAACATTCTATAACTTATGCAGCAATAATTACACAAACTAAGCTGATTATAAATGTATACAATACATGTGTTTTATGTGAGTGCTTTCTTTTTTCCTCTTTCCTTTTGAACTAGAACATCAAACACAAAATATACATAGTATTTGCTTTGTGTACACAGGAACACATTATTCTCTGTCATAAGGATTTTGTGTTTGAAGGTCCCAGCTGCAGAAAACTTAATAAAATATATACTCATTTTCATAGTTAAGTCAGTAGGAGCACTCACAGCATGTGTGAGTCTTTGCAGAAATAGTAATGGTGTAACTGTAAATGTTACACAAAAATATACTTACCTGTAATTACACTACAGTTTCCAATAATTTTTTTTCCCTAAATAACCTCTTTCAAATAAAAGATTGATCAACCACCCCCAAGATTCTTTGCAGAATCCACATCCCAGCATTATTTCTCAATGTTATGCAGGATCAGCTATGAAATTATAGTGGAAATGTGCTTGCCAACATATAGCATCACCATCTGAGGGGGTCTGCATATATTACCACCTATAGTTTAGTCATGGTTCAAAAGAAGTCAGCTCTGAACTCATTAATTAAATAATTCAGTTGTATTCCCTGGACAAGATTTTGAAAAAGAACCAAAAGGTGACTACAGAACAGCTGCTGCTTTTACAATATGCCAAAGATATTTTTGGGTTTATTTTGTAGAGTTGAATCTTTACAGAAATTAACAAGCTATTGAAAAACTCCGTGACTGCACAGGGTTTTAAATGGAAAACCAGTTCATTCTAGGGAAACAATGTTCTTATTAATGACATTTAACAGCTTTGCACTTACATTAGTTCAGAAGCTCACTTGCAGCATATGTTACATTTTTTAGTCTGTTCATTATTTTACGTATTTTTACAGGGACACCTTTCAATTAACCACAGTATAGGAGCAGAGGGAAACCCACAGATGGTGCTGGGAGCTCAATTAATTAATACTGGGATGTTACTTTCCCCACTTTGGTAGCTGTCATCACTATGGCATGCAGTACTCTCGCTGTGTCAAGGTGGCATCTGAGGCACCAGAGTGCTCATCTCCTCCCGCCCCAACCCTGGAGCACAAACGTGGCCATAGTCCCCACAGGAGGAGTAGGAAGGTGATCAGTGGCAGCAGTTTCCATCTGACCAACACCCATGACCTTCACCATTCCAGCTAACACAAACACCTCGAAGCCCATGCACATCTAGACTTTTGATCGAGAGCACAGTCATCATCTAGCTGCAATTTTGGCTTGGCTTGGTGGCCATATGTTAAAAATCTAAGCCAAAACAAAACTGTAATACTATATTTGATCCCTCTCTAGGGATCAAAGGAGAGAAGACACAAAGAAGCCAAAGCCCCCTGATTCTTCCTGGGCATACTTAAAGTCCTGTGAAGAAAGCCAGGTTATCTTAAGTATTAAATTACAGTTTCTTTTTTCCTTCTAAAATACTCACCTGACTTTCTCTTTGGTGTTTCTAAGAACAGTTGCAGCAAAATTTTGTGTAACGCCAACCAGACTGATGCCATCAACTTCCACAATTTGGTCATTCACTTGGATCCTTTCAGGGGAAAACCACAAATGCATAAATAATTGTATGAATTCTTGTGAATTTTCAGAAAAACTTAGCACAGAAAGATCCTTCTAGTGTGACTTTAAACAAAAGCTCAGTCATAAAATGATTGAGATAAACATGAAAAAGAAATCATTCCTTGCACACAGACATCTCATAAATCCAGCTTCAAAGTTACCATAACATTTAATATCATCAATTATCAAGTCCCTTCCCTTGCACAGAAATACAGCAACGCAAACTGTTGAATTTGTCATATGAATTAAATTAAATGAGATACTTGAACAGCTCTTATATCATTCTTTCCTAAGCTAGTCTTGAAAAACAGCATAAGACACAGCTCTGGCATTTCATGCTAATGGAAAAAAAATGTAGTATTTAACTAAAACAACCTGCTCATCTGTGGAGAAAAGAACTTATGTATCAGACCCAATTGTGACATACTCTATTAAGATATTTCATCTAACTTGTTCCAAAAAGATGAATTCCCAGTGTAAGAGTGATCTTGATGCACACCATCGTAAGACCTTGAACTGTCTTAATGAGGACTCTCTTTTTGAAACCAAACATTTATTTACTGCTGATATACGTTTTAATGTAGAAAAACTTAAGACAGAATGAAAGCCATGCTGCTTTTATTTAAAGCAAGCACTGCTACAAAACCCCTAGAGCAGGCACTGGACTCATCTGGATAATAAATCCCTGGAAGATGACTGCTGTACTATTCTTTAGAAATGCATGCTATCTAAAGAGTTTCAAAATAAAAACCAAACAAACACATACAGTACTAGTAAAAGGGAGGAATTTTCAAGTACTTACACGAATTCTATTGATCCAAACTACAGTTTACAAAGCAACCAAAAAACACCTATGAAAAAATCCTATTTAAATTATATGAAAATACCTAAATTAATGTATTTAACATCTTAGGATACATTAATGATAAGACTTCAAAGAACAACAGAGGCTTCAACAGAATGCTGAAGTATTATGACATGGAGTACTAATTTCTCTGTCAAGTCTGAGGAAATGCTTTGCAGTTTTACATGTGTTCAAGCAGTATCTTCTGTTCCTTAGATTCCAGTGATGAGTAAGAAATACAGTATTTACTCTTTGGCCGCCACACACCAGAGAATGCCACTGTGTTCTAGGCAGGATCTCCCTTGAAAAAGGCAGCCTATAAACTCCTATTTTGAAAATCATACCAGGCATTTTAATCTCAGGTTTTTACTTCAATTTTCACTGAAATATTTAAGAAACACAGCAATCACATTAATATTTAATTTTGTTTTTTTTTTTTACCTTAGCAAACACAGAGTGCAGTTAGATGGCCACAGGACTTTCTAGAAAAGAACTTTTAATGGGCTGGTGCCCACTGAGTGGGAAACTGTCACCCTCTTGGCTGAAAGTGGTGGAAGAACACATTCCTTTGAGATGACAACTTAGCTACAACACTATACATCACCATGCAGTGGACTAGCAGTGTTCATACAGATACACAGGTACAGTATTTCAGGTGATGAAACATCATCTTAGAGAGCTGTTGCCTGCAATTTCGTAAGGGGCTCTCTCTTGATTCAGTCTAATTCTATTCGTCCTTTAGGTTTTTTTTTTTATCTCCTTCTTTCTTGGTTGTATAGTTCCTGAATTAACTTTCAACTATTATTTTTATGGCCTCTGTTCTGCAAAACGCCTTTACTTCTATATACACATATATTTTAATTGTACATAAACATACATAAATATCAACAAACAAAGGGCAGCCTTCCCGTTAGAGCCCATTCCAAAAGGAGCTCCAGGCCTCCTCTGTCTCTCAAATCTCATTTCAAACACGAATGAAAAGTCAGGCTCAGGTTGCCAAAGTCTGAATTATAGACATTTTACTGCTTTTATAACTAATAAAATTGGTAGTTCTTCTGACAATTATTTTCTAATGCTCACGACTTTAAATTCTGCCTGCAGATTGCAGTGAAGTAGCAACTACAGAAGCAAACCAACTAAAGTTGAACAAATTATTTGCACAATTGCTCTGTATGATGAACTGAAAAATTTAATTTGTGCAGAGAAAACTTCTAGAGTTCAAGTTAAGAACTATGTAATGTTTCAAAACTGCTGCTCCCAATGTTATCAAAATACTTTAAAAAGTGAATGACTCATCACCACAATAATTTGAAAGAAGCATCTATGGATTGATTGGTCCAGGAAAAGATTTTATTTTTCATACTCACTCTAATGGCTGATTTAATATATTTCATACTATTAATAACCTAATACTTATCAACAAGCTTGCCTTTGGATTCATCTTGAAGCACCCTCCTTGGTTAAGTACTGGCACACAAAACCTTTAAATTTGACAACTAAATGCTACCTGTTTGTCTGCAGCAACACGAATCAAGCCAGTGGTGTTAAATCAGTGAGAAGCCCCTGTGTACAGATTTTGTATTTCAGTGGCAGACAAGTACTTTATATCATAATTTCATAGGTCTTTCAGTAAAATATTTATATTTCTTACCCATTTATAAAAAGGGTAAGAAGGAGGATCCTGGTAATTACAGGCTAGTTAGCCTGACCTCAGTACCAGGGAAGGTTATGGAACAGTTTATACTGAGTGCTATTACACAGCACCTACAGGATGAACAGGGGATCAGACCCAGCCAGCATGGGTTTAGAAGGGGTAGGTCATGTTTGACCAACCTGGTCTCCTTTTATGACCAGGTAACCCACCTGGTGGATGCAGGAAAGGCTGTAGATGTTGTCTGTTTAGACCTCAGCAAAGCCTTTGACACTGTTTCCCACAGCATACTCCTGGAAAAGCTGGCAGCCCATGGCTTGGACAGGAGCACTTCTTGCTGGGTTAAGAACTGGCTGGATGGCCAGGCCCAGAGGGTGGTGGTGAATGGTGCTGCATCCAGCTGGCGGCCAGTCACCAGTGGTGTCCCTCAGGGGTCTGTACTGGGACCAGCTCTGTTTAATATTTTTATTGATGACATGGATGAGGGTATTGAGTCTTTCATTAGTAAATTTGCAGATGACACTAAGCTGGGAGCGTGTGTCGATCTGTTGGAGGGTAGGAGGGCTCTGCAGAGAGACCTGGAATGGTTGGATACATGGGCTGAGTCCAATAGGATGAAGTTTAACCAGTCCAAGTGCCGAGTCCTGCATTTTGGCCACAACAACCCCCTGCAACGCTATAGGCTGGGGACAGAGTGGCTGGAGAGTGCCCAGGCAGAAAGGGACCTGGGGGTACTGGTCGACAGCTGACTGAACATGAGTCAGCAGTGTGCCCAGGCGGCCAAAAAGGCCAATGGCATCCTGGCCTGTATCAGGAATAGTGTGGCCAGCAGGAGCAGGGAAGTCATTCTTCCCCTGTACTGGGCACTGGTGAGGCCACACCTCAAGTGCTGTGTCCAGTTCTGGAAGGACGTGGAGACGCTTGAGCGTGTCCAGAGGAGGGCAACAAGGCTGGTGAGGGGCTTGGAACACAAGCCCTGTGAGGAATGGCTGAGGGAACTGGGGTTGTTTAGCCTGGAGAAAAGGAGACTCAGAGGTGACCTTATCACTCTCTACAACTTCTTGAAAGGTGGTCGTAGTGAGGTGGGGGTTGGTCTCTTTTTCCAGGCAACAACTGGCAGAACAAGAGGACACAGTCTTAAGTTGCACCAAGGAAAATATAGGTTGGATATTAGGAGAAAGTTTTTTACAGAAAGAGTGATAAAATATTGGAATGGTCTACCCAGGGAGGTGGTAGAATCACCATCCCTGGACGTGTTTAAAAAGAGATTGGATGTGGCACTCAGTGCCATGGTTTAGTTCAGTTGAGGTGTGGGGACATGGGTTGGACTCGAAGATCTTGAAGCTCTCTTCCAACCTGGTGATTCTGTGATTCTGTAATACGGTAGCTATCCTACAAATACTGTAATGTTTTAAATTGTGGCTTCAGAAGAACCTGGTTGAAGATTGCCATGCAATTATTCAGAATCTGATGCAACTGTTGAAATAGTTTTATTTTCTGGTAGGAGACTTTGTTTTGCTATCAGTGTTAATGATTAACTAGGCTTTTCATAAAGATGAAGTTAACAGGACCCTTTACAGTTGATGTACTTCATTGTGCAGAATTATCTGGTCCTAACTGAGAGGATTATCTATCCCTTTCCCAAGTGAATGATCAGTCAGGCTCTCAAAGAGAAAATCAGAGTCCTATTTCTCAGCTGACTGAACATTCTGCCAGTTGAAAACCAACACAAATATTAGAATGGACAAAGAATGATATTACTTTTTCTCAGCTGACAAGCTCCTTTCAGATGCCATCTAGGGAAATGAAAGAAGAGACTTGTGAAGGAACATTAACTTCTGTAGCCCACTCAAACATGTGAATAATGAGAGGAAAAGAAATTACAGATCATAACAGAGCAGCAGTGAGTGACGGATTTTCAACCAGAGAATTTCACAAATAATACTAGTCGTGAGCTTAATGCCTTCTGGCTGAGGTCAAGCATACCCTTCAGAAAAACACTCACTTAGTTAAAGTAATGGATAAAGTCATGACATCTTGAGGTGTCAGCTCCTTCACTTGCCTTCATAATTTTTAAGCCTATGATAAATCAGTACTAGGCTTTCAACTGGATATTTTATTGCCAAGATATGTAAAAATCCCTCCAAGACCAATCTAGAAGATTACATACTTCAGTAGCAATGTTACCAAACTTTGTGACCCCCTGCCTTCTAGAGTCCTCTGTTTAAATTTCAGGGGGGTTTCCACAGCAGAACAGCTTTTTGCCTGTCTGAAAAGTTAGAGGTGTTCATCAACAAGGAACATGTTACTTACTGCAATGTATTATTTAGAAGACAGAATCAACGTCTTAAGAGTTTTTTCCTACTCTTATTTATAAACAATATTTTCATATTGTTTCTAACTAACTTAACAACACATTAATGGTTAAAATCAGAAAAGGAGGATGGATATAAGTTGATTTAATTGCTTACGTATGAGAGAAGTAATATTTTATTGGCATGAAAATTTACATAGTTATGCACAACAACAAAATAACAAATTGTATGGGTTGGAAGATATTTAAGAATGCTTTTCATTATTAAATGATTACACAGTAAAGTACTTTTCTATCTCCTAATGAGAAGAGGCTAGCTTGGTTGTGGCAGGTGTCGTACAATACACAGTTTGGCAGGTGTTGTATAATCCACAGATAACTGTGTCCCATATGATAGGAAATATTTTATGTTCAAAAGGAGTTATTTAGCCTGCACATACCAAATAAGCAATTCCAGAAGCAAGCAGGTTTTATATGAACATTGTATAAGACCACACACACCAATCCACTTCTTTAGTGGGCAAGATTTAGGGTATGAAGAGCTTCCTACTCCAATTAATTAATGTACTTTCAGTGCTGTAGGTGTGAAAACTGAACACTGGAACAGAAGACTATCCAAAGTATGAAATATAAAGTAAAAGTCTGTGTTAGTGAACTTTAAAGAAGTGTATTTAGTAAAAGTTTAAACATTTGGATATACTAATTATTTCCCTAATTACAGAATCATCAAGGTTGGAAAAGACCTTCAAGATCATCCAGTTCAGCCATCAATATCACAGCTCAGTCACTCCTAAACCCCATCCCAAGTGTCACCTCCAGATGCCTCTTCAACACTTCCAGAGACAGTGACTCCATCACCTTTCTGGGCAACTTATTGCCACACCTTTCACTCGTTCAGTGAAAAAAAGTTCTAATATTTAATCTGAACCTCACCTGACCAAACTTAAGGCCATTTCCTCTCATCCTTTCACTTGAGACATATCAGAAAAGACCGACCCCCACCTGGCTACAATTTCATTTCATGTGGTTGTTGAGGGTGATAAGGTCTCCCCTCAGCCTCCTTTTCTCCAGGTTAAACAGCCCCAGCTCCCTCAGCTGCATCTTTTAAGACTTGTGCTCCAGACCCTTCACTAGCTTTGTTCCCCTTCTCTGGACACACTTCAGAACCCCACTGTCTTTCTTGTAGTGAAACACCCGGAACTGGACACAGCACCTGAGGTGTGGCCTCACCAGTGCCAAGTACAGGGGACAATCCCTGCCCTGGTCCTGCTGGACACACCAGTGCTGGTACAGGCCAGGATGCCTTTGGCTTTCCTGGCTACCTGGGCACATGCTGGCTGATACCCAGCTGTCAAACAGCACCCCAAGTCCTTTCCTGCTGAGCAGCTCTCAAGCTGCTCCTCCCCCAGCCTGTAGTGCTGCCTGGGGTTGTTGTGACCCAAGACTGGGCACTCTGCCTTACAGAACCTCATGCAGTTGTCCTCAGCCCATCGATCCAGGCTGCCACGGTCTCTTGGTAAGGACATCAAATGTGGAGAGATCAAATAATCAAACATTGAACAGAATTCTTTTTCTTAAGTATTGCCTATCCAAAGCTGGCTTGAAGCCAATACAACAGGTGGGAGCTTAACACCTTTAGAATCTAAACTACCTTCAAAGGTGGCACAGAGTTTGAAGTCAACAGTTTTGCTCATGCTAAAGCATCTGGGTTCTCAGTAGTCACAAACACACATCTTTGGCAAATTTGTTCTTCTTAAGCAGTTTAAACTCACAGTACCAATTTAGTTTCTTCTCATAACCACATCAGGTATTTGGACCTTACCAATGGAGTCTCTGAACTCTACAGCTTGGACTACCATCACATACATTAAGCAAACAACTATTTCCTATGAAAATCATAAATTATACTAACTATTGCTGAGAAAATTTCCAAATACAAAGCCTAGTTTACCTGCCATCTCTTTCTGCTGTCCCACCCTCTGTTACAGTTTTGACAAATATTCCCAGTTTTTCAAGGCCTGCATCGGCTCCAACTCCCATTCCAATAATGCTTATGCCAAGTCCATCTTCATCTGTGAAAAAGGCAAGAGAAAGCAGAAACTTCTTACATTTGATCTGTACAGTTATTTGGTTGGTAAACATTTATGCTATGGTTCCTCTTGGCTTTCTGTGTCAATAACACTAATATTATTTTGCATCCTTTTAAAAACCTATTGACTACTATTTTAATTACACAGAAAAAATATCATCTGCAGCCTTACGAGGAGCTTAGAACAACAGTCAAGGTTTTTACTCCTCCACTGAAGAATGAATGTATCATATAAAACACTGTGTGAAATCATGTTAATGGAGTGTCACAAAACAATCCTCTTAAGAAGGTAAAAACTGCCTGTCTCTGGGCTGCTTCTTTAAATCCTCACTGAGCAATTCCTGAAACCCAAACAGTCAAGGTGACTACAGCAGATTCATGGAAATTCAAGACAGGCTCTCTAGGCATGTGTAGACTTCCTCAAACTTGTAGGTCCATGTCCCAGGAAGTGGAAATGGCAGACAGACACCATACCTTTTTCTAGTTCAACTGGGAAGAGCTCCAGCTTTTCCACACGCTTCTCAAGTTCATATTCAGCTGATGCAGCCACTGGGTCAACTTCATCATTTCTCCTGTCATAGTCTTCATTAGAATATGTATTGAAAACCTGTGGAAATAGATCAAAAATCATTCAGCTACCTACTCCAAGAAGACTTCCAAATTATTAAATTACCTACTGTTTTTGTCTTGTGATATTGCAAAGTTTGAAAAGGCTTTTAAAAGATAAATTTCTCCTGTTCATTTGAACTACAGATTTTTAAATCTGTGCTTTTTCATTCAAGGAAACACAACTACGGTTGCAAAAGTCAAGTGAGTGTAAGTTTTTATCATTTTTATTATAAATTCAAAAAGTGATTTTCAATGTATGTGTTGGTTAATGCATATAAATATTTAAAATACTTGATTTAAATAACTAAAAATGCCCTATTAATAAACATTAACAGAGCCAAATACACTGAAATTATAATCTGTATAGCATTTGTGTATTATAGGCCTTATGAAGTTCCAGTTCTCATTCATCCAAAGCAAGACCAGAAGATTACTAATCTACATTTACATCACCTATGGATATCATTAGAGATTATGTTCCATATTATGTATTAACTTTTTTAGAACAGCAATATACACAGCCATGGGTATTTTTTTAAACTAACCAGGTTTACAGGTTTATTTCATCTCTAAAGCAGTAATTTAACAGTGAATGCATTAATCTGATTATATTATTTATGCTACTTACTATCATACTTTCAGCATGGCCTTTAATCAGTGATTATTCAGACCTTCAGAAACATTAGTCAGGAAAAGCATATTTTCATGTTTTAGAGATCAGAGTTTGCCAACCTAATTCATTTAACTGCCTGCACTTGGCAGTAAGAAAAGAATATGTGTTATTATTAGTGGTAACGATTTTACTGAGCTTCAGTCCCATGGGTATATCATATTCATCACTTCAAATAAAGGAAAACAATTTTCCACATTTCCTCTTCCTCTTTTACAGACAACCTACAGAAGACACCGTTGTGTAGCCTTGTTTTCCTTTCTCACTGATCCTCTTACAACATAAAACACTGCACCCTGCTACGTAGCTACACAAATATTCTGAAAGTCTCCAGAAGCCTGCTCTTTTACAGCCCTTCTTGGAGGCTCTGTCATGATGTCCCTGGATGGAGCACACATGCCAGCTGGCTGCCCAGTGTAGTGACAGGAGCTGGGTCATTGCCACCTGAGGTTTCATCTGCCTGAAAAGCTGTTAGTACACATTAATTTCTTTTAAATAGTAAATATATTAAAGTTGAAATAAAAAAATACTTCTAAATACTACTGTAAGTTTATTAACTATGTTATGGCTACCACAAAGCTACCAAAAAGCCCTCTCAGCTTTATATAAAGCAGTGGTTGAAAAAGAAAAGACAGTAGTCACTCAATGGGAATTTTACCTCTCGTATTTCACATCAATGTGAAACAATTAACTTCTTCTTCCAAGAACTTGCTTTAACTAAATTACACTCCTAGAAAGGCTACATAAATACATGCAAAGCCTAAGTAAAATAAGACACAAACTAAATGCTGTCCAATGCTGCCGAACTTTTTATGCTGCTGTAGTATCTCTAAGATTGGAGAAAAAACACTGATGCAGAAACAAGTAATAAGGAGAGATGCAATTCGAGGCCACCATTTCTAGGCTGACCAAAGAACAGACAAAACCAGCTGGAAGAGCCATGAAACAGCAATAAAAAGTGGTACAACCTCCCTGGTAGCTTCCTTTCCCTGTGGTTTGCTGTCAAAGGCAGCAGTTTTTACCCATTCTACCCACTAAGGGTTCCATGTTCAAGCCCAACCTTATTCGTGCTGACATCAACCAACAAAGGGATCAATCAACAGAGTAAGACCCAACTAAAACATTACTGAGCTAAGGTTTGACTGCAAACCTTTATCTTTGAAATGCAGCAGTCATGCAAGCAAGTACAGGTTAAAAACAACTGTGAAATTAGCTTGAATCATCTCATTTATTAACATGATCAGAGAGACCGACACCTCAAATGTGAGTGGAGATAAATTGCATTAGGGTAAAGGAGATACTACTTGCTGGAGACAAAAAACAGCTGAGAGAGAGGTATAGGGGTATAGGGGGAAATTCTGTCACAAAATGAGTGTATTTATTTCTGGATTTCTTTTCATCATGTTAATAAGCACCATTCTTTTCCTTGTGTTCAATGACTGGCATGAGAATATTGTGGAAGCAGTTTTAGATTTGTTGCAAAATGACTGGATATGCTTCAGGATAATTTTCTTTGAAAGCATCAAGTCATATACCGAATTTGGGGTTGGGATGATCTTTCTTGAATCAGATTAGACAGAAGAGATGGCTTCTTGGATTGCGCTCACTGTTTTGGAGTATTTTGATGATCCCACTAAAAGGGAACTAAAGATACTACTGGTAATGAAAAGTTATCATTATGTCTCCAAATACATCACACCACTCTTATCTAGTACCTCACCTAAGCATTCACTCTAAGACTGTAGATCGCTGATTGTATAAAGCTCTGTGTTTCACCTGGCATCAATTCACTGTCTTTTGTACACTGGTCATATAATTTTGCCACTGCCTTCAACAAGGCAGTTGTCTTCCCCTGACTAAGGGAAGAAGAAGAAGGATGTTCTTGTATGTCATTTATCTCATTTAGTACAATCACATTTCATGGTTGACAGATTCTGTTAAATGAATCTCTGGGTGTTAAACTGAATAAAAAAAAATTGTGGTTAGAAATTTTCTTTCTTTGTGAAACAGTCTATCCACCAGAGTAATGAACTGCTTGCTCAGTACAGTCATGAGAACTGTCACTCAAGATTTTACTGTGCTAAAAATAAGACAAACATTTATAATTTCTTCCCCAAAGTATGGTTAACTTGATTTAAGTAGAGCTATTTCACCACGTCTGTTGCTGTTGTGTTTCCCGGAGTGTGCGTGGGATTTCAGACTCATGGGAGTTCTCCCATTCCCTGTCATTTGACAGATCTGGTTTTACTGCCACTCTGGCCAAGTACCCAGTACAGTAAAGTCACAATCACAGAATATTCTGAGTTGGAGGGGACCCACAAGCATCATCGAGTCCAACTATGGGCCCTATACAGGACCATCCCCAATAGTCACATCATAATCCATTACTTAAAGCAAGCTCTTTTTCATGAAAATACAATGTAAGATGTTAATCTCTGGATTTACCACTACAAGTATTTAGAAAAAATAAAGTTTCTGTAGAATCCACTTATGACATTTTCTAGGATTTTCAACAGCACTCATGGAAACAAAAAGCCAACAGTGGTGACGTGTTGAAACACACCCTGAAGAATTGCTGTTAACAACGTACTCCTGTGCCCTCTGAAGTGACAGAAAACGGGGTCATCAGTGATTCACCCAGCACCAATACAGTTACAAACTGTAATATCAAAGCAGGTATAATTGTTAGGCACCCTGGGTGGCATCCCCAGGGAAATCATACATACGCACACACGACCATTTGCTTCTCTTCGGTAAAGCACAAGCCATAGAACACATGTCACTAGCTACAAAAATATGTTGCTGACTAACGAAGAAAAAACCCTACATTTTTGCTTTAGTACTTTTTCTTTCAGAGTAAGATCAGAAGGATGAAAACTGATTATTCTTGAAAAAAGGCAAAGTTGCATAAGCTTGGGGCATTTTTACATAGATCTTAACTACCAATAATTTACAGAATTTAGCTAACAGTAACCAGAAGGTAGTGACATGGGGTTTTTTTTGTTTTTTTAAGCAAGTCTGAATGGAGATAACTCTAAAGAATCACATGGGCTGTCCTACCCATGGGTTAACTAGCTTGGTGCCACATAAACCACAATATTAGTGTTGCATACAATAAACTGTGCAACATAAAAATTATCTTATCTGATGTAAGGCTGAGAAAATTGGGGTTGTTCAGCCTGGAAAAGGGAAGGCTTAGGGGTGACCCAACTGTGGCCTCCAAACACCTGAGGGAAGCCTATGAGAAAGATGGAGAGAGACTATTTACAAGAGCGCATAGTGACATGGGGGGCAAGGGGAGAGAGATTCAAACTGAAAGGGAGTAGATTTAGAGTATCTGTTATGAAGCACTGAGGATAACCTCTTCGGCTGTGCTGAAGAAGCTAAATGAGGATAAGAAAACACAATTTGACCATTACCTTCTGCTTTAAAATGTCCCTACAGCATAGCTCCAGGGAGGAGAAGAAGCTCTGGCAATGTCCAAAATTGGTGTCTATCTTTTTGAAGAGTTTTTTCTCTGCAAAGTGGTTGCTTTGTCAGTCAAAGGCAGTGAGTCAGTGAGGAAGCTTCCTCCAGCGTTCCTGGCTTCATGCTCCCCTAAAGCCTGCGTGGGCATCAGCCGTCACTAACACTTCAGCACAGAAGCATCCAGGAGACAAATCTTCCCAAGAAGCAGGAATGAGACACAGATGGGAACTAGACGTCAGCAATATTGAAAGCAATTGAATGTCTAACATCAAATTCATGCCTGGGGTTTCCCCTCAGAAAGCTCTTTAGGAGAAACACCTGGTTTAAGTGTCCTGATACTCTGGCAAAGAGACCTGCACACCAGATTAATGCTTCTAAAATCTAAAAGTATCTGGGCCCTAGACTTTTCCATTCTAGAGAGACCTCTTCAGACAAGCCAGGTGCAGCTGCAGCAACACACAGACAAACTGATCAATTTGTTGAGGCAAAATGGAAAATACTATCTCTATGTACTCTTGTTTTAGACAACTGGCCCAAGTTAGCAAGTTTTCTACCTGTTGGAACATCATGAAGACCATTACTGGTAGAAAACCACAGTGTCGTTGTCCTGCAGCAGTGCAAACACATCTCAGTGTGGATCATCTCTGATCCAAAATACATCTCTGTGAACTACGGCATGTCCTCCTAAACTCAAACCATGCCACAGTGGCTTCTCCTGGTGGGACACAAGCATTAAAATGCATGGGCTAACCATGTGCATTCATTAGGCCTGTGACATAAGCATGCATTTGCTTCATGGTGCAAGTAGTTAAAGAACCAGGCAGATTCCTCTGATAGGCTTCTTTCACTGAAATTAGTATCTTAAATTTTCTACACTGCAGTTTTGGGCCAAAACATGGAACCAAAATTGCCTAGGTGGTACTACACATGGACCATCTCTCCTGTTCCAGCTACTTGGCTCACTTTTGGTGTGAAATTTTTAAAACACCTGTTCTCATTAAGTAGTTTCCTCAAATCAGTGAAAATTATTCTTTATATCCATTTATTATTTATTCAGTGTGTACTTGTTTTATTGTTGATGTACTAGTTTTATTACAATTTACATTGCTACCTGTCTACATAGCAGAAAAATACAAAATCACTGTTGCTGTAAATGAGATGTGTGCCCCACATGAAAACTTCATGCTCTTACTCTTAGTTAAAACGGGTCAGAGTAATTAACAAGTAAAAGTTAGCCCTATTACTGAAGAGTAAAACCACAGCTCACATTTGCAACTTGTACATCTATTAGGCTTGCTGTGTGTTTTAGTGAGCGAGTAAAACAGCGAGATGCACTGAAACCTGGAGTTGACAAAGATATACGAGCAGACTCATCTGAATATTCCTCCTTTTTTTGTAATATGGAGATGAGTTACAATTCCTTGAGGTTTTTTCTTTCTTCTCTTTTTTTTTTTTTTTTTGGTCATAACCATTAATAAAAATGGGAAATTGCAAATAGTGTCCTGTTTCATATTAACGGTACAGGCTAAACAATTTTCATTGAATTCTCTCTGATGAGTTTTGCAGACCTGGGTCTAAATCTCCTCTGATAGTGGGTAGGTTTTTCTAATGCTGCAGCTTGGATGCAAGAGGGTAATGGGAGGTACAGATGACTAGTGAGGTGGCTTCCCTGAGTTCTACTGATCATACAAGAATCCCAAGAAGACTTTTTAAGTGTTGGGTACTTCACAGGTACACTTCATACATAAGTCATCCCTTTGCCTGACCCTGCATTTTTTTCTTTAACTCTACTTTGCATTACTGTAAATTACTGACATAAATGCACTTTGCAACTCCTGCTGTCTACTTTTGGTCAGTTATCTACTATTTAGACAGAGAGAATAAAAATAATGAAGAAAAAAAGCTTTGTCTTTTTCAGTACAGTAGCTTGACAATTGCAGGGAAAAGAGCCAAGAGACAAAGCTCCACCATCCTGCATTCCCATAAAGCTCAGGGTTCCTCAGAAAGTCCCTCCTGCCCAAATTCCACTGATCCTGGAGAGATCAGAGATGCAGGTACAGCAATTTAACAACTTACTATTTACAGCAGTGCAGTAAATAATAATCAACAAACTGACCTGCAAACCTGAATGTCTTTAGCTGACTTTTCCTGCTTCAGAGAAAAGGAAAAACATTTGCCTACACCTTGACAGTGTCTCTGTCCAGCAGAACAAAGAAGCAGTTGCAACAAGAGCACTCCAATAGCCATGTGTCCTGGGGTGACACTATGATATGAAATAGGTACCCCATTTAGCCTGCTCTGGAGATCAGTTCTGGTGCCTTTAAACTGAGCCTGATAGAGGGAAGAAAAACTGAGAGACTTTTGTTTTTAAAACCAAAGTTCGTGTTCAAGGACAGACAGGCTTCTTGCGATACACTCGGCAGCAGTGAAGAGTGGAGTACGCTCGCTTTCTAGCCTGCTCTTGACTCTTTTCTCCTGAGAGTGTTTCCCTGGGATTTTTGGAATTTTTTCCTCTCTTCTTCTTCTCTTCAGGACGGTTTCACAACATCGGAGCACACTGGGAGACTTTTCTCCCCAGTCCCAAGTAGGGGCCCCCCCACCCCGACAGCCCTGAGGAGAAGGATATAGACACTGACACCTGCACCTATGGAAGGACTCTGAAATCTTTCCAGGTTTCTCTCCACAGTGAGAGATTTTATTATTTAGCATTACTATCCTTTTCTGTGTGTTTTGTTAAATAAATAGTTTTTATCTCTTTCACTTTCCTCCGAGGAAAAAATAATTTTTTTTCCTGAACCTGGTAGGGGGAGGGGTGGTGGCAACCTGCCTGTCCCTCAGGGGATATTTTCTTACAAATTTGGCCAAACTGGCACACCATACTATGCAAAAAAATTATAAAAATATGAACAAGAATATTTAACAAGAATATGAATTTCCAATATGACAGCAGACACATTTTATCACTCTTTTGGCAATTCCTTCTATTGCCAAGGTAACAAACTAGTATGCTCAGGAATTCATTGTATCTTTGAGCATTGAAATATGCACGCAAAGGAGAATGCTTGAAGTGAGCCGAGTTAAACAAATTAATTATTTTGTCAAATATTAATTACAGTACAGGCTCAAATCTGGACTCTGGTGTCCAAACAAATTTAAACAGATAGGAGAGCACAAAGCAAAGTTCTACTTTCCATCCCTAAACATTTATTCCTGAATCTGCTGCAGTATTTATTTCAGACCCTTGCACTGCTGCCAATCTGCATCCTAACTGATGGTGCTATTTTTCTTCTGCCTTTGAGTGTGACACATGAGCTAGCCAAGAGTAAATTCTGCTTCTGGTACCAATTAGCACAGACTGCCATACAGTAGCAAAGTCACCATGAATCAACAAATCAGTGTTTCTTCTCCCAGCAATCTCACTCTCCCTCAGCCTACAAGTCAAGAGGTCTAAACGTGGAGTAAAAATGCCACAAATGTTCTCACAGGCAAACACTGGAAACAAAATATTGACTATGCATAAAACTTTCTATTGAAAATAAATCTCAGCAGGGATAAATTGTATAATCTGCATATTCACTAAAAATTACTCCACAAAAAGATTTCATAAGCAATTCCTTTTATTCATTTACAGATGCTACAATTGTTAAGAAAATAATTCAAAGGAAAAGGAGGAAACAAAAAAATAATCACAGGCATTAATTTAAAACATTTGCTGAGTAAACTGTACAGAGATAATTCATTCAACCTGCGTTTTGTTGTGAAATTGCAGTATTTTATAAACTGAACAGAAATCAATATACTTCTCTTATATACATTTATATATAAAAAACCTTTTAAATGTTTATAGTTAATAAACAGTATTATAGTGTTAATAGTACACATTGCTATCTATGTCTTTACTTAGAGAAGAAAGCAGAGGTGTAAGAAAAGTGTCAGGTGGAAACAGTCTGCCTTGGTGTCTGACTTTCTCATTATTGCATGATCAATACAAATCTATTGGGCTTTTTAAGGGTGCAAAATTGCAACTTTCCCAAAGGTTTTTTATGACTGTCTCACATACCTTGTCTCATTCCTAGGAGCTACGGCATTTGGTACTAACTTTCCACCTTACTAATACTTCTGCAGACACAACAAAGGTTGCATGGGCAAGGGAGAAGGATCTCCAGTGACAGAAACCAGAAGGCATGTCTCAGACCAAGGCATAAAAAGCAAATATACTTCCACACCAGACCACAGCAGGAGCCCTTCTGAATTTCTAAAGCTGTCCCACCTCACTTTTCATAATAACTAAGTTCTTAGAAAAATCTCATATTAAGAGAGTTTGGATTTCTTTTTTATGAGAAGTTCTTATTTAACTGAGGTAAGCTTACTAAATTTAGTGCTTACAGTCTTATGATGAGTGTGGGAAATTCTATTATATCCTATTAAGAAAAACTCAGGAGATGTAATAAACCCTTCTTTGCACATATACTATTCCTTACATAAGTACACAGTTTATGAGTTGAAGAATAGCTGACATTCAATATTAGACAGCCCTTCAAACAGCTTTTTTACAGGGTAAACATATTTCCATACTTTCAGACGGCACATGTTACAGAGGGTATCTATTTAGCACAGGCATATATTATTCCACGGTAGCAAAAAATGTTTATGACCCTCTGGATTCTAAAGCCTTTAGTAGCCTATTGCTACATTCACATTAACATCACCATGCAGTGATATAAAAGAGACCTATCAGTGGGGTGTTGCCTTAATTTGGTAGGAGCGTTGCAGCCGTGCAGCCTGTTAATGCCATTGCTTGTATATAAAAATGGACAAACAGGCAGAGCATAAGAGGATTAACAGAAAAGCTTCTGTAATACGGCAAAAGGTTTGCTGTGTTTTGTAAACATCTTTCAAATGGGAAGTGCAATGCCAGGTTCTCAGTGCCAGACCACTGCTCAATTACTTCGTATTGTAGACTTACCAATTCCTTAATTGCACCTGCAGGCAGAATTCATTTTGGCTCAATGCATTTTTTCTAATGATAGTTTCACATTCGCACCATTTAGTACAATGATTTGCATCCTAGTAAGATGTAAAACTGCCTGGAGTAAGCAAAAGAATGTTTATCCATTAAGTATTCATACCAAGTGTATTGCATTACAGTTAATCACCCCAACGCTTCAAAAATGCGACAGTCTGTATTTCCAGAGGAATTCAGCCTTCCTAATGCTTCCTAATATGGTACATGGGGTAACACAAGCCAAGAACAGGCGTTCCCAGGTCTGACAGCATAACTGGTTCAAACACACCAGCTCTAAGTGCAATTTAGAATATGGCATTAATGCAGCAAGAAACAGAAGGTTACAAATGTGCACACATGAGTACAAATGAATATACCCAAACAAACAGACAAAGAGAAAGACGGATCACAGGGATAAGCCAGTATTAATGAATAATGCTAGCCTGGGATGAGACTAGAGTAATAATGCCACAAAGTGGGAATTCAAGATAAATACCTTTAAAGTGACTCAATTCAACAGTATTTTTGGACAGTTTTCAATTTCAACATTTGCTATGACATCAGGCACAATGATAGTACCCCCTTGATAACAATAGCAAAATTAACTTCATCAACCCCAAGGGGACTCTCTATTACAGCTGGTTTTCACTCAACTCTGTGTATTGTGGAAAAATTAAATGAGCAGAGAAACTACAATGAGTCTTTCTCACCTGAAGATTTTACACAATTCTACTCTTTGTGCCAAATTTACTGCATAAATTCAAATTTATTACAGATGTTTTTTTCTACACAAATCTGTGATGGATTTGAAATTCTGGAGAACCAAATGCAAATGTAGCACCCAGTGCTGCGGGAAATTGGGAGGATGAACTTAAATGCATGTGCATTTTGGGATTGGGAGTTTTTTTAAAGAGTTTTGGTCTATTTTCTCCCCGCAGGAACACCTTGCTTTACTGTTCTGGGACTGACCAAACATCTCTCTGTGCATGCCATTAACAGTCCCTGCACACTGCACTTGGGCAGAGTGGCAGGTAGGGTACCATGTCCATAGACCTCAGGGTTTGGATACAAAGACAGACACAGCATTAAATGTGAGCTCAACCCTGTTCCTGCCACATGCCAGCAGCAGAGATGGCTGTGGAAGCTGGCACACTCCCAGACCCTTAGAACTGACTGGAGTCCTCTGAGCTTTCTGTTTTCCAGATGCAACTTCTTGAGCTGCTTCAGACAGAAAAGCAAAGCTCGAGAGAAACGTTTCACCTTTATGAGGGAAACTAAAATGTGGGGTGTAGCCTTCCGCCCAGATTTCCTCCAGCAGAGGAGGGAAAGTGCAGCTTATCCTGTGCAGTGACACAGAAATACAACAGCTACAGAAGAACCTCTCTTTACATTGTGTCAGTGCAGGGAACAGGGCAGGGGCACCTCTGAGCTCAGTTACTCCAGCAGCTGAAGTGTGCAGCACACAGCTGGCAGCACTGTCACTCACAGGAACTGTATTTTGGCTACAAACAGCTGCACATTTCTTTTAAAAGTAAAACAGACACCATTTAGCGGAAGCTGGACATACTCCAGATAACAGATTAAAATGGATGTAATCTGTGTATGACAGGCTGTAAAGCCAATACAGTAAGCCTTTCAGTTAGCTTAGCATGATTTTAATGTGTACCTCATTCTAATATACGGAAGGAAGAGAACATAGCCAGTATCTCTATAAAATCCTGACATTTAAATATTTTTAAGTCAGCTAGTGTATATTGTCTAAGGAAACTGGCAAAGCTGTGACTCTTGCCTAAAATAAGAGCTGTGAATGAACAACCAGAGGAAGACAAGCAAACTAATCCTACAAAACTTTGCTGGAATATATTTACACATACAACCTTAGCTATTTTTATGCATCCCTAAGTTAGAAAGAAAATGTATACATCCAAGTTTTTTAGAAGCACATCTTCTAAACTAGTATTTTATATTTATGGTTTCAAGAACACCCATCAATACCGAAAGGCTTCTTTTCTTGGGCATGACTATTGTTCTTAATCAACTCTCTGCAGATCAAACTTCAGGAAAAACAGAAAACAATTCAAAACAGCCCTTGGAAATCCCTCTTTAATATTACCAAAAAAAAGGCTAGTTCTAGGTCAAGAAAAATATAAATGATAATATTAATATTCACGGGAAAACTGCAGGACAGACAACTGGTAAAAGTGTATGTAACTGGCTGCTTTTTACCCTTTAAAAAAACAATGGTGAATAAAACCAATGTCTTGGATGAGGGAGTTAAATACAAGTGGTGTGGGAAAATAAACATACAGCTGGACATCAAAACAACCAAGCCGGTAAAACTTCAATCTTGCAAACTTTAATTTTAACCTTATGGTTACTGATTAAACACTCCAAGATTCTAAAAAAAAAATCTTAACAAAAGATCACCTTTTCCTTGCAAACAAAATAATTAGAAAATAGCATGAAATAACAATTTTAAAAAGCCTTTTCTATTGTACTGGTAAACTAAATAACCGCAAACAGTATTATCCATAATCAGATAAAGTTTTAGCTTTCAATTCCTTGCAGTAAACTGTTCAAAAGGATCCATATCAACCATTTTAGTGTTGAAGGCAAGAAAATTTTTCACAGATTATTCAAGAGTAAAACCAATAAAGGTGCATGCCAGAAGGTAAAGAATTATGCAAACACATACATCGCTCCTGACCAACTGCATCAGCCCCAGACACAAGGCAGCTGCATGAAGGCATTGCAGTTTGAGCACAGGAGTCCAT
This sequence comes from Rhipidura dahli, assembly GCA_013399225.1. Classification (NCBI taxonomy): domain Eukaryota; kingdom Metazoa; phylum Chordata; class Aves; order Passeriformes; family Rhipiduridae; genus Rhipidura; species Rhipidura dahli. Next base: position 148,002 of record VXAC01002588.1, on the reverse strand, counting down.
GAACCCTCAAAAAAAAAAGATGGGAAAGCTGAGCCTAAGAGCCACCCATGAGCCATGCAGGTAACCCTCCTGGGTAAGACCGAATCAAGTGTTGGCAGAAGGATTGTGCAAATACAAAATTGATTCCCTCCACCCTTTTTTTTTTTTTTCCCCCCCAAAAAAAGGAAGTCTTGCCTCTTCAGAATTCAAAAATATCTAGAAGCATGAGCACCACTCCCAGTGCAAGAAGCACAGAATTACTACAAAAAAGGAGAGCAGAAAATAATGGAGGAGAAAAAGGCGGTCAAGCTTTAAATTGCAACTGCAACACTGGACAGTATAGAGCATTTATCATTTTATTTAACTTTCCAAATGACAACTTAACCCAAATGGCTAAAGGGTTTTGGTACCCTACAGAACATCAGCAGCAGATGATTGTCACAGAAAATGATGCAGAGAACTGGTAATCCTATCACAGTTAACTGAAAACTGACAGTTTTTTGAATTAAAAGCAACTTGGATACATCATGCACGTTATTGCCTATTTACCCTGAAATGTACAAGACATTGCATCAACTCAAGTTTTAAAAATTATTTTATCTGATCAGGCAGGCCTCATAAAAGCAGTATTAAATTAATCCTACTTTACTTTCCTTTAGGTTAAAAGCCTGACTTGCCAAAAAGGGTAACTGTCAAAATGTGCCTTGAATTCAAGATTTCAAATAGTGAATTTCTCCCATCCTCCATGCCCTAAGCTTAATTTTATTTCTGATAAATGTCATAATGTAATTCAATAAAAAATGTACAACAAAAATACAAACTGTAATTGTTGTGTCTTAATATAATGACTTCTAGCTAAGAAAGGGCAAATTTATGGAAAAGCCATCATGTCTCTGTTTAGAAAAGAACTTGTATTTTATTAACCCAGCAGGCTTTTTCGAGCTTTTTCCAGGGTAGGTGCTTGAAAACCAGAAGCATAAAACTGGTTCCCTTACATGTACACAAAATGCGTTTTAGACTTAGACCACAAGAGTGGTTCACCATACTCAAGCTTTTCCTTTGTTCTACCAAAACTTTAATTGTCTTACAGTTTATATTAGTTTCTGCAAAAACAGATGAGGATAAAAATCCTTCCACTTATCAGAGCAGTAAGAACAAGGTAAAGGTTGTTGCTCTGCCTTTCAAAAATGCTTCATTATCTGGGGACTTATATAGGGAACCAGAAATTAGTCAGCAAGAGACTACTGCTACATGATAACCATCTAGATGAAAATGCCCCTGTGTGCACTGCAAGACAACTAAATGCATGTTAACCCCCCTTTATGGAACGTACCCAAATTGCTGTCCTCCTAGCACCGTAAGAGCTTGCCACTGCCAGCTACAACAAAATAAATCCTCTTTCCACTACCTCCAAGCCTTGTTGTTAATGTGTAAGAACAGTAATGCAGGCCACCAGAGCTATGAGAATATCCCACCTCCTCATGGCTTCAGACATGAACCTTGTGAGTTCATTAAATGCGAATGATCCCATGATACAAAACCAAGAGCTCAAGTTTTGTTTGAGAAGGTTTTGTTCCTAAACCAATGTGGTGCACTTAATGCACCCAGGACAGTCCCCTTGAAGGGTTCTCAAGTGCTACGAACAACGTGGAAGATTGGAAAAATGTCTTCTCAAATAATGGGAAAAAACCCAGCAAGATATTAGGCAGTAAAAGCAACCACTAATTTTATAATAAACTGTTCTCTTTACTACTTTTTAATTCATTAATAGTAATAGTAAGGTAAAATAAAATATGCACCAAATTACAGTGAAAGAAAAGGAAACCTCAAATCTGGCAGTTTTCAGGTGCTGACTAATAAGGTAAGAGAAATACTGGCATTCTCCATGGACTCACTCCCATTTGTGTCTGTTCAATAAGGTGTTAAGTTATGTTTATAAGAAAAAAGAACATTTAATCTGCTCCAGAGCATTATTGCAATGGTCTCCTAAACGTTGAGAACCCTACAGCATGACTTTGTTTTTTAACAACTTTTTTTTTTTAATTGCAATTTGGTTATTCAGGTGGGATGAGGTAATCCAGCAGTTCAGTGATGTGCTTTTGTGAAACACTCAGTAAGTCATCCAAACTCTGCCTGACCTCACCACAAATTACAGTGAGGACAGATCTAGTATGTCTGTCTAAGCATCAGGGGGGTACCAGCTGAGAGTGAGACTGAAGACAGTCAGTTAGAACAGGGTACACCTTTTGCAGGATGGCTCAGTACCAGAGAAAAGCAAAGATCACAGCTGCAGAAGTCAGTTCTGGCCAGAGGGGATGTAGCAGCTCAATTTGCTGCATGAAGCTTAAAATCTGAAAGCCGAAATCACAACTTCAAAAGAAGAGAAGTAGTGGGGATTTTTTTGGTGAGATATATAAGTACTTCTAAGAGAAGCTAAATTGGAGAAATAGAGTATGTAAGTCTAGCAAAGTCTGGCAGAAGGAAATGCTGAGCATTATCTAACAGCAGAATGACTGAAAGCATCAGACATGACCTGACACAGCTGAAAAATCATACTTTGGATTCTAGGTCAAAACTGTATAGATGAAATAAAATAGTAATATATAAATAAATAAATATATTATTTCCAAAGTACACATATTTTAATTATATTCCCCACTACTTAAAATCCAAGGTGCTATGTGCTATCTTACCCAGATATTCACTAATTACCCATATATCCTTGCCCAGATATTTACTGGTTACAGAGGGTGCAAGGAACAGCACTGGTTTAACTAAGGAACAGATCAAGAACACACAAAGCCCAAGGACACTCCTCTACTCGCCTGAGGACCCACAGCACTCCTTCCTGAAGAAAAGGCTGGCAGACCATGAGCAGAGGGAGGAAAGCAATGCTCCCCAGAAAGCCAGACCCAGATGCCAGCTGTCCACCCCTCCTGGCACTTATTTTAAGTGCCCAAAATTCCCATTTCAGTCATATTTGAAGCCAAATTTGAGAAATGAGGAAAAACAGGAAGTTGAAAATAGAGAAGACATTGTATTTTCAGCCCTGAATTTTGATATGGGCAGTAAACTCCAAAAGTAGTTACTCACCAGTTCTACAAAACTTCAGCAGTAAAAGGACACGGTTGTAAATTTGTGCCAGATCATTATGACCTAATAACTATTACAATAGTAATACATAATATATGTTATTAGTGTGTCTTACTGCTGAAGCTCAGCCTTTCCTCCTTTCAAAGAAATGGATCTTGAATCTAACCTTGTTGCTACACTTCAAATGTATCAGAATTTAATGCCCAATGTCTTGCCCTCTTGGAGAGAAGAATTCCATCATCCCACAAGGAACACAATGGGCTCAATGTCCATTGTGCTGCACAGAGAGTTAACCAGGCAGGCAGGCTGGTGGACGTGCATACCAAGAATCTCCCTTCCCCTTCAAGTCCATGACTGTAAGTACCAGAATCAGTAAAATGGTAACAAACAGACTTAAGAAGAATGTAATATAATCATATATTCTACACATATATGATATATAGTTGATATAAGTTCAGCGTTGAAGAGACAAAACTAGAAGTGCCAGACACCTCTGATACATATGTTTTGGTGTGAACTAAGTCTAAAAAGTTCTTTAAAATAAAGACAACCTAAGAAAAAACAGCTACAAAGAAAAGGGATTTTGGAAGCCACCAAGGCACACTGATATATTTGGTTTGATGATACTCACCCATTATGTTCCAGCATAACCTAAACTACTGCTTAAACATCCAAGCACACACAACTCCTGTAACACCCCATTTTGGTCTATGGGACCTCTCAAACACAAAAAAAGACTGTGCAATGTGAGCATTTCTTCACCTGTGTGTCCAAATGCCTCCTAAGAAATGTAAGCAGCCTGAAGATGCAAGGTGTAGGCGAGGTGTCTATGAAGAAGACACCATTAGAAGTAAAAGGCAAAAGAATGAACTACCAGAAATAGAAAATGTCCAAATTTAAAAAGCAAACTTAAAAGCAAATTGTCAGTGGTGAATACTAAATTTAAAAATTTATATGAGTTTGGAATTAATAAGCTTTTGCTTAGGGAAAGCCAACAAACTGGAAGATATTTAAGAGCTCCCAGCTTAGCTGAAGGGGGCTAGAATTGTCTCCAGAGGATGCCACCAGTGCTCTGATTGGTATGGAAATGGACAAATAGGTCAGTAGGAATGGGTAAAACAGGCAAGAAGTCATAGATCTGATACGTCCTTTTGTTGCCTTTTCCCAATGCTTCTCAATTCATTTTGCTTACCCAGCAAAAAGTATAAAAAAAGACTGCAACTAAATGAATGAGACTATTCATTAGCCAACCTAGACAGATCTTTTAAGGAAACAAATTCAATGAGAAGAAACAATAGATCAGGGAGATGTGATACTACCAAGCAATTGGTTTAAAAAAATCCTGTTCAGCTCATATGGATTTTGCACCCATAAGATTCCAGGCCCCTCTCCTCTTTGTCCATAAAAAGTTATAATGAGAATCAGGTATTTGACAGAACATCACTGAAATCACTGCTATTTACAGCCCTTGGGGTTTTCAACAGCTGAGTAAAATACAGAAACTAGTCCAGATGCAGCAATGAGAGTATAAGGAGCTTCAGACTTTCACTTTTTTCCCCATCTAAAGTAGTCCTGTACCTCTGTACAGGCACACTGAAACAAGCTCAGTCCTCTGAAAACCCATTAATACTGAAGCAAGTTTAAAGGCACTCAGAGTTGCTTTCCAAACACGTCGCAGAGAGTTCTAGAATTCGTTTCAACACCATCAGTATCAGGCCAATATCCAGAGGTTGAAAATTCCTGCTAAACTAGCGTGGGTTTTTTTTGGATTTTTTCTTATTCTAGAATCACAGGTAAACACTGAACTGGAAAATTTTGAGGTTCTTTCAAAGGTTAACCAGCCACGACACCAAAACTACCCCAAGGTTTTACCCCAAAGACCTCCTTCCAAGGAATGCTTCTTCTGAAGTATAATTGGGCTTTGCTGGCTCATGAATTTCCCAACTGCTAATACATGAACTCCAAAGAAAAGGCAGTGATGCTCATGGAAGGAAAAAAACGGTACACAAACAGGAGAGGGACGAAGATCTCAACAAACTCCTTTTTGCTGCCTTGCCACATGACCAAAGCATGCAAAGAGACCATGACAAATAAAATACTCCTGAAACTATCAGTGACTACTAATTAAGAATTCTTTTCTGTATTTTTAACACAAAGATAAATTAAACAAGGCTGGTCATTCTATTCGTCAACAAGTAAGAGGAAAAAGTTAGCCTTTTACAGAGAACCATGTGATTTTCTCATCTACAGTCTGACACAAGAACATATTCTTGCCTCTTTTTCTTTTTTTTAAACTCTTCTCTCTTAACACAATTTAATATTCATTGATGCAATTTAGAACAGATGCTATTTCTGTTCTTCAGTTATCCAGATAATCTCTTAATTAAATAGCTGCATACAGTATCCAGAGAATTGAATTTATATTTTAATCACATATTCTTCCCCTTTATTATTTTGCTTTTACTTGCTCTGGCATGTGGGTTTATTGCACACAGCTGTAAAAAACCTGCATGGCTAAATTCTGTAATGCAGACTTTTGAAAGCAACCAAAGAATGACTTAAATATGAACAGTTCTGATTCTCAAAAACAATGAAAAGCAAAATGGTTTTACAAGATCATCACTGAAGCCACTATGATTGTACATTCTGTATATGTTAGATATGCATTTATATATTGCAGGTGAAACAAACTTAATTTCTCAACTATTTAAACAGTAGTATTATCACAGTCACAACTGGAAACTACTTCCCAAAAGTCATTCAGAGAGCAAAAGCTTAAATGCTGACCAGCAAACAACCCTCATACTCCGAGCCCTATGCTCCCAATCCTTATTCAAGGACTTTTAGAGAACAGTCAAAAACCAGGGGGTGATGCAATTCTTTAATTAGAAAGCATCATGTGTCTGCACAGCAAGCTGAACACTAGGATGATCTCTATTACACAAGCATTCTTCAAAATACACTTCTAGTATCACATCACTCCATCTTTTCTCTACTACCTTTCAATAAAAACATTTTTTCAAGACATGATTAAACATTCATACATTATAGAAAAATAACCTCAGCATTGCCTGTTATAGACAGAAGATTATTTAGCCGGCATATGGGAAAAAAAATCAGAGCTCTGGTATCCATCTCTCAAAATGCTTCTCTAAGGTAAAACTGGAGAAATCTCCCTTGACACATTTTTATGGAAAAAAAGAAGGCTGCAGGATTAAGTTAATATTGCACTAGCTGTATCCTTTTCTTAGGCATCAGACATTAGCTAATCCTAATGCACTGATTGATTTATTTGGTATGTTAAAAATGTTGTATCATCTTAACTCACCAGGGAGGAGCCTAGTGCAATCTGTGTAACTGTTTACGGCACTGACCAATTTTTGACTGTGATTTTGTGTTCACCAGTTATCTCACATTATAGTCTATAAAGTAGCATATTTGTTAAGTGGAAGAAGGACAATTACATTCACCACGTTAAACTTAAATAATCCTATTTACCAAATGAAACTTAGTAAAAAAATGCATACTGAATCTCTGTAAATATAATATAGGTTTCTTGTATTAATCTCTAGAATAGTTCAAAATTTTATAGGGATGTTTATTATTGTGCTTTAACTTAAATTGTGTATATTTATGCATTATGTAGAAATATTTAATTTTATATTGATATTTACTATTAATATATTAGATGTTCTACTAAATATTTACTATTAATATATGATATGCATTACTAAATATTTAAACAAGTCACATACAAATATAGCTAAAAGTGAAGGAAAATTTGGATAAAAAACTAATAAATCAGTAATGTATCCAAAATAAAAGGTGCTGTACTCAGTAGATTTTCTGTGGGGTTTTTTTTAGGTTTTGTCTGGAAGTTTTTGTTGTTGCTGTTGTATGGGTTTTTTTGCTTTATTTGTTTGACTGGGCTTTTTTACTTAGAATGTGATCATTTGAAGAGCCTCCCAGAATGTCCATCCAGATTCCAAGATGGAAAAGAATGCTCCCTCCAAGCAGCACAGTGAACTCGCAGCAGGTCAGACCAGCAGCTGCGCTGGAAGGTCCTGTCCTGTGGCTGGTGTGTCCCAGCACCGCACCCCTCCTACGCGTGGGATTACCTCCAAACCACGCCAGGGGTGACCCAAGGCAAGGGCAAACCTCAACCCCACCTTCAGCTGCCTTACAGCAGGGATTAGAGAGGGATCGGGGCTCCCAAGGGAAAGGACAAGAAGCCACGGACACGAGCCAGCATGTAAAAAATTTTTGTTAGAAGTAAGAAAGATTTTCCCTGTGACGATGCTCAAATGTGGGAGCAGGGCATCCAGAAAGACTGCAGAATCTCCTGGCTTTGGGAAGATGCAAAATTGGAATGGGCAGAGAGCTGAGCAAATTGGGCTGCCTCCACCTGCTCTGAGTGAAGTCTGGATAAGATGTTCTCACATCCCTTCTGAGCTTATCTGCTGCGACACCATTCCGTGTTCTTGCACATGGGTACAGGAAAATTCTGCATCAATGCATCAGGTAATAAGCATTTAGTGAAACACTAGTGGTCAAGATTTAAAGAAATCTCCAAGTGACAATTTAAAAACCTTTTTCTGAAGTGTTTCCTAAGAGTAGTGTGTTACATTCTGCAAGTTTTTACCATTCAGTTCTCATCACCTCTTCATGGCCCTGCCCCTTCAGCTTCTTCCCTGCCCCTGCAATCAGGCTGGTGAGTGACACAAAGTTCAACCCTCTGCCCTGTTCCTCAACACACACATAGATTTTGGCCCTTGTTCTGCAGTGGGGGGATTCTCCTGAAACTGCTTATTTTAAACCCCTTAGTGATGGCCTTCTCTGTTACAGATTTGCTAGCAAACAGGAAAATTTAGACACACAAGTACCTTAATTGTGAGGGAAATGAGGCAATCGGACTGTTAATGTCGGTGCAACTGGGAAAACAATTTTATACTGTCAACACTGGAAGTGCTTTTATAAATAGAAACTTTAAACTTTGTGAAAGGCTACAAGGAAGGGAAAAGAGGCATTCTCTGCACAAAACAGTGTAATCTTCTCTGACAATTTCTCATTAAAGGTAATGTTGTTATTACTTCTCATTAAAGAAACTTCATACCTATCCATGTATTTTATTTTCTCTTTCCCCTACTGTGCACCAACTTCCATGCATAGTTCCTGCACTACAGTCAATGATAAACAGTATGTCCTAAAGCAACTAAAAAAGCACATCTGTCAAAAACATTTAATGCTGTGATGAATGGAACTCATCAACTATTATTTGACCCACTTTTCCTCCTGTGAGCCTTTGGAAAATCCCTTATTGTGATATGGTAGCTTTAATACAAAGTAATTACGGATTCCTAATCACAGAACTTTGTCTCTTTTTAATCAGCATCCTGCAAGACACAAGTAGTTCCTGAAACACAAGAGTTAAGCAAAACTCTTCAACAACATGTATCAGAAAACCTGAACTCTTAGGGAAGACTTTATGATTTATTTCTGAAACATCTGAAGACTGTATAAAAATTCAGCATGCCATCTCTAAGATTACAGATAGGACTACCAATAAAGAGACAATTTTCCTAGAAATTTTCTTTTGTATGGTTCTTTTTGCTGGAAATTCTGTTTAAGAAAGCAGTATTTGGACCATGTTTTAAAGTTTTGTATAGATATTGCTAGAATAAAAATATAATTTTACAGAGTGGTGTAATTATTTAAATGTCCCTGAAAATGACAATGAAAACCAAAGAAAACAGGGAGAATTTTGTGTTTCCAGAAAACATATTAGGGCTTCACACAAAGAACACTTCACATTACAGATAACATATTGCCCAAATAAGAAGACTGATTAGCACTAGAAAAATTTGTAATTGTGTCCTGTAGGTTATTGTGATCTAATCAGACACATAATAAACAAAAGACTATCTTTAGTCCAAAGTGTACCCTATTTGTTCAGTGAAAGGCTATGACATATCAAGAATGGCTTGACCTACTCTCCCTCCATCTGTTGAGTACCTAAGTGGCTTAGCAACTTAGCTCTTCCCACAAACAGAATCAAACATCGTGTCTGTACACAGTTCTCACTGCACTTCCTTATACACAGGAATCTAAGGTTGCTAATGATTTGTAATCCAGCTATAAACAGAAAGAAGTGTATAATCTCTTTAGGAGGTACTCTCCTAAACATTAACAGATGAGTAGATTGCAGGAATATTAAAGACTGAAAGCTCAATGACAGTAACTAAGTAAAGGTTTGTCTGTTTTGCCTTCCTTTCTTAAACACAGGGCAATGATACATTGCTCACAATTACTTAGCACATTAGCACTATTTCTTATGATGGATTCAAGTAAGAAGTTGAAGCTATAGATCAAGTATTGTCAAGAAATGGAAAGAAGGAGCTTCTCACACTCTTTCTGTGTCTTTCCATACAGAGAGGACAAAAGACAAGAATTCAGGTCACTGTTATTCTTGCTAACCCTGTGCAGATATTCCTTCTTCTTTTCCACCTGCTGTTGGGAGAGCAGGGATATGTGAGGTTGTCGCCGGCGGCAGCTTTCCTGATTACCCTTCTACTGTCTCCTAATCTGCATTTTACATTATCACTACTCAAAGAAACACTGTGCCTTTTCAAATGTTAGCATGGCTAGCTACTACTATCCCAGACTGATGTCAAGACACACTTGTGGGGGAGTCAGGTGTTTCGTATAAAATGTTAAGCATTTATTTTGCATCATCATCAATGCACTTTCGATGCACATCGATGCACATAAGAAAAACATGAGCTTTAATGGTCTATTCAGAAAGTGACTCAGAAGCAACGAAAAATGTTAGCAATACCCCATCCAACCTGAGTAAGATATTCACAGTGAATAGTGAGATAAACAGTGAGGGGAAGTACAAAAAAAAGTGAAGACTATAAAATAAAACTTGGACTTTGAATCAAATGACAGAATAAACACTACACAGCATTTTTAAAAACAGACTTAGAATAATCTCTTCAATTTCAAATTGGTAATGTAAAGATTGTCCCTGGACAATATTTTGTCTTACAGAGTGACTCTTCTGCTTAAAAACACCTAGAAAAGTGCAAAGGCAACCTCTTCAAATTTTCCAATGTTTGCATGCATTTCAGCATGGAAAGTCCTTTGTGTAGCACAGACTGGTTAAGTGCTCGTACACTTTACCATTGGCATGGTATTTCTGCTCCTTGCATTATTACAGCTTTTTTGACTGCTACTTCTTGGAGGAGATCCTTCCCTTGTGCAGAAAAGACTCCTCTCAAGACACATGGGAAGGGCACAAAACATTGTTCTTAAAAAAAAACAGGTCCTCACACTGTAGCTGTCAATTTTCCAATTTGCAGTGTTCCTAGTTATTTCTGCCAAGCTATAAAAAGCGTGTATTTCAAAAAGGTTCTTGTACAAAGTTTATTGTGAGCCTGACCTTAATTTCAGAATAATAAACGAAACCTCTTTCATTTTGTAAAAAAGTGTCTACTGTCCTGGCCAGATACCAAGCAACAAAAATAACCTAGATTAAAGTTAATTAAAGCTGATGCTCTGGATCTTGTGACCTTCTGTCCCAGACATGTTGCTAAACCAAAGCGCAGAGGAGTCCTTGTGCTGCAAATAGGATTCAGATCCATTAGTGTAAGTTTCGCATTTCATCTAAAATTCTGCATAGTTATGATGGTATTCTCTCCTTGCTAGAGTAATAACAGAAGACTGGATGCAAACCTGCAAGCCTGCCATGAGCTTCTCGTGGTTCTGCAGTTCTGGCACCAATGCTCAAGCTGCAGCCAACATGGACAGTGCTGTGTTCCTACACCATCACCAGCCCAAGGCAAGGATGAGAGACAGAAGGTGGAGACAGGAAAAGATTTGTGAGGTCCCCCTCCTGTCTAAACACGACACTGCCAGGAAAGGCAGAGGTGGGACAAAGGACAGCATCCGTTCATACTCACTTCATCAGTTGTTATGTGAACTCCCTTCTTTAAGACAACTCTCAAAAAGCTTCCTTTGTATCCTTCTCTATCAATGCCCCTTTCTGAGCCAGACATATGAGCCCCTTCTCCTACCTTGCAGCTCTCAAAAATCACTGCAAACATAGGTTGGTGACCTGAGATGCTACTGTTCATTACCAGAGCTGGTACACACAAAAGGGCTGAGATTTCAGGCTGTATCTATAGTAGTAGATAACTAACCCTAGAAATTCAACAGTATGACTGCATCCCAGCGCTCACACCATGCTCAATTTCATAGGGCAGATACAGCTTTGGGAAGTAATGTTTCTACAGACATCAAATAGGGTATGGTCATTTAAAGGAAACAAAGCCATACCAAAAGTCTACTTAAGACCTGTAATAACAAGGGATGCGCAGGACAGAAAGTCAGATCAAATGCAATTAACTTCCATAAAAGCTCTATAAGATAAAAGAAGATCCAAATGCCATATGCCAAAGAAAGAGGTGCCATAAAACCTAACCTGGAACTGAATATTACTAACAAACTAAAGCTGACTTCCAGTGCATTATTGTATGCTTCAATGTCTCTAAAGGACTTTTCACTCTCTACAATAGTCTACTGTAATTGTCACAGGGTAATCAGATCTGTTGAGCATGCAGGAACTCTCTTTCAAAATGTTATGGTGCTTACAAAGGATTTTATTCATTACACAGATTAATAGCTGTTCTTTGAACTCCCTCTCCTTCACCCAAGACTGTGCTGAGTGTTGGTCCAGTGCTGCCTGCAGGACAGTGGAGAAGGGCTTTAAGAATTTGCCTGTGAGAGGAAAAGCAAACTTACATGAAAAAATCTTACTGTGAATTGTAATTGAAAATAAAATTCTCAAGCTAGCATGAGTCCCTTAATTATTAAAATAGACTAACCATAAAAACAAATTCTTAGAAGTAATACAAGAGGAATCTGATTTTGATCATACTTATCCTCCATTTCCCCCATTTCAGCATCAGTTAATTCTTGTTTTGAAGTCCACGTTCAGCAAACTTCTTAGGTTCCATGATAAAAATATTACAGAAGTTTCTGCTACAGACAAGTATGTGATTATCTTGTGCATTACACAGATATAACCTAAGCACAGGTTATCTGCCAGAAAGCAAGCAAGGGCACACTTACATCATGTTGATACTTACTCATCATGTGCTCTTAAGAAAGGGTTGTTAATGTAGATTCCTTGTATACATGTGAGATAGTTATCATTTAAAATATCACAGAAATTATTTGCTTTTATATTTCTGGTTTATAAATGTTTTATTCATCAAACTTCTTAAATTACATTTTAAAATAACATTTTAAATCTACCGAATGACACAAATATAATAAATTTTCATTTATAATGATATCTTTTCATATACATTCTTATGTTCACCTTGTTATGAAAAAGAAACGGAAACATTAATTGCAAGCAGGCTAAAGTGCCTGTACACTTTGAAATCTGTATTGCTATATGTATAATTAAATAATGCATGAAAATGACATTTGTAGCTTTCCTAAATGCTCTTAAGATGTTAAATTAATTTATTCTAAATTCAAACCTAAATAAATGATGACTAATGCTAGAGCAAGCTTCAGAAATGTTGTCCCAAGGCTGTATTTTCCCAGGGATGTGTAATATCTGAAAATGATAGTTCACTGCCGGATTAATTTTCTTCGCCCTTCCTGTACCTGTAGTATGGCTACTCTGATTTTGCTTCAACATTCAGGGTAGCCTGGGACTCTTGTTTGAAATGAAACACTTTTGAGAGATTAAAAGGTTATAACACCAAAAAACCCCCAACCCCATTACCATAAATTGGTGGCATCCAGTTTAATAAAATGCCATCTGTGGTTTTATTCAATTAGTCTTTCCCATAGTTTTCATTAAAGGCAATGAAATAGATCCTGTGTACATCAGCCTGGCAGAGCATCACCAAGGGACATCTGCACAACCACGCTAAAGACTTGGCTCAATGCGAACAGAAGGAGCTACCATCAAAATAACAAATTCATCTAAGATGAATACATAACTGTGTGCATGGACACAGGCATAACTGTATGTATGAACAGAAATAAAGTATCTAGCTGATCTGCAGCTGAACTGCCTACGAAAAAAAAAAGCAGCTATCACAGCACCAATAAACACGTAAATGAACGTGAAAGCAAAACTGCAAGCGTAACGCTGCTGAACTCTCAGTTCTGTGATAATCTTGCTAGACCCATTTACATAGCTTGTGCCATAACCAGAAAAACATGCTTGTTATTTGCAACAAAAAGTAGAATAAACCAAAACATAAAAAGGACTTCTAGGACACCTTGTCAAATTGCAAAGGCAGAGCAAAGGGAGGGTAGTCTGAGGTGGTATACTGTGGTGGCAGGCTCATCACAAGCTCTTTTGAAATTGTTTGAATATATGGAATGCAAAGGAGAGCTTGCATGGTCTCATTTCCTCTTCTTAAGGCACAATAGCAAGCTCTGCATATCAGAATTAATGTTCACAGTACAGAAGTAAACAGCAGTCAAGGTATTTTACATGGATAAATCACATTACAATAAAATCCAAGGCAATAGCCAGTAAAGACTTCCAGAATAATTACAGCAACAAGCAACAAAAATAAGGGCATTGCTTCTACTTCATATAACATACATGAGCAACAACAAAACTTTACTGAAAACTTCCCACATGCATTACCAGCCCTTTCACACAGAAGGATGCCTATCCTTACAAACTGTGGAGTAAGCACAGAGCTTGCACTCCTGGGCAGGAAGACTGTGGAAGAAGAAGGGCTGCTGGCCAAAGGAGGCAGAATAACTCCTTATGAAAGAGAATTTGGGAAGACAGGCAGACAGGACACCTGTAAAGTACATTTTCTCCCCTGCTAAGAATTCAATTCAGCTTCCGTTCCAAGTCAGCGAGAGACTTCCCAGTATAGAAAGATTGCTTAATTTCTTTCTGTTTTTAATGTTTTTATTCTAAATCAGACCTCAACTTGAGAATGTTTTTCTCCCTTGAGCATGGAGAAGGAAATCCATTGATTCCTCTTCAAGTGCAGTAATGGATATCCAATCTCAGAGATGTAATGAAAGATAGTCTGCTATTTAAAAAAACCACAAAATTAAAAGGAAACCTCTCTCATGTAATGAACCACTAAACCTTGCCATATACATCAAGTGCACTTCATTGAGAATTTCACTTAATAGCAAAATGACTGAAGAGTGGTGTCCCCAAACTAGAAATTGTATCACAGACTGCAAGGATCCTGCCAGTCTCGCACTCCAATGTAGGAAGGACCACAATTAATAAAAAAAAATTCAGCAAGACAACCACAGTATTCCCATCGTTTCACCTTATGGTCTGTCTTCTCCTTGTCCCTCTCCCATATTCCAGTTTCTTTCTGCCTTTTCTCTTTTAATGACTTTGTCCACCCAGGGAGAGCAGCTCCGGGTCAGGGATGCTGCTGAGGAACATGCCTGGATGCCAGGCTGCTGGCTGCCACCCTAAAGATGGACCTTGATTACAGCTCCTTGAATACTGGCCAGACTTACCCATATTCCAATGGGAAGCAATTGGTTTTAAATCAAAGGTCTGCATAAACATGCCATTCACTATTCATTATTATAAGGTTGACCAAGAAGATTTTTCAGATGTCTGTTGCACCAAAGTCCTGTATCAAGGTGGTAATCCTGAGCCTGCTCTACACTCCAGGAAGCCAATGAAGCCACCATGAAGGGTTTTCCATAATCAGGAATACCTTAACTCAGAAGAGCAGTTAATTTTGTTCCATCAAAGTTGTTTTACTGGCTCTAATCTTCCACCTGCATTTCAGTATCTCATCAGAGTGCTCCAGCTTATAAAAGCCTGATGACTCCCATGAACACAGTAAACCTCAAGCAGCTGACAAGTGCCATAGCTCTCAGTCACCGTCTCTCCTACCCACCCTTCTTCTAAAATCTTTGTTGTTTAAAGCCAGTACAGTCACGCAGTAAACATCCCACCACCCAGGCTGACAGACATGCTAAAATGTCTAGAAGCAGCCCACATTTGTATTACTGTAAGTGCTGCAAAACTGCTGAAGGGTTGGCTGGCTGAGGCAAGGCTACACACCTCACATTTTCTTTCCTTCTATTGTTAGCAATTAAAAAAAAAAAATCACAAAACCAGAAACACATGCCAGAGAAGGATAAGGGATATTATTGGACTTTCAAGGTAGATAAAAAAAGAACGAGGAAGCATAATGCACAACAGAAGGAAGCAAAGCAGCAAAGACATCTCAGAATCTTTAACAATGAACTGTATGTGTATTTAAGGAGACAATAAGACAACCAAGGCATCAGGTAAAGATGTAAAAGACTGATATATTATTGCCAAAATAAAATATGCCATTAAATCTTTGGCAGGAAGGCAAGCGGAATCTATAAACAGGAGTAATTATACTAACAAGCAACTTACACACTAGAAATACTGAATAAAGACAAATAATAATTAATTCTTTGTGACAGCTGTCGCTAGATTATAGCAATCACATTAGCACTCAGAAGCAAAACTATGAAAACAGTCACTAAAATGGCCTTTATTTTTCAAATGTTTTAATTAACATAACAGTTTTGGGAGCTGCTTGAGTCCATTCCTAAACTAAATACAATTCTGAGTTGTGTGTACTTCAGTGCAGGCAAATTTCACATCTCTCATTATTTCACTGAAATAACAGTAACACACTTGAAAGCTAATTCAGAAAACACATTTCCAGTAAAAAATAGAATTAACGATTTGGAGGAGTTTATTTCCCATACAATGTACCTTGAAGATCTTATGTATCTGGCTTTGGCTATACTCATGAGTTCTTTTTCCCAAACAGACTGGATTCTTTTTCCTTTATTTGAAAACACTAAACGAATTTCACAAATATTTGATGTCCTTCCTTAACACACCCAGAAAAGGAACATGCCAGGACCTCTGCTGCTGTTCTTGAAAGGCATTTTTTACAAGCCAATTGTCATACAATGCATTGAAATACGTTCAGAAGCTTAAGAGTCTTACTGATAAGTTAAACTTCATTGCAAAAGCAACTAGGAAAACTTACTGTGGCAATTTACTAAGGGCAATCTCTAGCAAAAAGAAACTATTTTTTCGTGCTTCCTGTACACCCCATATTTGGCTTCTGCTCTGATGTTTGTGGAAAGAGAGGGTTACTGCAGAAAAGTAAAGCAAAACAAGACTCTCCATTTAAATAACACCTAAGTGGATACACTCAACACTCTTCTTCCCTAATAGTTTTGTCAAGTCCATAGGTCTCATGGAAAGGCTGTAAAGAAAACAATTAAAGCCAAGAAGCTGTCTTCTGAGGTAGAGGGGGCTTGGTTAGATAAAGGAAATTCTACAAAGGAATCCCTTAACATCTTTGGTTATCACTCCGACCTTCTGAGGACTTAACAGAAAAATGTTAAGCTGCAGAAGTATCTGCTAGGTAGAAAACATTTATGGAAAGAAATCCACAGAGACATCTCAAGGGAATGAATTCTAGCACAGCTTTCAAAATCATTGTTTTACTTAATTGCAAACAAGCTTGAGGTTTGGTAACTTTACTTTTAACCCAGGACACTGTTAATTTCTGCAGTATTTTGGTCTTTTTCTTTTTTTTTTTTTTTCCCTGTCTGCTTGTTCTTTAAATAGATTTGGTGGCCTGGAAAGATACTGAGTCAGATTTCCTGAAAAGGGACTGTGATTTTAATATCGGCAGCATCTGATCCTGTGTGTTTCCGGCAGATAGAGCAGGAACACCACCTGATTGCTGCAGTTGTGCTCTGGATGTTAAGAATCATCCAAAAGCCTGAGAGAGCAGGAGTTTGCTGCTTTGTGCCAGGTAAACCGATCTCCAAGTGACTGTAAACTAACTCCTCTGTTTGCAAGGTTACTTTTTATTCAGGTCAGTTCAGTGGCTCAGGTCTGCCTGGGTAGCTAAGAGCATGCAGCTGCAGCTCTGAAAAAATGGACTAGAAGGACTGCCAAAGTGAAGGGAGAGAAGCAGAGGCTCCTTCCAACCATGCCAGCTGCACAGCATACACAAGAGCAACCCAAGCAGTGCCTCCAGAGCTCTGGGGTCCCACTGGGAAGACCTATCTGCATTAAAGGAATTGCTATTTCTGGAATACTTACAGAAGTCTTACACAACACCTCTCACCAGTTGTGTTATCTGCTTCAGAAACTGCAGCACCGTGTGCTACAGCACACTTGGAGAAACAGGGAAAATGCTTTTTATAGCACAGCATAAACCTTAGGAGGTCACGCTGCAGCAAGGAATATGCTCATGAGTCAACATGGTGCCTGATGCCTAAAAAATAGTGACAATGGCAACATAGAGATGATGATGGATTTATCCAAACCCTTGTGTAAACAGGATTTAGAAGAACAATGCTAAATTGACTTCTGTGACTTGATACAATCAAGACCATCCAAAAGACAAAACATTGCAGCATTGAATGGCATTCATGAGTTCACGTACAGGTTACTCCCCTCACCTTTAGTTAAAATACCAATCCTTTGGAAGGTATCCATTTCCTTGGCTGTTTAAACACGGTGTTAAAAACTGAGTATCCAGCTCGGGTGGTCTTTCAAAAACCCCACCTGTGAATGAGTGGAACAACTGCTTATCTTTGACAACTACAGTTGCACATAAGACTATCAAGACATTTTTGGATGTTATTGTGGTGGGACTAGAGAAAGAGACCCTTGTGACAGCTGCTTAGGTTCCCTTCTGCTCCTGTCTTCCCTCATGTGACTTCATCTGCATTACCTGTACTGACTCTGCAATCCTCCACCACACAGACTCATTGAAACCCTCATGCCTCTTCTCTTTTATCCTACATTTTCCTGTTCTTATTATTACAGGGGAGGAGTGTTCACAGCACATCATTTCAGATAGGAAGCTGACTTTCCTATTTGAACAATGGCTGCAGCATCTCCACTCCACAGCTGAGAAGAGAAACCTCACCAGGAGCAGCGCAGGGAACCCACGCACGCCCCAGAGGAGGCTGTCAGGCAGCCCCAGCCCAGCAGGCAGACGAGCCCGATTTCTGATACCTGAAGGCAGGCAAGGCAACCTCCCATGCTTCAAGCCCACTCTTTGAGCAGGATTTAAATTTTCCTGAACAAATAAAACCTAAAAAGGGAAATGCCACTGAAATATACTCTTTTTAAAATACTGTATCATCCTTCAAACAAAGGACTCACTCAGCAGTTTCACTGCTTCTTCTACTGCCCAGAAGTGGAGAATGGCTGAACAAGCCCTTGCCCTCCTTATGGCATAAGAACTGTGCACAAATGAACACGGGGAGGGTATTACACCATTCTCCACTGGCTGCACCAAAGCCAACCCATGAAAAAGTCATCCTGATGCAACAGCGAGTAGCACTGCGGGGTTTAACAGGAGGGAAGGTCTGTCTGGAGCTGCAGGTGGCTGTACTGCCAGAAGGAACTGCAGCCAAGATGAGGAATTTCTATGGAGACATGGACACTATGTGCTGAACATGCTCCTATTTCCTCCATAGGGCAAGAGAAGGAAATCCAACTATTCGCTCAATAATTCAAGGCAGGATAAAGCACACATTACTGCTGAAAACCACAGCTAAAGAAAGCAGAAATTTACTGATTACAGTGAAAGGCACAGATATGGAAAATGAGTCCAAGCAAACCATTATTTATTTTTAAGAAGGAAAAAAAAATTCTGACTAACCCATATGCTCCTACAAGACTCACTCATTTGTATGATAAGTGATCTGTTGGAAATTGATTCAGAACAAGTTAAAAGGTGGATTATAAAGCAATCACAAGAAAAGTCAGTTCATACTCTTCTGAGTCCATAGCAAGACACTCCGAACCATTGTTAAAGCACACTGGAACAGTTTACCTGGACTCCTGGACGATTAATGTAAAGCTAATTCATCTTTCCTACTTGCTTCCCTCTCATGCTAAACAAGCAGTGCAGCACTTCACACTTTGACCTTAGAATACACTCTTCGTAGTGTAGCACTTGCTCCACAGATTTAGCCGAAATCTTAAAAAATACATTACCTAATTTTTAGTTAAAAATAATTTTCATCTGTTCATTTGTAAAATGTCTGAAATGAAATATTTTTAATGCCTGATTGTATTGACTTGCAGCCAGACTTTTATAGATTTCTTGATGTCAGCGGCTTTTGTAACATTCCTGAAACTCAGAACCTGGTGGACCAATTTCTGTTGGTTTTTTACCCTGACATACTGTATTAAAAAAAAAAAAAAAAAAAAAAATCACGGCTTTGCAGCTTGAAGCAATTTCTCACAACTCAATTAATATCTCCTGGACAGAGCTTAAAATGAAAAACTTGCCATGAGCTACAGCATAAATATCAAGGTTAAGTTCTAAAAGCATTTAAACCTTTCAGTGAGGTTTTCGCTTATAAATGGTTTGACAATTTTTTCAGTGTCCAGTGATTTTCAAAGCCTGTTTGGTACGCATATGCTAGTTTTAGACAGTTATTCTAATATGAAAGTGGTTCTGAAACTAACATCACCATTCCTGCTATCACCACTAATATCTTCTGATACTTTTAAAGGCAAATTTGCTTAGATTCAAAATCAGAAAGAAAAAGCACATTATTTCATACCTTTTGTCTTCACTGACAATCACAGACAAATTTTTTGCAACACAAACTGCAAGTTTTACATGTCAAAACATGAAAAAATAAAAATGTAAAAAATTTTCTCCTGTACTGATACTTTCCTCCAGCTTTCCTCCTGTACTAAACAAAATTAATGAGAGAGAAATCCTTCTCTATCCACCCTCCCCACAAAAAGTGATAAAATTTTACCTTGTAGTGAATATAGTAGGTATAGTGGGTATATAGGACAGTTTTAATTTAAGCAAGACCACACTGTTTAAGTATTATTTAAGTATTAATACCTACTGGATTTGTCCAAAGACATTTTCTCTCCATACACTTCCATGCAAAATCCCTGAGGCTGTACAAAACAGTCAGGTATTCAACAAGGCTGAATTCCACAAATAGCAGCAAACATTCAGGCTTGAGTTTATTGCAGAGAATTCTGTATGATCTACACAGATATTTTCCAACTGTTTTAAAGCATAAACTGCATATAGTTCTCTACTAGCAAATACATTTGCCCAAAGGATGCCATCATAAATTGTTTTATTTAGGTTTCATTTAATGCTTCAATAAATCCATTTATATACACTTATTCTACAGTGCCTTCCAGGTATTTATGTATAATACACGTCTATCTGTGTGCATGAGCATATACATGCTTCCTATCCTTAATTCTGCAATGCAATTCTTAGCATTCCAATTGAGGTCTTCTTAAAGAGAAAAGCTTTCATTGTTTCATGCTATATTCTTTCAAATGGCCTCAAAGAGTTATGTAGTGCTTTTCTTTCCCTAAATATGTAGGATTTTTTTTCTTGAAATTATTATTCCCCAAAATTCCTGGAAGATTTCCAACAACAAACTTCTCTTACCTCTCTTCAAGGACTGCATTATTACTTTCCTTTGATACTAGTTTCTCTGCTACAGGCTTTTTGTATTCATTTCTCCATCTCTAAATAAAATGTATTAAGGAATAGAACAAATCCTCAATCTCCTTGGAGGAAATGTTTTACCTGTACCTGTTTGATCCCAGCACCTCACCACACATGGATCACGGGACAGCTCTGCCACAGCTCTTGGATGCCGGCTGATCCCAGCACCACTCACAGCTCATCAGCCTCCCTTCATCCCACACCACATCCATGGATGCTAAGGGGCCTGAATGACAACTCACAACACAAAAAGATCTCCCTGAAGGTTTTCTTTGGCAGGAGAAGGTTTAGAAGAGCATTATACACTTTTCAGTACAGCACATAGAAAAAGATGGTATTGTTATTTGGAAAAATGTCAGTGAAAGAGTTTCTTCTGCTTCCCACTGTGCCATCCACAGAATTTGAACCATTTTTCCATTTAAAACAATTAAGAGATCAAGATCAAGATAGTAGTACATCATTACAGTGTCTAGTAGAAGCTATTAAGAACCAGCCAAATAAAAAAAAAAGCCAGGGAAATACAACTGATTAATATAAAGAGTCACTCTTGTATCCTAAAATTAGCTCTGTGTACCTCTGAAGAAATTCAAAAGTTCAGAGTTCTTCCTTCTTCTAATATACATTTTAAAGAATTCAAACAAATTTTTTTTCTAGAGAAAGAGCAGAAGATGTACCTTTCATTTGATTTAAAAGAGCAAATTTGGACAAAAATAAATAGCCAGATCTATTTTTGCTTTTTCAATTACTGGAAGGATAGATATTCTAAAAGAAAAGGATGTGTCTCCCAAATGTTTAAAGAATACTGAAGACCTCATTTAATTTATCTGAATTGTTGTTTACTAAGCCAGCTGTAAAACCTGAAGAATGATGAATAGCTGCACTCTTTGGGATTAGTTTTGCATTCTACTTAGCATCTATTTGTCTTCTTTATCTCCCAAAAACCATGGTGACACGAAGCTAGACAAATTTTTCTGTATTTGCTAATGCCTTCTTTTTTTTAATTGAAAGTTTGATTTAGAGCTACCTTATTTCTTTTAAAACAATACATACAATCTCTATAGCTAGTAGAAGGCAGTTTTGGAAGAAAAAAAGTAATTCAACTTTGCTTCAGTTTTGCTCCTTTTTTTCGACAAACTCAATGGGGAACTTCTGACAGCAAATTCTTCTCTCCAAAACTGTCTTCCCTGTCAGAGAAATATTCTTTCTTGAGAAATTAAGACACATACAACAAACTAACAAAATGCAACAAACTCCCCAAATTCCTTCTGCAGAACAGTGAGGCTGAGGCTTGTGTGATGCTTCCAGACAAGCTGGATGAAGACCTGATGAAACCTGCAGGTTGCTGCCAACAGGATGCTGTTCCCTTCCCTAGGGCTGTGTTTTTCTCACTGCTTCCTTTGCATTCAAACTGGCAATTATGGAATGGTGTGATCAGTTATCAACAATTCAGAAAGAAGTATGACTTCACAAGGGGAGAAATTACAATACTTGACAAACAGCCAGTTCTCTTCCAAGCTCCTGATCTACTGCAGTTTAGGAAGCTGAGCTGGTTTTAGCACCTCCAGTTACTTCCTCCTGCTGCACTGTAACTTTGGAGCTGGACATACTGAATATCCTTCTCCTTTTCTTAGTTACTCTTCCCATGTTTTCCAGAAAGTTCTCTTCTTACAGGCTGGCTTGCTTTAACACTTCTAGGGGACAAAAGAGCAAGTGCCAGTAGCTTGTCTACCATCATTTCTGGGAAATGACAGCTACACTGTTTAACATGAAGAGTTGTCACCAATCTGTCTTCAAACTTGTACTTTATCTCAGCTCCAGGGAGGGTTCAAGAGAGAAAACACGGCCTTACAATTCTTGCATGCAACTTTTATCAGGAGTCTGATACCAGTGCAGTTCAAATAAATCAAAGAACTGAAAAAGATGTTAGGCATATGTGGCAGCTAAAATATGAACCAAAAAGCATTCTGCTGTCTAAAATAATATTTTAAAAAATACTCAAAGGAATTAGCAAGGTGTCCTTGCAAGAAAGAATGAAATAACCCCCAAAATACAGCAACTCAAACTCATTGTATTAGAACACTCTGAATTGAAAATAAACCTGAACATATCCCAACAGATATGTTAACAGGAGTTTTAATGAAACATTTTAAATTTAGTACTCAAGATAAACTCAAGAATATTATGAAAGTTTATTTCTATTCTGCTCTTTCTGGCAATACCTGGGAGTTGAATTCATGCAACTTGGCCAGAACATACTAGTAGCAGTAGTAGTGGGAGATGCACCCACTTTCTGCTAACAGAAATCCCTGGTATCAGCGCCTGGAAAAAAATTGCTGCTGCTACTGCACTTTGGAGCTATGAGAGCAGCCAGTTCTCATGGTGTATGATAGATGCTAAGTAATAATTACAGGCACATGCAGCCTGAGGCTATACAGTCGCTTCTTAGAGCATTTTCTCCAGCAAGATGTGCGGTAAACTTCAGGGTTTTTTAGCAATCATGAATTTAATGAACTTTTACTCCATGTTACCTTCAAGAGAAGGCTGAAACAGTAGCAAGATGCAGTGACACACTCCACTCCTCCAACTATCTACAGCAGAGCAGTTGCTTTGAACTCCTTGAAACAACCAAATCATGATACAACATTTTATAGCCAGTCTTTTATTTACACGTACTCGTAATTCAAGAACTATTTACTGTTCTGTGCAGACAGCTTGTGAGCATGCTGGCCTAATGAGACAAAGTACCATTAAACTAGGTCTGCAGAAGCATGAAGATTCAGTAACCATCATCACAGACTCCTCATCAATTACACCTAAAAAAACTTCATAATGGCTACAATAAATCTATTTATCTTGCACAAGCTTAAGGGTATCTCCATCGTCCTATGAACAGAATAGCCATCCTGAAGTTCAATAAAACAACTGAAGCTTTTCACATACACAGTCAAGAACAGAGAATCTGAGCTAAAACACAGGCAAACCCAATCTAGAACCAGCTGGATACTCCGAAGTAAGAAGCCTTGACAGTCTTTTAAAATAATGCTGTTTGTTTAAAAAAATACCCTCCCTCAAAATACTGTTTTAAAACCTTATGTTTAAACATATACAGATTTTTCTAAATTTGATTCCTCTTGTTTTGTTTTACATTTTAAAAGTATCTTGAGCACCGCAGTCTTTAAAGAGAGGCGAGTGAAAAGACTTCACTTTGTGCCGATAGTGTTACAGCAATTTTGTACCACTGCCTGTTTTAGATCCCATTTATTATCAGTGATCATAAAAAGGACTTTTCTCTATGTAGATCAGCAAAGCTTCTATACTGCTTCATCTCTAAGTTTGGTACTTACTGACTTTTACTGAAAAATACATCCATATTGTACATTCTGTTTTATTTGTATTTGCAAATATTCAAGAAATAACTGAGTAAGAGATTACTAACATTTTTTCCTTTTATAAAGGCCCAATACTGAGAATGTATTCCCCTCTGCTATTTGAGACCTTATAGTCAGTAAATTCCTGCTTTCCTAAATTACATTTTCTCATGATACAAGTACATAACTTCACTGTGTAGGCTGCAAATCTGGTGGGGGAAAAAAACATTTTTTAAAAATGTCGAGTACTATCCGATTATTATTTTGTGGCAAGTTTTCCACCTACATTAAAACCCACAGATAGTAAAAGTCAAAAGGAGCTGTGTTACACACCAGATTGGCTCCAAAGGGAATGGAATTACTGTTTTTGTACTGAGTTTAGTGAGTTTTTTTTAACCACTTCACATTTTCAAAACTGAACCCGGAAACAACTGTATTTTAAACTATTTATGCTGTAGCAGAATAGATGCTTCAGAGCAGCCACGCTTTTAATTTTCCAGGTTATTCTGGATCTGAATATTCCCAAATGCTCCAACCATGTATTTTTGGTTGAAGATTAGTGCTTGAAGATATCTAAAGAACTCTTCTTTTTTTTTGAACATCAAATAGCATAGGTCCCTGAAATAAAATGTAGATGTTTGAAAATGCAGTTCCTGAATGACTTTATTTTTAGGGGATCTGGGCTAAACCATCTCTGAGAGCAAGCTTCAGGGTAGAGTCTTGCTTTGACTTCAATTATACAATGTGTTCTCCTGCAAATAATAGCAGTTTTTTCTTCTAGGCAATTAGACATGTTTTAAAAAGAAACCCTTATATAAGCCTTTCACAATTGAGGAAAGAGTAATTAACTTGCATAATTGTTAGTTGTGACCTGTAGTTTCAGTAATGCAGCTCAGCAGGCCTTAAAAACGTTCAGGCACAGGCTGCTAAATAGGATGTGTGAGGAAAGGAAAGGATGCAGAGAGTTTCACCCTCCTTTTAACCTATACACATCCCTGTCATGGCAGCAAACAGAGGGCAGATGTAAGAGGAGATGACCTTCAAGAACAGATCTCCGATATCAATTTTATTTCGTAAAATTTATTCCTTCTCTGAAGACAGAGCATTTCTCCACGGTATTATGGTTGGCTGAACAGGGCAGGAGGAAACACAAATTAAAAATCCCATTAGAGTGGCATACATATGACTCCATACAAGTAATGAGAGATAGGAATATCCATAAGATGGAAATGTATACATTAATTCTAGATATAAAATAGAAAGTTCGAATGAAAAAAACCTGAAACTTGAAGTAACTGAAAAGAATAACCATATGAAATATTTGTGGGAAAAAATTCCTTTTCCATTAGTTCAAAACTGACAGACGACTAGCACTGCAGTTTACAACTCAGAAATGCTCTCAGCCTGATACTGTACTAGTCCTATTACCTCCTCTCCAGAGCACCTTCAAGCAGGAAAGGCCACTACGTCGGACCAACTGCCCTGGCATCAACCTGCTCACTAACCTCACATTTCTCAATTCTACATTCATCACTCTCCTTTTGTTCCTTCTCTTTTCAGCACTTAAAATTTGCTTTATTTCAAATGACACCTGAATACGTTATTTAGGTACAAAAGCAAAATTAGCAGATGCATGCTCTTGCCTAGTAGCTCTCCTGTACAATTAATAATTGAAAATCTGATAAGTAAAAGCAGAACATCCTGGACATCAGCTTCCTGCTTACCTTTCTTCTCCGTTACTGAAGTCCTCCTTTTGATAACTACCTTAAATGATCATCCCAGGTAGGCATGCTACGGCAACATCAGGCAGGATTTTAAAGCAGTGCCATTCCCTTGCAATGTTACCAGACTGTGGTGTTTAATAAACATTGCTTTGCATTGACAAAGTCCATCTGCCCAGGGAGCTCATCCCTGTAATTGCTCCAGAGCAGTTACCAGAATCAGAGTCCTAACACGCACTGATGGGTACAGTTCACCAGGAAAACCAAGGCTACCTCTAATTTGAACCTGTATCACCTCTACAATCACCATATTAAAATATGGCATCTTAAACAGAGCTTCTTTATGTTCACCTTTGCTGCATGTGAGGTGCTACACTGCTAAAGCCCCTCTGCCATGGATCAGCCTGCACAGCCACAGCCACAGCCACAGCACACTGCCAGGGCACTCAGTCACAGCAGGGACACCAAAGCAAGCAGGCATGGCCCGTCCCCATCCTCTGCCACCCTCCACGTTCCCCGTGGGGCACCCATGCCTGAAACCCACCCCGCATGCCCACCCCACTTCTCCCAGTGAAGCTGATTCAGAATCAATCTAAAAAGGAGAAAATTAATGCAGAAAAAACTCCACTTCAAATATAGGACTGTGTTTCCAAAAGCAGCCTTCCATTTTTAGAGCAACAGCTTTTAAGTCCTCTGCTTGAGACATCTTGACTGCTATTTCCATGAAAGCTGAACGCTTCCAGCTCCCATGGAAATGAGCAAGTGAGGTGGGTGCTCAGCATCTCAGCAAGCCATGGCAGTAATTCTGCAAAGGAAAAATGTTAAACCTGAATCACCAACAATTAGGAGATGCTATTCAGTTTTAGAAAGCACTTAAAAAAATAAGCTATTGGAAGTAGAAAAAAAAAAAAAAAGAAAGAAAATTTAACTCAAAAGATGTAGAGAAAAAAAACAGCATTTGAAAATGCATTTAATTCCTGCATCCCCAGACTCCTGATTTTTCATAGCCTTGAGGTTGTGCCAGCATGCTGAAAAGATCAAAGTTAACATTCTTCCAAAGGGGTTGAAGATGACACACTACTAACCATCAACAAAACTGTAATTACAGTGGCTTTACATTTATTTGAGAATATTTTTGACTAATAGAGCTCCTTAAAAGACTGTTAGATATTTTGTTATGGTGACATTTTTACATTGCGTGCAATTTGTACTCCACACAAGGTCTAAAATTTTAACACACCCAAAGGCTCCACTAGAACTGGGTATTTAGGTCATTTCTATTACTGCAGTGAAGCATCAATTATTTCGTCTGTTACTCCTAGCCATTCTGTAATTTGCCAAGAGTAATGTTTTCCGTCAGGAAACTCTGGCAAGTCAATAAGCACAGGCTTGATTTGACTTGAACTGGCATCAAGGTTAGAAATGGAGAGGGCAAATGCAAATCTTCACTGTAAAACTAAACACTCTGGTTTGTGGGTGATTAGCCACGCTTCCTGCTCCTTCTCCTCACCAGCACTATCTTTTAACAGATGCAAGGAAAGAAACATACAGAAATTTCTACCTGTCGATGAAAATGTCTGTGTAATAAATGCTACACAGTGAATTATGAAGCAACATAAGCAAAATATGCTGGACAGCTGGCAAAGGGTTTCAAGGAACAGGAGTGACCACTGAGGCAAACTCTGAATACAACAAGAATGGTGACAACTGGTTTACATACAGAGAGCATAAATCAGGAATTTTTCTACTCATCCTTTTCTTCCCAGAGGGACAGCTTGGTCCCTGTAAGTTCAAGGGTACCCTGGGTCTTCCCCAGTTCTGCCCTTGGCAGCTGTTGCATGGGTCTCTAAAACTTACCAATTACATTGTTCCTAAGTACATAAAAGGAACAGAAACCTTCTGGTCCTTTTTTTCCTGTCAATCCAGACCTTCCTCTCCCCTTTTCGGGGAACAAAGGGATGGAGATGCCATCCTCTTCATGCTGATTTTAAGACCAGAATTCAGTCATTGCTGGATGGACCAAGAATAATTAATTTTAAATCACCCCTATGTAAGAGGTACAAAGAGTTTTGGAAAAGACATGAAGGCTACAACATTCAGATTTTAAAAAAAATTTATGGCAATAATAAACAGAAAATAAAACCAAAATGAGGAATTTGAAAACCTAACCCCCTAAATGTTAATGGGTAGTTAGAACTACAGTACTTATTCTAAAAGCTAGTGAATTGTGTACTGTGTAATTTAAGCATCAGCAACTAAATTTGCTTCTGTCTGCTTTTTTGAGGTACAATTTAATGTGCCAAACCACAAACTGTATCCACGTAGGACACAAGTGTAGAACAATTAAAAAAAACATAAAGCAAGTAATGGCCTGTATGTTTATAACAGTTGGCCTACAAAGTCTTGATTTTCATTACCCTCAAGACTTGATTGTGTGAAGATGGCTGCTATTTTTCTTTTGCTTCTTGTTTCTTCTGTCAGTATCAAAAAAATACCATCATCACAATCTGCCTGTATTTTCTGTCACTCTCAGGTAGTCATCAGACCAATCTATATTGGCATTTCAGCTAGCAAAATTACTCCAAAGCCCTTTCATTAATGGTCAATCAAATAACCATTTCTCTCAGGTAGTCATACTTCTTATCAGTTCTCAAGAACCCTGCCTCCCTGTTTTAAAGGGGAAAAACAATGATACATCCTGAACTACAAGAACATTGACAGTAGCACAGTAATACCCTTAACAGTCTTCTAAATGCTTTCTTTTGAATAAGACAAAAGAAATCCATTTGCTCACACCTTTCACAAACTGCACATTTTGAAATTTCAAGTCAAAATAAGGGGCACAGATGCTATGATCAAAGAGCAGCTGCTTGCTTAATCCATCAGGAAAACGATACAAACAAAAGCTTAAGTGAGCAAAATGATGAGAATTCAAATGTTGATGCTATAATTTTTATCAACTGAAAAGCAGAGTACACCCCTTAAATAACTGCAGAGAGGTACAATAATATGCAGACATTACAATGCTGATGGATTCCCAGTTTCAAAATAATGACAAAGCCATTAAATTCTACCATATAGCAAATATAGTGTCTTCCTGGTGATTGGAGCTACTTTCATTTCACAGCTGCTACAGAAAATGTCAGATTGTCTGGGTTATGGAACACAGAGAGTGTAATTTTTTTATTAAATGGCTTGTGCATCTAATTAGTTATTTAATACAACCAATGGTGCAAGCAGCCAAGTGGAACAGGTCTTATTTACTAAATTTAATGAGGTAATTTGTTAGGAAAAGTTACTGTGAAATGCCTGAATGAAGAATGAACAAAAACTACAGGGTAAGAAAACCAGGTTATTTTCTGCTCAGACATATAATATTAACCAGATGAACTGAAGACTTTCCCCAGGCTAGTACCTTAATTGGAGAGCTGCGCCCATTGCTAAAATCTGGGGAAAAAAATACTTGTAGCAATAAAAAGTTCATATTTGAATTGCTGCAAATGTAGTTACATCAGCAAGAACCTGACACTCAATCTACAAAGCCAGGTCATTTCTGCCAGCTGTTAACCCTTAACAGATGTCAACAAACAATATTTTTACCTATTAGACAGTGTTTGGACCTTAAGCACTGGAAAAAGCAGTAAGTATCAAAGTTTCCTTAGTGAAGATTATGCAAAATACAGCCATAAAAATTGATTTTCACCTGTATATAATAATTAATGTGTAAAATTCAGAAACATAATGTGCAATTTAATATTTCTTGGCAGAAGATCTCCTGTGGTACTTGGGTCTTCCAACTTCCTGACTTGCTACAACAAACAAGGAATCACTTGGCAGCAGTGAAGTATTATCTGGATAGTCCACTTGTGTAGCCTAAGCCTTAACAGAAGAGAAAGACATGACCCATCTAACCCAAGCTGCCTTGGGACACTAAAAAGGCTGATTTAATCCCAAACTGATTCAAAACATTTTTAACTGGAACTAATACAACATTCTGATATTTTTTATCAAGACTGAATGTTTCAATACTTCCTGGGCAGTTCTTTTCAGCTATATACTATTTTCACAAAAAATAACTGCAGACTGGTTTTTTGTGGGGAGGAGGTAATTACTACAGAAAAGAAAGGAAATACTAAATGTATCATTTAATATCATTTAATGTCTCATTTATGTATCAATGCTTCACTTAATTTGACCATAATTAGGCACACTTAAGATAGAAAAGCTATGTAGTGTTTGATACATAGTAAATAGTTGCTTTAATGTCATCATTTAAAAGTAGACTAGCATACTTTAAAAAGTGATCCAAAAATTATTTGCCCTTCTAAGATTAATTCTCCATCAATTTAAAACTAGCATTGAATAAGAGTATCAATAAGCAAAGTTAGACTTTGTCAGGAGAAATCTGTTGTCCACTAGAAGATACAGCTGAAGAAGCACAATTTAGATACTTGATAAATCTACCAGCAATTAACAGACCACTCCAGATGCCTCCAGATTGATGGTATTTGCCTCTAGATTGATGGTATTATTAGCTGGCATGAACAGTCACACATTGGAAAGTTTTAATGGCTCTTATTGATCAATATGCAGAATTTGTAGGTTTTTGGGGCACACAAATCAAATGGATTTATACTGAATTTGCTTTGTATTTTCATGTATCCTTTTTTCTTGCTTTTTCTTCCATTGTCAGTGCTACCTTTATTGAGAGCCTGTAACTAAAAAGGTAGCTTTTCCACTCCACTCAGCACTTCTCAGGCCATGCCTGGAACACTGTGTTGAGATTTCGTCCTCACTGTGCAAAAAAGATGTGAACAGGCTGGAAAGGGTCCGGAGAAGGGTCACAGAGATGACCAAAGGGTCAGGAAGCCTGTTCTATCCAAGTGGCTGAGAGAGCTGGGTGTGTTCAGCCTTGAGAAACTCCTTGGAGTGGAGACCTTGTCACCGTGTTCCAGTATTTAAAGGGTGGCTACCAACAAGTTGCAGATTGGAGATTCCCTTTCTACAAGGAGCCACATGGAAAAGACAAGGAGCAACTGGTACAAGTTACTCCTGGGGAGATTCTGACTGGACACAAGAGGAAAATTTTTCACAATGCAAAAAACCAGCCATTGGAATAATCTCTCTAGGGAAGTGATGGATTACTCAGCACTGGACACCTTGAAGATCCAGCTAAAAAGGGCACTGGGCCATCTTGTCTAGACCGTGTTTTTGCCAAGAAAGGCTGGACCAAATAACCCTTGAGGTCCCTTCAAGCCTGGTATTCTATGATTCTGTGAGAATTCAGGACTTAATTTATTCAAACATACAACCCATTGCTAGAGTAAAATATATGCAAGTATGTGGTAATGTAGTAGAGCATACTAGTAAGAGAAAAAACTCTCTCTCCAACTCCTGAAGCACATTAAAACCATTTCCACTTACTGAAAACTGAAGGCTTGTGAAACACTTGAGAGAAAACTGTTCCCAAATTACTAACACTAATTTAACACAAATTTTTTCTCTTATGTCTTCTCAAATGCCATTTTTGTATTTTAGAAAGTACATTTATATATGCTACCTGTTCAACTACTTTGCTGCTTTACTGAAATAAAAACTATGAATGGTGCTTTACTGAAATAAAACCACTGAATAGTTCCAATTACCTTGAAGTTCTGAAGTTGTGCACAAATGCCATTAAATACTCTATAGAATAAGCCCACTGTTGTGATTGCTCTGAAAAGTAAGCAGCTTTTAGCAAAGTCCAGCAGAACATTACTTCCTTGCCAACATCTGAGATAACTAATGAGATGTATATATACTGAAAGATACTCTTCCAACAAAAACCTAGGTAATTAATAGGTAGGATCCAAACCTGAAAAAAAACCCAAAAACCTATCTTTTCAACACAGCTGTGACATAAGGCCCAAAACCAAGGCTCAGAATCGTTAATGACATAATTGGAAAAATCCTTAATTTTGAGCTCTTAAGTATCCAGATACTAAATCTAAAAACCCAGAAGAAAGAAGATGTTTCTACAGCCTGCATTTTTGTTTCAGTTACAAATGCTACTTAAAACAGAGCCCTTGTGCATTTGAAATTTGGCTTAGAGAATACCATGAACTGCTGAGTAAAGGCAGTCTATCTCACATGACCCGTCAAATAGCACTTCAGTTTTCTTTAATTTTCAGTGTTTTAAAAGCCAAGTCCAACTTCACAATCAATGTAGAGAATAAACAGGTCCATTTGCAGAGTAATTCACCTATATGTTGCAGACATCTCCCTTAGGATTATATTAATTACACTGACTATAGTAACTAGATTGTCAGTGCCCATAAAGCTGAAGGTGACTGCCTCCCATACGTTTTTCACATACTTTTGTCTTTTATCTACTCTTGGTGAGGTAACACTCAAGACAGACTTCCATTAACAATCTGGCAGATTTTTTTCTGTACTTCAATACAGAATACAAAACCAGGTGGCTCAGAACCAATCAGAAATGGAATTTTTACATCTGAATCAAATTCAGAGATGCGTTATTCACTTCTACCCATAAACACATAAAAACTCGGAAATATCAATCAAGAAGAAAAACTTACTCCCTTCTTTACTAAAGGGGTTTTTTTTTTCTCATTATTCAGGCTTTTTTGTGATGTGGAGAGGCTGTTAATCAGCTCTTCACAGTGGAAAGCTGGCTCACAATATATGTGCCTAGAAACACTTACAGGGAAGGACCTAGCAAAAATAGGCAAGTTGCCTAGCTGTCCACTGAAGTATTTAGCCCTGTACTCTGAGGCAGCATCCACAGATACAATCACATCAGAAATCTCAGGTTCAGTGTTTCTTAATTTAACTTTTTACTGGGAAAGAAAGCAGGAAAGCTCTACTGCAGCTTTTTGACTATGAGCTTCACTATGCAAACAGAACTATACTTGATATCAGTGGCATTTTAGAGCTGACAATTTTGTCAGTTCTAACATGTTAGAAAAATCCATAGCTCTCGTGTGATAAACCTGCTCAAAATGAAGTGGAAAAGTATGCTTCTGCAAGCTTTAATTCTTCTGCCACTGACTGGATTCAGCATACTGAGAGAAGCTAAGACATTTCATTTAGGACATTGCAACATGTAGAGAAACCAGGAGGTCTCTTCTAATTCAGGAGAATTAGAAGCTCCAGTGGTGTACTTTATCATCCCCTTCATAGATTTACTGGAGTCTGCCTTAATATTATTTATATGCCTTCTATCCCCATATGAAGATGCCCCCAGGCACGCTGGTCTGGTGTTAACAACCATCCTCTACTTTCTAACCTAAATTCACTCGTGGCTTTCTTGGATACCATGATTTTCAGCTCTGTCCACCACAACTTTCCAGTGCTACGTTCCTTAAATGCAAGACCTTGGAATTGTAAACAGTCACCTGGGTTGGTTTTACCAGTGCTTCACTACCTGTACTAGAAATGCCTCACTGTATCTCTCACAACACACACTTGCTTAGTACATGGCTGCATAGCCTCAGTACACTAATTATTGTACTAGCGATGATAAACAGCGAATCCAGGTATTTCACCCTTTCTCCTGAATTTCCAGGAGGTATCAGTCATAAACCCAAAACTGATTGCTCTTCTGACTGACTGTAAATTCATGGCTGTTACGTCAATCTTCAAGGTCAACTTTTAAGTATTATTTACATCTACAAATTTTACACAATCAGCTATCTCCACAGGTGGCTTTTTTCAGTCAGCATCACTAATGAAAACATTTTCTAGATCTTGCTTATGCCTATTCAGAGGTTTCTTACTGGCCTGACTGCTCTGTTTTCAACCTACACACCAGCACAACCTGTTTGCCCAGTTTTCTACCTAACTTACAAGTCTATAGCATCAGCAGAAAAAAACCAACTTCACTGTTACCTATATAGACTAGAGTTACAGAAATGCTCAAAACGAGTTTCACAGAACCCTTGATGTTGGTAGGGGCCTTTGCAGGTCATCTGGTCCAACCTCCCTGCTCAAGCAGAACCACCAAGAGCCAGCTACCCAGGACCATGTCCAGTCATCTATAGAAGATCTCCAAGGATAGAGAACGCAATCTCTCTGGGCACCCTGTACCAGCGTAGAGTGACCTTCACAGAAAAACAGATTTTTCCTTAGGTACACACAAATGACACATCACTGGCTCATGTTCAGATGGGTGCTTTCCAGGCCTCCAGCTCTTGTTCTATAAAGCTGCTTTCCAGCTGGGCAGCCCCCAGCATAAACTGCTATATGGGGTTGGTCATCCTTAGGTGCAGGACTCAGCATTTTTCCTTGTTAAGCTTCATAAGGTTCCTGTCCACTCATTTCTCCTGTTGAGGTCCCTCTGGACAGCAGCATGACCATCTGGCACATCAGACACTCCTCCCAGATCTGTGCCATCAGCAAATTTGCTCTGCTCCATAATCCTGATCACTACTGAAGATGTTGCACAGGAACTGGCCCAGCATTAACCTTTGGGCACACTACTAGCTACTGTTCTCCAGTCAGGCTTTGTGCCTCTGAGCTCAGTCAGTCAGTCAGTCAGTTTTCAGCCCACCTCACTGTCTGCTCATCCAGCCCACACTCTGTCAGCTTCTTTGGGAAGATGTTACAGGAGACAGTGTTGGAAGCCTTAACAAAGTCAAGGTGGGCAAGATACACTGCCCTCCCCTCACCTACCAGGGGAGTCCTTTTTAACTCGCAGCATCTGGATGGTCGAGCATGACTTCCCCCTGGTGAACCCTAAAGACCTTCTTGTCTGTTTTAAATGCTTTGGAAACATTGGAAAATGCACCAATCTGTATTCAGTGCTTTAGTAGTTAAAAATTAGCATAGTTAAATCTGCTTTAGTGTAAATCCACACCAACTGAAAATCTATCATTTTAGTGTACAGCAGGTTTTCTTCTGATTTAAGCCACTCTTTTTTTTTCCCTAAGTAACAAAAAAGTATGAGTTTTACAATCCACACACATGTTCTCCCAGAGGTATGTGGAAAAAAAAGAAATTGATTCATCACGAAAGAATCAATGCACACTTTCCATCAAGATTCTGAGTTTTTGAGAGATTTTCTATGAACCCTAATAAAATTCCCTCCTAAATCCTATGCCCAAATCTTTGCTCTCTAATTACTAGAATCTTAGCAGGCAACCATAAGTAGACTAATCAAGCAAGAAAAACAGCATTTCTTTTCAGCTAAGTATATAAATCCCGCTCTCTCATGGTTTTCCTCCCAATTAAGCAGTTTGCAAACTTGATGAAGCTTTGGGGGAAAAAAATCCTATTAAAAATTCTAGAACTCTTTGAGTCTACATAAATTTTCAGGATGAATATTTTCTACCTGAACTCTGGAATAAACATATCTAACCATATATGAAAGCTCTCAGCACCCTCAGGAAATTCCTCAATGACCTGAATGTGTCAAAAAGAGGGAGAAGCAGATGACCACACTTTAAAAAACCGCATGAATGAGAAACAATAGATCAACTACTTATTGTATCTCTGCAAAGAGAGTATTTTTACCACAATTCCGTATATGCTTAATATTGATGATTTTTTAAAAAATTCATTCATGTCACACCATGTATGATTTTGCTATATAACCTGTCAAAATCTGAAATACACTGGAAAACAAAAGCATTGAGTTCTGCTTAGAAAACATGATACCACAATGAACTCTGGTGTCAGATTGTGCTTTCTCCTATTATTAGTATAGTTTTCAGGAAAGGTCCCCAGAAATAACTGATAAATAATTTTACACTGAAAATAAAGCATTGTTCTCTTTTTTCAGAATAAAATTATTCAATTTCCACTTCCCAGTTAAAACCTCAAAAAATACCTTTGTAAGTCTTGATCTCATTATCAAAAATTACCAGAAGATAATGAGAAAAATCAGTGTTTCTATGTGACCACAAAATTGGATACAACTTCTAGTGTTTGTTATGTAAGTTAAAAATAGAAATTTTCATAGTGTGGAGATGAGCACAATACCAGCAATTACATGTGGAAAACTAAAGAAGAAGCTAAAGGGAAAAAAGTATTATCCTTTTGTTCCTTTTTTTAATCTTTTCTTTGAGATTGTGCAGCAGCTATGCACAACTGTACAAGAAGACATTTTTGAACCACCACCATGCAGTTGAATGCTGCTGCCACACTGTTTCAACAGTTGCATAAATCAGCCTCACCTATTAGTAAACAGCTTTGGGCTTCTTCGTATTTTTTTAATTTTTATTTGCAAGCAGTTGGTTTCAAGGGATACCTACATCTTCTTCAAAATACAGGATAAGGTTAATTCTCTTTGCCAGGTTTTCAAGGACTAAAAGGAAAAACAAGTACAACATTTTACTCAAACCTGAAAAAAACCCTCTGACATTCTGATACCTCTGGAACAAAAAGATTAACATTCTTCAATTAAAAAAGGAGAAAGCTCTCTTCAAATTCATTTGCGAGCAGTACATATTATTTCATCAGTTCAGAGATTAGATGTGCGGGTGAACCAGTTTCCAAGGTAACTGGACTAACCATGGGGAAGTCATCAGAGTGATAAGGAACTCAAAACATTTAGGAGGCACCATATGGAAACAGAAGAGAACCTGATGAACTGTTGCTATTTAGATAAGCCTAAAACTTACTTGTTTTACACAAGTGAAATAGGATAGATTAGAACACTGTTTCTAATGTTTAAACTTCAAGTTCATTAACAGTGCCTGAGCACCTGACGTGGGACCAGAGGAGATGGTGCCTCTCCCTTAACACCGCAAGCACGAGCAGACCAAGCCCACGCAACCCAGGCTGCCTCCCAAGTTCCTGCTGCATGGCTGTCGGTACAGTAAAGCAGGGATCCCAGTAGCAAAAGGAAACCTGAGCAGTGTTCAAAACAACTGAGATGGCAAAAGCAGGGGCTTTAGGTACTCACAGGTCCCCAGTTTAGTTCCACTACAAAAGCCACTGAAAATAGGTAAGCTCAACAAAACNTTATTATTTTTATTATTTATTACTGAGATATTATTTATATTCTTATTTATATTTTTTATTATTTGTTATTTAAATTAGGTTTATTGTTATTATATGCAAACCTAATTATCACCAAATACAGTACTTGACATTTGCAATTTCTTATCATCTGGATGTCCTGGTTCAGCAAACCTGTGAAAACTAGAAGGTGCAAGCATTTCAGCCACAGAGAAACCCATAATTCAGAACAAATTAAAACATAACACACAGAAATAAAAAAAACCTGGCCTTACATTGTGCCTTCTAGGTGCTATTTGCTTTTTCCTCCTGCACAAATTGCACAACATACATCCATTTGCACCAGTTCTCCACTGAAATTTGAACTCAAGGCAAAACACAACCAGTACACACTTGTAGGCAAGTTTTTTAACTGAGGGCATTCCTATATGCATGCAGCCTGAAAAGAAATACATATTTTGTATGCAAAACAGGCAAGTTACTCCCAGTCTGCACAGGGAGGAGACGACAATTTTCTTCTGCGAAGGTGGAAGAGAGGCTTTCTGGAAAATGTGCTGAGTTGCTGCTAAGCATCTGCTGTTTCCCACATGGGGCAGAAACTGACATACAGCCAGAGCCCAAGGACGCAACAGAGGGGGCACATGAGGGACAAGGTTTGTGTCAAGACCTACTTGGGTAGTTCATTTCATTCATCTTAAATACATCACTGTGGTATATTATATACAATGGATTCACTTGGATTCACTTTTGTTTATACTGTGGGAAACTGTTGAGTTTTGTTTTTCAGTGCTACAAATAGCATTTCTGAAAGTTTTTTGAAAAAATCTGGGAAAGACCAGTTCATAATATCTGAAATACTTTCCAGAGCTCAATCCTGTAAACTGCTTCTCAGCTGGAAACACCATCACCTATTGAAAAAGTCCAGGGGGTTTCTGTAAGAATACAAAATGAAAAAGCTTTGCACTCAGTGCAAATAGTCCTAGATCACACAGAGTTCTCATATGCTTCTTGTGCACTAATTTCTTAATTTGCAGTACCAGAAAGAAGTTTGATAGAGCAGCAAGATAACTCCATGTAACAGCGAAAATGTCTTGTGCAGATTCAAAGACAAATCCTCCATATTATATAATGCCTCCTAAACTACTCACAGAACACAATACAGAATACATTTTCTTAAGATATCCACACTGAGGAAAGAAAAAAGCAACACCAACCCCCAAACTTTCAGCTTGACTGAGGAGAATTCACTGCACTGGGGAAGAGTTATTGTGTAGCTGACTGACAGCAGGATGCTACTGTCCTTCTACATCTGCCCACAATTCAGCAAAACAAAGCAAAAAAACCAAATCAAAGCCTGTGGAACACAGCAGCACAAAAAAAAAAACCCTCTAGGTCTTATCATTCCATAAGGCACTTAAAAGACTGGCAGTCCAGAGAGCTTCATGATGGGATGGAGTAATTATGTCAGCTTAACTTGTCTGCATCAAGCCTCCCAGCACCTTCAGTCTTGGGTTAGCACAGGAAGAGTCACCACACTTGCTGTGTAAACATGTTTTAAACCACCACAGGAAACGGAAAAGGCCACTATCTGTAAATGAGATAAAACACCATATAGCTGACTCTACAGAATGACATAAAAAATGAACCAGCCATCACCTCTAAATTTAAGAGAAAAATATCTGATTCTTCAAATATTGTATTCTGAAAAACAGCTTACCAGAAGCCTGAACTTGTATCCAGTGGTATATAGAGAGCAGACATTTATTTAATTGCATGCAAGGATCCTAGATACTCAATCTAATCATGAAAGGAATTTTGTCTACAAATTGGAATCTTTCCTAAATACACCCTTGAACTACCATAAATAAAATTCTGGGAAAGCATCAAAAAACTTCACAATCTCTTGTTGTGAGTAGTATATAATTATTAACAAATTCTATAACCATCCATCAGCAATTAGCATTTGGAGAGGCCGGCTCAGCAAGAAAAATTTACTCAGCTTCTTTTATTTAACACATAAAATAAGAAAAAATACATTACTACATTGCAAAGTAAATTAGTCATCAAGCAGCTACAACTAGGCTGCTTTTGGTACCAACCTGTCTTATTTAATTTTAATTCAGGTATACCTAATTTATACTGCTGCCTGCAGCAGTATCTACACATACTCCCCATGACAGTCCCCCCACTCTTAACTCTCTTGTTTCCAGATCATAGATTGATAGCATTATAGCAATGAAAGGAGAACAGATTCTGGGAACTGTAATTTGTTTCCAGCTTCTATTGGCCAAGCATATAGTTACATTCATGAAGGACAGTATTTTCAAGGAAGTATTGAGTCACACTGGACTGCTGCAGAGAATAAAGTCAGCATTATCATAAAAATACTAGGAACTCAAAGCACGGGTTGAAGCCACTTCCTTTTACTTCCTCTATATTAATTTCAGTTTCAGTTCTGCTGAAGATACCATGGACAACAAGCTCACTCTCGTCAGCAGCTGTACATGTGAGGTACAATTCTCTCCACAGTACATCACCTACCTTTTCATCATTTCTGCAACCTGGTTTCACAGTAAGTGAAGAGCTGTGATGAAGTGGGAGGTGTGTTTCAGCAATGCTGAGGACTGCACAGAAGTTCTCTCACATCACAGTGGAGCAAGAGAGAGCAGCAGTGCAGGCAGGAGGCAAGTGCTCCAGCACAGGGGCTGCAGCTCCAGGCCCTTTCCCCAGATTTCAGTTGTACTTCATTTACTCCTAAGTCTCTGAGCACATGCTGAAAACAGTAATACTTTCCTTCTGAACTGTAGGACTGGGACATCAATTCATCAGTATCATAAAACTTCCCAAAAGTTGTTTTACACTTTTTATTTTCCATTAAAACTTTAAGGTCTTAATTCTACTCCTCCCTCTTCCACTAATCCCCTTTGCATAACTGAGCACTATTACATCTTCCTGCGACTGTTTCTCTCCCTACTATCTGTTGTACTCATTTATATTCATTATGCAGACAAAGAGACATTCTAGCCACGAAGTGAATACCTCGATAAGGCCCTGACTGTGTCTTCAAGACACAAATAAGAAAGCCTATCCTGGTTAGTCTGGTTTTAAAATTATTCTAGCTTCTTTATTCATTGATGTTTTATTTACCTCTCCTCCCAGCCTAGCCCTAGGGGGATATTCTACATTGAAATTGCTTTAGAGTAATGGAGTTAAATGTTAGCCTTTCTCACCTCCCAGCCACCACTTTCAAAGAGCATAATGGGAGAGAACCTGAAAAAAAGGCAGGTTTCAACTGATATTGTGACTGAAGAAAACAGGACGGAAAAGCATCCAGAAGAGGATTCTGGTTTGAAGCACAAATAATGTCTGTTATCACTAACTTGGGACTCCAGTTCAGTAAAGTACTTATTTTCCTATCAGTTGGTTGAAGGAAAACACAACATTTATGTACACATTTAATCAAAAACCTGAAGTTGATCACCTAAACTCCCCAAAAAATCCAAAGGGAAATGAAGTTGTGATATGGGTGGTGCTCCACAAAGCAAGCACAAACATCGACCAAGGCCCTGCCTAGGGTTAAAAATCAATTTATTTAGTACTACAGTCTCTCTGACTTCTCCCAGCTTAAAGCCCAAGTAAGAGCTGCAAACAGATGCCTCCTTTACTCAGAGCTCAAAGCCTACAGCTGCCTCCTGAAGGCAGGCGACTGTCACATTTGATCAAAAACCCAAGAAAGATCTAACCCTCTTTGTGAAAGCCTATCCAGGAGATAAAGATGACAGTAGTGATGGCCATATAAAAGGCCAAGTGCCTAGAATGCTCACCCACTACATGGGAGCTAAAATTCAATTCCCCTTACATTGAAGAATCTCTTCTTAAATCTAACAGCTCCTTATCATTCCATTTTAAAGAGTCTTTCAGCACATGTCAGATCCCAAAGCTGCCTCCTCAGTGCCTAAAGGAAACAGTAAATATTAAGCTATGTAGTCATGTTTGCCCTCGTGTCCTTTCTAGTGCCAGGACCTGCAAAATCACCCATTACAGACAGTTCTCTTGGTCCCATGTTCAACTGAAAGGATGGAAGAACACTATGTAACCTATGGTGTAGTGTTTAGGGAGATGCTTTTCTAGAAAGCTATGGAGGCCCAAGTCCCCTTCCTATCCACATCTTCTAAAGCTCTTTTATTAATTGTATGGAAAAAACAAAGTTTTTACTAAAATGTTATTGCAGATTTTCAGCACACCTGAGGAGTTGCTAGCCTTCATGAGAACACTGAACTCCAAGATCAGTAAGAAATCTCATTATGCACTAGCTAAACAGGATATTGATCAGCTTACAGAGGTGTGATGTGATCACACAAAGGAGACTCACTGGCTAGTAATTAAACTAAAGAACTGCTTCCAACTGAAGGCACTACAGCTTCTTTCATGAATCTGTGCCACCTGTTATAAACTGTCAGGCAAAACTACAGTATTGTTTTTTTAGTTATACATGAAAAGTATTGAGAATTATGAATTTTAAGTCATTTCCCTTCTTAATAAAACCGTTTCCCATCTCTTTGAATATTAACAGATATTGAAACTATTTCCAACAAAGCATGGTTTCATCAGAGATCTACCTGAAGCAGACATTTTCTGACACAATTCTTGTAAGCGGATGAAGAGACCAGCCCACCAGTACTTAGTATAATTAGACAGCAGACTGCATGTTCAGTGCACTGTTTTAGGTTCCTTGCATAACAGACTGCAACTCCAGGGCTGGTTGCTTTGGGAAAACAAAGTCAAAGCACAGAATAAAAGCCCACAATTGTTGTTATTATCTTAGCTAAAAAATATCGTACAGTCTCACTGCTAGACTTCCAGCACAGGTGGCAAGTCCACTGGCAATTCATGCAATGGTTCAGCCTTACCTTCTAATAATCATAATTATGCTTCCATTTTTAAGAAAAATTCCCCTAAGACATCTCAATTTGAGAAGCTTCCTAACACTGTCACCTTATTTTGCTGTGTTACACCACTCTCTGTAGTTCTGTTTGTTCCAAGCTTTCCCATTCTGTTAAGTTTACTTGCTGTCACACATCCATGAGAAAAGGAAGCACTGTCTTGTTTTGCAGCTTCCTGGAGCCCACGCTGTTCAACAGTGATGAATGCACCATAGGATCAGAAAAAGTTGTATCTGTGCATTTCTTTAGGTCACTGCCATCAGCATGTCTGTCCAGATGCCCCATTATAAATGCATAGTGATCACTCATTTTTTATTCCATATGTGCTAACCAACTGGTGCAGAAAAATGACACAGGACTGAGTGATGTTGTAATGATGGTTCCCAGCACTGCTGCCTGTCACTCTTATGCAGTAGAGTTTGCATCCCATAGTAGAGGGGCACTCAGGAATTCCTGCACGCAAGCTCAGCGTACTGAGTCAGAGTCGGTGGTGTAATCCCTGCAAATCCGTCACCAGCACTACTGAACTAATTTACTGATCAAGTTCCCGACAGCAGCATGACAAAGGGCTGCACAGTGTCTAGGAGTCCCAAAAATATCTTATTTCTGATGGTGACACCGATGTCTACACCAAATATACAAATTTAAGCAGAGGAAACATACAGATGTAAGGCAGAAGCAGTTCATTCAAAGTGAGATACTTCAAATGTAATTTTATTGCACAATTGCA
Organism: Rhipidura dahli; assembly: GCA_013399225.1. Lineage (NCBI taxonomy): Eukaryota > Metazoa > Chordata > Aves > Passeriformes > Rhipiduridae > Rhipidura > Rhipidura dahli. The sequence continues at coordinate 105,642 of VXAC01002588.1, read as the reverse complement.
TTTTTTTCACTGTAGAAACTTAATAAAATCTGAGGTCTGAAAGGGGTATGAGGGACAGTCCTCCTTTTCTTCTACTGCTAGTTGTTTTTTCAAGCAGAGACAAAAGATAAAATTGTGACCTTTATTTTCAAAGTAATCCTAGCCAGTCATTAAATGACAACTATTATTCATCAAGTCACCAAGCGTTGTTGTATCTTGGAATTCCACTGCTAATAAAAGACAAAGAATTTCATCTAGTATTTCATGATTATAGTACCACTTCTGTTTGAAAGAGAACAAAAAATACCTAATACCAGAGAGAAGTCATGACATGCTTACCTTTAACAGACTTGTGCTACATCCTCCTGGCAGGTTTACTGCAAATATTCTTGCAGCTAAAGCAAGCCCCACACCCTTGGGAACATTATATTTGTAATGTAAGAATAAATTACAAGCTTAAGTAATTTTTTTAAGATGAAAATTAATCTTTCAAGACATTTTGATCAATTACCACTACAATATTTTACTAGTCAAGCATCTGTATACACAAATAAATTTGTTCTTTTAACTCTTATTTTTCTAGGTGTGCAGGTGTGTCCTCCAAAAAGTGGTGGCAGCAGATTTGCCTGTAAATTGGTCAGATGAAGCAGACACTACAACACACACCAGAGAAGACACTCTCCCTCCTCTCAGGTGTCAGCCACAGTTTTAAGGAAAACTGCAATAGAACATATGGCACATCCAGATTTTGTTGTCTCTCACACAATAAAGAAGCAAGCTATCAAAAGCAAAGCTTGAGATCAGAACAACCTGTGGAGAGTACAAGAACCAGAGAACGAACATAGAGACTCTGTGGATATGAAGCTATATACTTCACACATTATTTACTCATTATAAATAATAAAATACTATAAACAAAATCTGCATGTAATGCTGAAACAAAAACTCAGTGGAGAAAGTACCACAGTGAATTCTTTACTCTTTTGAGTGATGAGTATGATCTACATAAAACAATGAAAAAATTATGAACTAAATGATTAAAAAAGCTTCTTTGTTGTTTTTTCAATTTTTTAATGCAGTGTAAAATGTCAAGTATGCAGTCCTAGAAAACAAGCAAACTAAGGATAGAAGAGGAAATTCTGTCCTAGGCCATCACAAAACTGCAGCCTCGGAAGTGTCAAGAATCAATGGGGAGCAGGGGAAGAACGGGGAGAAGAGGAAAAAAACCAAAGACTACATTTTAAAACTTAAAAATCTCTACAGTGCTCAGGTAGCATCAGGAAGTCAAGTGAGGCAAAACGGTGAAGAAAGATTTCAACTGCATATTTTGGATAATGCTATACTGAGGGACCACTGATGCACCAGGAAGCAGCTAGCTCTTTAAAAAAGGCCAAAAACCTGTTCTGTGGCTTCTCTGAGTTCTAAAGGCTGCAAGTGCAGTGCTGCTGAGTACCACTGGCTTATGAAAACTGGGGCAGGAGCCTCCTGGGACACAGTGCTGGGTGCTGACCTGGCCCCAACCCAGCCTGCGCTCCCACCCCATTGCCCAGCTAGGGCAGGAGGCCACCACTGCTCCCCCACCACCCCTTCTCACTGCTGCATTTAGCTTCCAGCAGCACAGCATTCTCAAGCTAAATCCAGCTTTTTCAAACTCAGAAACTCTGAGTTCCTAATGGAACGGATTAACTACAGGGTTTTTTTGGGACTTAAAAGACACAAGTGACCCTTTGCACTAAGAAAATAAAAGAAATAAAGTAAATCATATATGGGCACAAGAGGCTTGCTTTGACAGAACCACTTTTAAGCCAAAGGAGTGAAGAACAATTTATACCACTTGCTATCTTTTATTTCCTTCTTCCAAAGTAGTATTTAAAAAACTTCTTACTAACCCCTCTCATGTTTTAGAAATGGCAGTTGTCATCTCCAGACATGCACACTGGTCTCTCTTCTGGAAGTTCTTAAACCTTACAAGACCAGCAAAATGCCTCTTCCCTCCACTACTGGAGAGATAAACTAGACAAAATCAGCAACTTGTACTTTTTTACAAAGTGAGTAATTTAAAGATTTCACTTAAAATGTACAGTTCAGGGTGAGATTTTCAGTTTAACCACAGCTTTTGAGTGTTTGGACTCAACTGGGTGCTGAGATCACCTTCCCATTCCAGTCAAGGCTTACCCCAGCAACAGCCATCCAGACTTTGGCTACTGCTACAGCTACATGCAAAACGTTTGGGGGCTTTGCCTCTGCTGCAAATGAACACTACTCCTCAACAGTTTTGTTTCTGTATAGCGATTTTAAGTTTTTCCTCTTCATCATAAATTTTAAACTCATAATATTTGCTTAAATATTTCCCCAAAATCTTTTGCCTTAATAAATGTTACTTATAAGGTTAGGTCAATCTGCTTATGTATACAACAAAATATGTCCCAGAATAACCCTTAAATCCTTTCTTAGCTGTTTCAATTAGCAGTGGCGGGCCTAGCTTCTCATTAACAAGAAACATTAGAAGTCTAGTATCAATCTTTAAACTTAACTATCTGTAATTACAAAAACTACAAAATAAAAATTCAAGCTTTATGCAATGAGCTCTTACTAAAATACTCATATAGATTTTAACAACATTAACTATTACAATCAAACATGCTGGAGCTGCTGCAACACCTTTGGATTTGCAAAACCATGCAGTCTTAAAACCTGATAAATAATACAAGAGGTCACTTAGTATATTTTACAAATAATAAAATTAAGAGAATTTGTATTGGATGCAATTTAGCTGCTTCTTTTACCAAAGCTCACTAACAGGAAAATAATTTTTCTCTGATCTATATGAAGCAACAGAACCACAGGATGGCTCAAGCTAGAAGGGATCTACAAAGTCATCTGGTCTAACGCCCCTGCTGATGCACAGCACTCCTTGCCCAGAACCATGTCCAAGCAGCTTTTGAATATCTCCAAAGATGGAGTAGCCATAGCCTCTCTGGGCAACCCATGTCAGTGCTCAGTCACCCTCACAGGGAAAAAGTTTCCTGATGTTCAGAGGGAACCTGTGTTTCAGCTGGTACCTACCCTGTCACGCAAAGAGCTTGGCTCTGTTTTCTTTACTCCCTCCCTTCAAGCATTTATATACATTAATAAGACCTCCTTTGAGTCTTCACTTCTCCAGGCTCAGCAGTCCCAGCTCTCTCAGCCTTTCCTCACAGGAGAGATGCTGCAGACCTGTAATCATCTTCATGGGCCTTCACTGGACTTTCTCCAGTCTCCTGTGCTGGGTAGCCTGGAACAGGACCCAGAACTACACATGTGGCCCCACCAGTGGTGAGTGTTGAGGAGGGATCACCTCCCTTGACCTGATGGCAGCAATCATCCTAACAGAACCCAGAATCCAATCAGCCTTCCTTGTTACACGAGCACATGGCTGACTCACATTCCACTTGATGCTCTCCAGCACCCCAGATGCTCTTCTGCAAAGATGAAGAGGATCCACCCTCTGGATAGTCCCCCAGAATACAATGGTGCATGGGGCCAGGTGCAGGACTTTGCACCTCTCCCTGATGAACTTGATGAGGTTTGTGGTTTCCCACCTCTCTGTTCAGCCACTTTCCAGTCTACCTCACTGTCTGCTCATCTTGCCCATATTTAACAAGCTCCTCTATGAATATGTTACATCAAACTTACTTACTGAAGTAAATTTATACAATAGCCACTGCTCTCCCCTCACCTATTAAGCCAGCCATTTCTTTGTAGATTGTTATAAGGCTGGTTAGGCATAACTTCCCCTTTTTAATGGTCAAGACTTACTGGTAATGACTGTGTCATGCACTTGCAGTAAACCACAGCAAGTCTCAGCAGTTACGTTAAGCCTGGACAAAGAAAGAGAGAAAAGAAAAAAAAAAAAAAGAAGGAAAAAAGAGACTCTCTGTTTAATGGTATTTTCCTCCCCACCAATTTAAATATTAACACGAAAGAAATGTGCAAAACATCAAGGAAACATTTTTTAGTCAACCTATTAAATTAAGAGAGATAAAACTGAGCAACTACTTCAGAGGAAAATGCTGGGCAAAGGGGAATAAAGAGCTACACGGTCTAGTGTCTCTTCCTATCAAATGTCATATTGAAACATTCTCATTAGTGTTAGTGCACTTTGCCACACTGCTAAATTACTAGCTTTTTTCAAGAGTGCTCTAAACCTCTGGATTAATGAGTTCTCTCTGGTTTGCCCTTGCAAAAAAAATACAACACTAAAATATTTTGAGTGTTCTGTTTAAACAGTCCATGCACGATGAAATCCACTGGGCAGTCACTCAAGCCAACACTAACGAGCAAGTACCTTCAGGCTTTTAAGAAGGCAGAGTTAACAGGTAAATATTTAAGTATGTCAGATCCTACACATTTAAGGAATCTAGAGTACGTCAGTACTTAAATATACCACCATCCATCTTAAAGATGACTGCAAGCTTGTAAAGATGTAAAAACTATTACAGGCTAGATAAAAAAAAGAAATCCTAATGCTTTATCATAAAGGCCATGATCTAGATGAATTAGAGAGAAGTTTGGTAGCATGACTTTTAAAAGCCTCTATATTTTATTGCTTTCAAACAACTAATGTGAAACGCAGCGATTTTATCAAATGTAAGTCCCTAGGTCTACAGGCAGCACAGACTGAATACTGGAAGATATCCTTTCAATGTGAATCAGCATCTTATGCCCTTGAGATTATTCACAGAATATTAAGGCAGATGGAAACTGCAGAGTGGAACATCAGAAGTTACAGATGTGCACAGACTAAGAAGTGCAGCTTTATGTGTAACAGCACAAGGCAAACGGGTCTTGGAGATAAATTCTGCATTCACACCTTCCACGGGTTTCATCATATGGAATTAATCTGAGTGATCTGATGGGGTCTCTTGAATCAACTTTTAAGTAACTTGAGTAAAATTGGCTTGCCTCAATAGAATGTTTTCTATATAAAAAATTACACCACACAATAACATCTGTTGCTTTGTACCATTTAATTACAGGAATGTCTGGTATTCTTTTTAATAGATTATTTGTGGCCTTCAAGTTCAACACAGCTAAAGGTAATTGCAACACTTTACAAAATTAAGACACCACTAGACAACAAAGTCATCTATCAGGAACGTAGGAAGAGTGCCTGTTACTAAAATTCTTTACTCTTAGTTGGAAAACATTCAATTCCACCTTAAAAGGGGAACACTGCCTCTTAGTTTCCAGGTGCCTTTTCTTTTGAATGCAGAGATGCAATAACGGCCCTTGTCAGGCCTTGTGCATCACTCAATGAGCAAGACAAATTTCTTAAGGCCCTTGTTTTATGATAGAATTAACCAAGAAAAAAGACACATAAGAGCATCAAGTTGCTACAGCTCTTCCTGCAAACCCACCCCCCTTGAGCAGAATCCATCAGACACAGTCCAGATGAAGTCTCCTTGGCGAGTTATAAAATGACACCTGTAGTTCCCTACTGCTTCCAAAATACTTTGCTTTATGTTATCTAGAATGCCATTTGCCTTCCTCACAGCTGCATCACATCATGAGTTGCTGCTGTCATTCTGCAGGAGCAAGTCAGAGTGGCTTTCTCCTGAGCTGTCATCCCCTACAAATGAGTCACTAGTTTACCGTGAAAGTTCTTAGTACATAAATCCATCCCCATTACTCAAGTCCTCCCAGTCACCCACATTTTAGCGTAAGCCTATGCAATGATAAGGCTTCCCCACTTTCCATCAAAACCAAGTGTCATTAGTGCGCTGCAACTTCCTGAGACAGAACTACTGAAATTTTTAACAAGGTCTTTTATCTTATCAAAGGCAGATCCTAATTTAGTCTGACATATACTACCCCTGATAAATCCATCTACATGCATTCCATTTGCGTCTTTGCCTTTGATTCTTTAAAAAGTGTCTTCTATTGCTTTGCTATGGGGAAAAAAATATTTTCAGGCAGCCAGAACCACCTTTTTTCTACTTTCTGAGAAACAGCTATTAAATTTGCTCTTCTGCAGTTAAATACCATCTCTATTTTGGTAGTGCTCTTTTAGTCTTGAAATAATTGCTACAAGATTTTCTAAAATAGAGCTTCTTTGACCCAGCCCCATACAAACCTGAGCACTAGGAACCTGTAGGTCTCTTCTTCATTTCACTATAGGAATTTCCACAATAAACTGGGAGTATTAACTCTGATCATGACTTCATACTCACTGCATAACACTCAGCTTCCTTTCTTGTCTAATTTTTAGTAGATTAATAGCTTTTTACTACTTTCCTTTACAAGGTCAAACTCAGCTTGACTTCTGGCAACTTATTAGTCACATTTAAGATTTCTGAACTCTGACATTCTTCATTTTTTCAACAACTACTTATGCCACTCCTTCCAAGTTCTTGGCTAACTTACGATGTTCTCTTTGGCTGACTTTTCTTCTGATTAGGTCTGCAATCATTCTGCTTGTGTAGTCTGCTTTTGCTTGGGATGAAAATCCTACGCACTTTTTCTAATTCTGAATCAAAGAGCTCCCTTTGCTCTTTGGTTCAGCTAATTTCAAATGATTTTCCTACAGTTTCTCAGTCTGCATTTTTGAAATTCAAAACCTTTTATTGGAAACCCATTTCAATCTAAACCACATAGACCTCTGATGCAAGTTATTTAATCCAAATTCTCTTTCTACAAACAGTCCTTCTAGAATGTCCTCAATGCTTACAAAACCCAGTTTTAAGATAGCATTATTTCTTGTTAGTTCAAGAACTATATGTATGAACACTGCATCCAGGAATTACTGATCCCTAGAATTAGTAGTGAAATTATGACTTTTATATAAGAGTTAAAGACTCCACAGCATATTGTAGCAGGGAAATAACTTTATTCCATTTACTGTGTGCCAATAATTCCATGTATACTTAATACAAGAAAACTCTTTTGCACCTGAAATTGTGTGCAAAAGACTCATCGGTGAAGGCATAAAATTCCACAGCAATGAGATATCTTTGTGACTCACAGACTTTGAGATATCACAGTGACTGAATCAAAAAAGTAACTTCTGAAATGCTTTATCCCTTCACTAGTCTTCATCTGAGTGCATCCAGTCTTTGAATCCTTAATATTTACTTTTCATTCCTTTCCTTGACAGAGACATATAAATGGCTTTGCCTTTCATAAAAAGATCTTTCATAAGAGCATATTACCAAAGCACAGTTTTTTACCCTGCTATTATTTTTTACAAATGATCAAAGTTAGCAGGACAATCCTTGCAGTACAACACATTTTATGATTAAAGTCTGTAAAATTCCCCATACTTGACAATACATGGAAAAATGTGTGAGTTCATTTCATGCAGCAGAACAGACACGTTCCAAGCTACCCAGGCAATAGCTCTGTATGCCAAACTACTGCACACATTGAGAAGAATGACATTAATTACCAGCTTGCTGCCCATTTTACAAAATCTGAGTATGAGCATAAAAGTTCAGTGATATATTCAACACTACAGGAGTCAGAGGCTAAGCCTACCTAATACTTAGTTTCATGCTTTAGCCAAAATTATCCTCTACTCTTAATGCTGTAAACAAAGCATGGACTGTTTACATAAGGCATCCCACCCTTATGGGGAAGGGAGCACACAAGATTCACAGACACTCATGGTCAAAGGGAAAAAAAAAGTCAGAGTATCCACAAAAGCTTACAAATTTTATTAGTAAATTATGCACTTGGCATGAAAAGTCCCTAATCTCTTAGTAATAGCACATAGCAATGGATTTTGAACAAAGTGGGGAGGGTGAACGGAGAAAAAGAGACAGGAAAAAGGAGATGGATTAAAGAGAGAGAGAGAAAGGAAAAGAGGTCACCAGTCCTGTCTCCAGTGTCAGTACAGCTGATGAAGTGTTCAGGGTCCTGGGGTTGTGCATGCCTGGGCTTCCTGGGTGTAACTTTTCATAGGTAAGTGTTCCTCACCCTGGAGATACATTTCTCACTTTCTATGCCAGTTAGTTATCATGGGCAGTCTGATCTTCTAAAATTTTTTCTGGAAATTGGTTGGAGGGCTTTATGGGTCTTTGGTGGTCTTTATGACCACCAAATGATGACCAGTCTTGATGACTGGGTTGGCCTTTAGTCAACATTCCAGGCCCATTTCTCAACCTCATTCCTGCACTTGTGCTGTGTGGTGTTGTTCTGATCTCCAGGAGCCCAAACAAGAACCTTAGTCTCAGCAAAGTGCTGCCCTTCCTCTGTATGGCCCCTTCTTCAGAAACATCCTGATCTTTCTCACAGAATGTTATTACCAACAATCCTTGGTTGGCTCCACAGCTATCTGGCTATCGGTGTTTGAGAACATATATTAGTTGTCTTATCTTCTAGGCTTCTACATGGACACGGGAACTGAAGAAGTGAACCAAATTTAAGGAAAACAAAATATTCTTTAGTGATTTCAGAGCAAGCTACGCATCTTTTTTTAATCTGTAAGCTTTCATAACTAACCTATTCAAAAGTGGATGAATTTCTCAGATTCTGTAACCACTTCAAATCTAACACAGCCTCAGGATCTTTCTGCAACTCCTGTCTTCCATACTGGCCTTAAACAACAAATGTCCTAACATGCACTGTGGCTATTTTATTTATAGAATCACAAGCTCACTGCGGGTGGCAAACTTGGAGATCATCTATATGCAACTCTGTATTCATTTAAGTAAAACACACATGGAAGTGGTGGCGAGTTTGGACTGTGCAGTGCTTGGGGATGGGTAACCTTCTCTTATGATTCCTATAATCCAAAATAGTTTATCAACATTTTAACAGCAGGTTAATACAATACAGAACATTTAATCAGGCAAAGAAATACTTCTGTTTTACACTAAGACTTGAAAATTTTTTCAGCATACTTTATTTTGATGGCTACTAAATAAAGAATAATGGTATTTTAGATTAAATATTTCCAATGTAATTAGTGCCAGATTGTTTCAGATCCTTTCTCTGCTACTGTTTACATTACTGAATACATTTTGTCAGGGCAACCCCTGGTCTCAGTACAGGCTAGGGGAATGAAGAGATCAAGAGAAGCCCTGCCAAGAAGGACTTGGAGGTGCTGGTGGATGAGAGGCTGGACATGACCCAGCCATGTGCACTCATAGCCCAGAAAGCCAAACGTGTCCTGGGCTGCATCCAAAGCAGCAGGGTGAGGGAGGGGATAGGGGATTCTGCCCTTCTGCTCTGCTCTGGTGAGACCCCACCTGGAACCCTGCATCCAGCTCTGGGGTCAGCACAGGAAGGACAGGAACCTGTGAGAGCGAGTCCAGAGCAGGGCCACTAAGTTGATTAGAGTGATGGAGCACCTTTCCTATGAGGAAAGGCAGAGATAAGTGGGATTGTTCAGCCTGGAAAAGGGAAGGTTTTAGGGTGACCTAATTGCAGTCTTTCAGTATCTGACAGGAGCCTACAAGAAAGATGGAGAGAGACACTTTACAAGGGCATTTAGCGACAGGACAGGAGGGAATGGCTTCAAACTGAAAGAGGGCAAGTTTAAACTACATATTAGGAAAATATTCTTTGCTGGGAGGGTGGTGAGACACTGGAATGTGTTGCCCAGAGAAGCTGTGGATACCCCATCCCTGGAAATGTTCAAGGCCAGATTGCATGGAACTGAGCAACCTGGTCTAGGGGAAGGAGTCCCTGCCCATGGCAGGGGGTTTAGAACTAAATGATCTTTCAGGTCCCCTCAGAAATGAGATATAACTGAGAGAAAGACTCATTCCTTGAACTGACTTTTAGAAGTTTGTAAAAAACTGTAGTTCATAAAAAAATTTCAAGGCAGCTTTAAATACAAATTTCATTTATGTTCTATGCTAAACTATAGTCAAAGCACCTGTAAATTGACTTAAAAGGTGAGAGAGAGAGAGTACAAGTTCCAGCTCCTGAAGACCACTTGAACAAGACATGAACTGGAAAATGAAGTGTTGTGGGGTACAAAATTCAGTCATTCTGCATGACAAAAGACAGGAAGTACAATAGGAGGCACAGGCACTAACAGTAACCCTCTCTTCATGTGGAATTAGCCAAAGGACAGAAGAGCCATTTGCTACATACCTTCATGTCACCCTCTCTCCCACCTACGCCCAAAACTCAAGAGAGGTCTCCAGAGATGTCCCTTCACCACTGCACCCTAAGGAAGCTTTAAAGAATACTGAAAACTGCAGCAGCAGCTTGGGCCAAACCCCCTCACAGCACCACAAGTCCCCTGCTGTCTGCCATACGGTCTGATCACATAATACCCAACCCCTTGGCTGGTAGGACAGAGCCAGTGGAGCAGAAGGTTGCAAAAGGAGGCTCAGCAGGAGACACAAATTGCTGCTAACAGCTTTAAATGGTTTAACGTGTACCTGGTGAAAGAAATCAGGCACTAACTGAAGATGCAGCCATCAGCTATCAGGACAACAGAAACTCTGGACTTGGAAAGAGAAAAGAGGAACATAACTCTTCATCCTCATTCTACCCAAGATGAAGGAAGCATGGCTCAAAAAAGGACTTACGATTTGGACAAGCAATGCATTTCCATTTGCTAGGGTGCAGAAAGGCACGAGCTAATGAATTCTGCACTACAGGCAAACCTCGTCCAATTAGCCCACGGTGTTTGGGAAGCAGCATATAACCCCACCCTCAGGACACCCTGAAAAACCCAGTGAAAGACAAACAAATCAGTGAGTTGCTGGGTTAGGGGGTGTTGTTTTGTTTCTTTGGTAGAGAAGTATCCCTGTAAAAAACAGGGTATGTTTTTGCTTATCCCATTTATTTAACTTTTTCACCTCATACGCTTGCCCTGGAGAGCTTAAGTTCTATCCCTGAGCACAAACACACCACCTCAACACTTCAACACAAGAGCAGGCCAGTGCTGATAAAGACCTCTATATCATATGAACAGCTACAGAAATGTTCACATCCCTTGTTTAGCAACACACTCCTGTCCACTGCCACTCTTAGGCCCTTTTGGACTACTTTTTATTGAACAGCACCAAGGTGATTTAAGCTCCCACAGACACACACAGCTGCTCACATCAGCAATATCACACTCCAAATACCTAGAAACTCTCCAAGCCTGCAGTGGCCTCTGGGCAGGCAATGACTCCTAAAGGGACTTTAACCAGAGATGAAATCAGCCAACATATCCCATAATCCTAGAGCAGAGTAAATGGCCCATGGAGCATAGGATCTCTGATAACAAAATTACAGACTGTAACACAGTAGAATTTCCTGCATGCACTGAGTTGAGTCTTCCTCTTTTTAATAATTTTCTCAATAACTGAGACTTTTTCCTGCTTGGGAGACAAGCAGAATTCAGTTTGTATCTGTTTGGTAAGATTTTATATATTTATCCTTCTGCCTATACTCCATTGCTTTTCCTAGACCTCAGCATTTCCCGTAAAGGGACAAAAAGTCCCTTACATGTCTGTCCAAATAAATCACACAGAAAAATAGTCCAAAGATGTTTACCTAAACCTGTTGAGATTTTCAAGCAACAACTTTATGGCAGTAACTACCCAGTGATTCCACAGGTTACACATTCAAGAGCCAAGTTCGTAAATTATTTCAGAGCTCTCCTGTATGAGGAGAGTGAAGGTACAATTACTGAAATCAGCACTAAACATCTACAGTTCGGGTTGAACTTTGCACACCACTATCCAGCAGAATAGTTAAGTACAGCTGAGAAAATACTCCCATATTACTTTGTATTTTGCTCTCACTCGCAATCATGCCATGCATGAGATGATGTTCAGCTAAGTATTAATGAAACCAGTCATGCCCACTAACACATAAAATTGTGAAGAACAGAAAAATTCTTAAACAGTTGCTGTCTCTTTGGTCAGAAACAACATCCCCGTGTAACAGATTGGCACAGGGCTAAGTTCATCAGCTAGCACTGTATGAAGGGACACAACACAGGGCCCCTCTGCTGCCTGCACTGCTCCCTGATAGCTGCACTGGGTAGAAACCTCCTGCCAGAGCCAGTTCCCAGCAGTGTGCCCCACTGGCAGCGCTGCTGGAGGCGTGCAGGAGCCCAGAGACTCGAGAGCCACAAGGACCCACCAGGGGATTCTCCAGCTGCCCTTCCTGGGTCCCTGCCCATGGCAGTGTGGCCGGACACTGACCTGATGCCACTGGCAGCCTGCCCTGGCTTACACAGCTTCACACTGCCGAGGGAACTACAGAGCATTGCAGAGAAAAGGGAGGAGGGCTTGAGAGGCAGCTTTTAATTTTCCGCAAGTTTTGCTGCAGTTCCTCTTGCTAGGGCCAGCCTTCCACATGGTCTCACTTCTGCTTTCCCACATGACTAAAAGACTGCATGCACTGGAGGCACCCAGGACAAAAAGCAGGGGATCTCCCAAACCTCCCAATCCCTCTCACACTGTTCTCTCCCAGCACAGCTTTCATTCTGTTTTCTTCCTATCTACATCAAAGATGCTAGAATAATTAAAGCAATGATTCTTTTACTTTGGATAAGCTTGTTAGCAGTACTTTATGCTTAAAGCCATGACAAATATACTCTTTTTATTATTTACAAGAATGACTTTCAGAGCATTTTCCTGATGGACTGTTATTATTACTGTACAATATGTAATCTGAAATGAACATAGCATGAAAAACTTGAAAAGAAAAAATACAAGTTATTGAGAAAATACTCTTAGAGCACTTGGCATGACAGCATGATTCAGACAGACAATGGCAGTATACTGAAGTAAGAATGTTACTAAAAGCTCTTTCAGAAACAGCAGAAAAGTCTGACCATGTCAAGAACAAATCAGTAGAGTCACCTTCTGGATTCCCATCAGTCGGAAACATCATGAACAACTGGTAGATCTTTCAGAAGAAACAACATCATCTTGTATATTAGTACAGCTTGAGCAGGAAAGCAGTGGAGGGGAAAACTTCCTTTGCAATTAAAGTTTTCCCTACTTCACCTCCCCCCAAAAATTCAAGAAAACCAACTACTTTAGTTATGGGAATAATCAAGAGGGAACAAAAATACTTAGAATTTTTGGCTCATGATGCAAGTCTGAATAAAACACTAACAAAACAAAATTTAAAAAAAAATCCATTATCTCATCTTGGAATATTTTCTTTCAGTGTAAAAAATGCTCTTTTCAAAGTATGAAGAAAGACCATTCTTTTCTCTCCACCCCATGATAAACAGATATGAAGTCTGCTTGCTTTATTCAGATGAAAACTTCAAAATACAATATACATCCTTCCCTACTTTAAACCACAGGCAGTGCGAATGCAGATTTTGTAAATCACATTACTTTGAATTTAAGACTGGAACTTCTGTTCATTGAATTAGTAATTTGCATTGCTAAAATCACACAATGAAAACAGTCAACTTTAAAAACATTTTTAATTTTAAAATGTTTACAGTTCAAGTACTCTGTGATATATTTCTGTCTCAAGAAACTGTTTCTGCAAAAACTGCTATGCCTTTGAATTTTCCATTAGAGACATGTGGCATCTCCAGCCAGGGTCAAATCACCACACACATGCACTAAACCCAACTCTGAAGTAGAATAATTTTATATTTAACCCTGGGACTCAGCAGTGAAAAGCTGGTACAACAAAATGTAACAAGCTATTGACTAGTTATTCCTTCCCTTCTTGAACTGAAAAGTACTGGAAACAATAGTCTGAGTGGTAATTTCAAGGTACTTAAAAACAAACCATAACAACTTTGCAAAAAGCACACCCTTCACTAGGTATTTCAGTCAACCAACTTCACCCTTCTGTAGCACTAAGATATACTCTCTCTATATATATTTAAAACTTTAAAGCCTTTTATGTAAGTGATGGTGCTACTGGAAAAAATGTGGAATATTAACAGTCCTCTACCACAGAATCACGCTGTACTTCAGGACACAGTCTTTAAGTACAGGTACTTTAAGAATCTGCTGAGAGCTGAGGAAAAGCCATTCAATCTAAAGAAGCTGTGGTTTCAAATGAAATGAAACAAGCAGCACAAAAGCCACCAAATACCCATACTGACATTTCACAGCATGGTTACTGTTCAGTCCCAGAAGTCAAAATATGCATGTTAAAATCCTCAAACTTCACAAGTCCAGCTGTCATTCTCAAATTCTGCTCGTTTAGTCAGCCACCAAGAAATCTAGGAAATGACATGAGCTCATCAGAGCTCAGCTGCCTTACTTCATTTAATATTATGTTCACTGGCAATAAAAACATGTATCAAAAGATGCTCTGAATTTAGAGGCAAGATCAAATGTCAAAATCTCCTTCAAATAAAGTTGCATTTGAAAACAAACCAAACTGGGAAAAAAAAAAAGGGAACACAATAAACTTTACCTTAATTGGAGCCCGGCTAAACTGTATCTTTCTGTTGGCTGGGATTTCATCTTCATCTGGCAATCCATTAATTTCAGAATATTCCATATCAGGTTCATAACAGTTATTTTCATCACTGTCATCCAGATCATCCTGTTCTGTACCTGTCTCTCCCCAGTCAGAATTATATCTGGATCGTACCCGATACACATTGTAGTCAGAGTGCATGTACACATGGGAACTCTGAAAATTATTCACATCTTCATGCATATCTTTTTCACTTGCCTCATCATAATGGGACTCAGTAGCATCTGAAATTGCATCTGTGGCAAATTCACCACCTGAAGCTACATTTCTTGTTAACTGTGCAGCGTCAGGTCCATCAAAGCTACCTTCTGAATGTTCTGACCGTTCCTTTTGCTGCACCAAAACTCCTGTGTCTGTTTTTGACTTACTCCTAGCACAGCTGTCCACAGACCTTTCGCTGTCAACCATGCCAACCAAATCCTGTTGACCTGTTGCAGAACTCTCAACAGAATCAGCACTTGCCCCTGTGCTCTTTTTTATTTCTTCAGTTGTTTTTGGCCCTGCTGAAGTTCCTGTGGACACTTTCTGTCTCGCTGTCAAAGGCGTGTTAGTCTGCTGAGAGTTCTCAACAGCCATCACGCCTGTACTCTGTTTGGCTGGGGGAGACCACGTGCTGGTCTCTTTCAAAGGACTGAAACCCTCAAGGTTTGCAACTGGGGAGGAGATATTTGTGACAGTAGATGAGAGGTTTAGAGGATAGTGACCAGTTACAGAGTACTCTTCATTGTTTTCTGACTTTTCCACGATTACATTGTGTGAGTCAGTGTTTTCAAAAACTGCGCTGAGCTGACTCACAGTTGGAGAGACAGTCTCTGTCCTTGGGCTAAGACTGTCCAGTGAATCAGTGCTGCCTCTGTGAGACTTAGAGCTGCACCACTCATCTGGAAGTTCATTAGAAATGATTTTCTCTTTCTTTGGGGAATAGCGATTTGAATGTCCTGTTTCATGAGCATTTCGCTCAAACATCTTCCGAGTTTCAGTAAACTTGGAATAGGAAGGACCATCATGGATAGTGTCAAATCTACTAATCCTTTCAGAGACGGACGATTCCAACTTTACAATTGAACCATCTGCTTTTTCTACAAATTCTTTGGGCCTAATTCGTCTTTGAGGGGATGGAGGGCCACCCTTTCCCCTGGTTTTAGGGGCAACTCCAGCACTTTCAGTGGGCTCCATGCCCATCTGCATAAATAAGTTCTTGATCCTATTGACATTTGAGCCATATTTCCTTCCCCTGCTCTGCGAGGCCTCTCCTTCCTCTTTTGCTTTTTGGTCTCCATCTGATTTCGGTTTGTCAAAGGTGCTTTTCAGCGCCTGGAACTCAGTTCTGTAAGCATTTCTGTGAGGAGAGGCACTTCGGAGGGTTGATCTTTCTCCTGAAGACTCTGTTTTCATCATGTTTATTTCAGGTGTGTGAAACCTGCTTGCATAGTTTCTGCCGTACCGCTCTCAGTAGTTTGTCACAGCAGAGATTCTGCTTGAGGAGTGTTTTTCCTCAGGGGCTACTGCCTTTGAGCAGAGCCATACTTGACAGGAGATCTGGAGGCAAATGTCTAAATGCACGCAGTCAATTTTTACAAAGCAAGGACTCTCAAGAACAAGGGCTGATTTAACCTGCAATAGAAAGAAGGGTTTTCTGAAACCATGTCAGGTACTTTAAATCTGTCACAATTTCCATTTACCATTATCTGACATGTTTACAAAATCTAGTGAAAAAAATAATACAAACCACCACTGCACAGACATGTGAAAACTCGCCATTACAAACTTTTTCAAATTGACTGTTGCATAATTTACAATCTATAACATCAGTCCATAGCAAAAGAACAGATAATCATATCTTTCCATTCACAAGTATAGTATCATGGCACAAATATGCATGCAGAGGAAAGGCAATGTGACATGAAATACGAGGCACTGCAAGACAATCCTTGCTCTCTCAGACAAACATAATGGTAGCAATACGCTTAAAGATGATATGCTCAGAAAGGCAAATTAAACATCAGCTCGAGGGAATACAAAAAAACTGCACCCGAAGTTAACATCTTCAGCTGACAGGGTACAAGGACGTGAAATCCCGTTAGAGAAAGTTGCCCCTTGTCTCGGGCAGCGGCTTTATCGACTGGAAGATCCTGGAGGTACCAAGGAGAAGATGCAGAAACGGAGCCAGGGGCTGGACCGCTCCCACGCCCCGGCCCCAGGGGCTCATCCCCGGCCCCCGCAGCCCAGCGAAGGGCACCACGGGGGTCTCCCCAGCCAATCCCCTCGCCCTTCCCCTCCGTTCCCGCTCCCCAGCCCTCGCCCTGCCGCGCCGCTGCCGCCGAGGCGGGGACGCCTCACTCTGGCCGCTGAGCCCATGGTGCCGGTGCCGGTGCCGGTACCGGGCGCCCGCGCCCGCCGCGCCGAGACCGACGCGCCCGTCCCCGCGCACCTCCCGCTCCGCTCCCGCCGATCGCCACGGGCGACTGCAAAGGCCACACGGCAGAGGCTCTCGGCGAGCCGTGCGGCTCTCGCAGAAGGCAATAAAGTCGACCCGAGAGGGCAGCGCTGGAGCCCCCGCGGCGGCTCCTCCTCGGGCGGCCGTGGCGCCCCGGCGGGCTGGAGCCGCGGGGCCTCGGGTGGCAGCACCTTGCGGCGGGGCAGTGCCCTGGCAGGCGCCCGCCGTCCCCGCGAAACAAAAGCCCGGTGCCAGCGCTGCTCCCTGCGNGCCGCCGCCGCCCGCCGCGGGGCCGCCCGCTGCCGCTGCCGCCCGCGGGTGACAGGTGCCTCACCTCCTCGGCGAGCCTCAGTGGTTCGCTCCGCCGGCGGGGCGGGGGAGGCGGCCAGCCCGCTGCAGTCCGGCCCCGGGCGGTGACTGCCGAGAGGCGGAGGACGGGCCAGGCCGGAGCCACGCTGCCAGCGCCGACTCCCGCTGACTGCCCCCGGCCCGGTTTGTCCCCTTTTTCCCTACCCGGGAACGCTCGATCCAGCCTGACCCCCGCGGACCGGGCCCGCCCGGCACCCGCCCGTTTCGGAGGAGGCAGCGTGCCCGCCCCCGCGCGGGAGGGGCAGGGTCCCGGGAAAGCCCCCGCTGCTTCCCGCTGTGGGAAACCCGTGGGGCGCGGGTGGCACCGGGCGCACGGAGAACTCCCCACAGATGGAGAGCCAGCCTGTTCCCTCCCTCGCTGTTGATCCACTCACCCAGCTGCCCGAGCGATGGACGTGCTGGTGACAAACCCCGGGAGACCGCTCGCAGCTCCGTGGGCATGGCTTCTTCTGGCAGCTGCTGACAGGGACGCAGGATCACCCTTGGAGCACAACCGCAACCACAACCACAATGCCTTTGTTGTTTATTAGCTGGGCGAGTTCACCACAAAAATGTTTTGGCTTTATACAGCGAATGAGAAAACTTAATTGCGGAGCATGAAATCTCTAGGTAATTTGTAAAATGGGCAATCCAAGAAGGTAATGACTGTTAATCACATAGCAAGTCCAAAGCAAAGTTCGTTAAACTAACTGCATAAATATGCAGAAAATGGCCTGGGGATGAACACTGCAAAGTCTGAAAACTAATCATTATGCATAAAGAAGCAAGACAGTGGTGACTGAAAATAAAGATACGAGGTACATAGATCCACTAACTTAATTCATTAGTTTTAATGAGACTGAAGCATGGGTACTATATAACATTGAATGTTCATAGGTGTCAATCGCTAGCTAATTTGTACCAAGGGAATGCAGCACAAAACTGTTTGCCTCTAAAGTGTTTAAATAACCAGCATGTTAACATTGACCGGCAGACAACAAATCTTACAGGATAGATCGAAAACCAGCATTTTGATAAATAAATACGCAAGAGGCCAGGAACAGAAGTGTATTCGTAAGGCGTTTCAGTATTTTCCCCACTGCTGGCAGTAGCCTGTCCTGGAGCACTGCACGGCTCCCGCTCAGGCTCCTGCTGCCTGCGGACAGAGGCACGGCAGGAGGTGGGGGATCCTCGACGCCCTGCAGGCTGCTGAGCAAGGCCGTGCCAAAGCACGCTGACACAGAGGGAGAAAGGGATGAGATATGTAATGAACCAAGATAGGCAGCCCCTGAGCTTCCAAAGCAGTCACAGAAAGCTCCTGTGACCGTGTTTTAAAGCAGAAGAATGAAGGAATCACTTTTTGACAGCTGCTCCCGATAAGAAGTCCTACAGGTGATTCGCTGCTCAAGGACTGAAAATATTGCAACTAAGCAGGACATCGCCTGTTAAATTCTAAACATCAGATATGACAACAATCCTGAGGCCCAGCCTCTCTGTCAGTGTCTTTCTATTGGCATGATTTTGTAGACATGAAGCTGTACGAACATTTAGAGAGCCGCTTGACTTTTAGAGAAAAAAAAATATATTAACAGAACTTCAGTTGTCATTGAAGAACAATAGAGACATAAAGCAGAAATTTAAACATTTCATGCCTTTGTGATTTTTGGCTAAGCATTTGGAGTGGTTGAAGAGCTTAGTATGTACCAGATATGTATCCTTAAAAATTTTGAAATTCCCACATGCAACCAAACTAAAGGGAAACAAGCAAACATTTAAAAATTAATGAAACAGTTGAGCCAATGTTAAAGAAACTAATTTGCATCTAATTATGTAAAGATAATTACGAGAGTATCCACTACCTTATGTGCATAAGTGAAGCCGCCACAAATATCTTTAAATTCGTTTTCTAACAGAAGTTGTGCAAATAAGATGGTCACTTCTTACCCATAATACACGTGTTAAACAATGTACCCAAGAGAACAGCTGTCTTATTTCATGGCAGAATAGTGCAAACTACCTCTCTTTTATACTTCAATAGAAAGTAAGGAAATGAGACAACTCACTGATGCTGATAGAAGCAGTGCACATTAAATCTCAAGTTTTCCACAATGAGAGATAATATATCACATTTATGTTTTCCTTAACTGTACTGTAAGTAGACAACATAAATGTTCAAGCAGACAATACCAGCTTTGAAACAGAATCTAATGCAAAATTATTTTAAGTAATGTCACTTTCCTTCGGTACCACCTCAGGTTCATAACAGCCAAGATGTACAGAAACTACTGGAAATTTTGGCTGCTTCATCAGAAACAGCTGGGACACTATTTAGAGGTTCAGCTTTGGTCACTATAACATCTGAGTTATTCAAACTTTAATCACTTACAAAAAGTTTTCAATCTGCATCCTTATTTACACAACGCCTATATGAATCATTTTATAATAATAATAATAATATTAATAATAATAATAATGATAATAGTTATTATTATTATTATTTCTAGGATAGTAAATTGTATTTTATTTCAATTGTTATCTTGCTTTTTAAGACAGCTTCTTCATATATGAGCATGGCCACGCAGATAGCTATAAAAATCAGAATTGTGTGTCCTTTCACATTTTCAGTGCTTTTGTGATAATCTGTTTGACTAGAAGGTATTTTTAGGCTTTGCTAAAGTATGATTGATATTTCTGTTAATTCTTGAGCAATATTAAAATGCTGCACAGCATACTTAAGAGAAGATAAAAGACCAAGGGTCTCCTTACTATGTCAGTATAAAATCAGAGTAACTTCACTGGAGTTATAGAATTATTCCATTTCCCAACCAATGGGAATTTAAAATCAGTTTAGCGTTTACATATGATAGAGTATGACTGTCATTTTACTTGCAATGCAGTAACAACTCAATTCAAATGATTCTAAATTCTCAAGTGTCAGCGAGAGACCCAAGTTGTTTAACCTTATTGGCATGACTTTAAATTATACCCAGTATCTTTAAAAACCAATTTTGGTGCAGTCCCACAACATTGAAGACAGTTGATTTTCTGATTACTCTATATGTGTGAATTATATTTACTTACAATAGTTTACTTGCTATATTTACCTTGGATGTCACGGAAGGGTTGTTTCAAGTCACTCCTCTGCTTTTAAGCCCTTCGGTTTTTGCGATAGCGATTTATTTGTGCAGCAGAGCCGCAGTGCAAGTTTTTCCACATGGCTCAGGCAAAAGAAATAAGTCATTCCATCATTTGTTTCCTGTCAGTGTCTTTCAAGTCTTGCAAGATAAGATCTGTCTGTTCACGTAGAAATGGAAACTTTACTTAATCTGATCTTTGGCCAAGAAATCCTCTCTCTGCTCTCCTGCCAAATCATTGGTGGGGAGAAGGTTTTTCTTCCTTATACATATCACAACATAAACAGAATTGAGTTCTATTTTTATCACTTAGCCATGCATTCTTATTATGTAATCCAGTTTAAAGAAAAAGATCTGGTCTGAACAAAATACTTGCATTTTGGCAGATAAGGTACGTTCAAGTCAGGGTTCCCCTGAACCAGACAAGCAGAGACTAAAATACACAGCAAAAAGCTACAATAATAAGTTGATAACCTGTAGTTTCAAACATGAGCAATCTGTGATTGCTGTAAGTGGAATTCTTTTATATAGGAAGCCATTAATAGTTAAAAATGAGAGCTCATTAGTATCACTAATTTGGCAACTTCAGTAGACTGTGCTGCTTTTACATAGAACATGTCAAACTACTTAAAAGATCAAGAATAGCTTCAAAAAAAGAACTTTGTCCTGAAAGATCTGAAGAAAAGCTGCTAATGATAACAAAACTGCGTATTCTAGCAGTTTATCAGAAAGGCAAATATTAGCATATGAAGGCCTAAACTAAGACTAGTAAAGCCTTTTCTCAGTTACTCTGAGGAGACTTTCACATCCATTCTTAAACATTCTGCTTTTAAATTATTCAAGAAATGCACAGCTATGTCTAGAATAAAATAGAATTTTCAAGAAGGGAAAACATGAATTATACACTGGGTAAAACTGCTTACTTTGAAATGGTGGTTGTGCCTGCATTAAAAGCTAGAAATCTTAAGAATGGGCAGAAGAGCTGTATTTCACACAACTTTCCCTCATGAGCCCTCAGCACAGAACTCTGCATTACACCACAACACAGACAACTGTTAGTTACCAGCCCAACTAGAACGAAGGCAGCTAGTTGCAGAAAATATATGATCTCATGGGAAAGGAAAAGACTAAATGTTTCACCTGTTAGGACTGAAGAAGAATCAATCCTGGCAAAACTCAGTTAATGTAAAACTATTAGGTGGGAAAACTGCTAGGAAGCATTCCATAAAGCAGATTAGTTGACGAAGTGACTAAGATCCTCCAAGATGAATGGTACCTGCCACATACCTTGATTCATCAGATGAGTACCATATGGAGATACATGGTATAGAAAGCTCCCCTTTCCAACATCATTGAGAAAGATTCAGACTTGGAAATGCCACTAATTCAACTATTTCAAACCAGAAGAGCAGAAATAAGAGATAGCGGAGAGCCTCACCAAAATTCAATAATTATCTCTTCATGGAAATATATTCTTATTGTAACAACATTAATTTTCTGTGGAAAGGAAGTTTTTTTTTACAGTCTGAATCTAGAATACAGAAAATAATGGGGTTTGGCAGTCTGTGCAAAAGCATTACCTTAGAGTATTTCTTGTGCAGCAGATATCCACTGTTACTCTTCAAGAACACTAAGTGAGCCAACTGGAAGAGGGAGAAGTATACTAGGAGGGAGAGATATACTTGATGGTTAGAGCTTATGAGTGTACTTGACATTGCCAGTAAATAACACACAAGCAAAGCTAATTACTGAGTTCAGGAATTACCTTGGCAAATCAGGTAACATTTTGGGCCATGGAGAAGACAGCAAGTTCAGTTTTCCAACTCTGTTCAAATTCAGTGACACTTTGGAGCCTATACGGATGTTCTAGAAAGAGCAAATGAGAGAGAGAGAAAGAGAGAAAAAGAAAACAGAGGCCGGAGTTCAAAAAATACAGCACACCACTGCTGCCTTGCAGTATGCAATGTATTGCCAAGTCGGAAAAATTTGGCTGGATTGCTCCACCCTGAAGCTGATGCATGTGCCTCTATTTGAGTTCATATTTTAGTAGTCTGTGTTCCACACCCTCTGGTAACATGAATGTAGACTTGTTACACTTGCATTAGTGGAAGCTGCTCATCCTTTTTCCTTTACAAAAATCTAGCAATTTGAAGAAATAAAATTGAGGAAACAGCTGTTTATCTCAAAACAGCTCTCTGTTACTTATAGACTGTAACCCCAAATATTGTTTCCCATACCTTGGTTACCTGTCATACTTTGATTCTCTTTTCCCTTACCTACCAAGGTACTGTCTTGCTAATGCACTCCCAGTGAAAGTTCTCTCTTAAAGCTAGGTTTAGTAGTCAATTTAATTTAGTGCATAAAAGCATTAAATACTTTATTATTGTGTTCTGTATGGCATCAGATAGACAAGCCAAAAATATTCCTTTATTTTGGAAAAGCTGTGTTCTTTGCCAAAGCATAGAAACACTATCACAGTGCTGCAGTCACTGTTGAAATACAGGTTACCAGTTAGAGGCATTAGTTCTGTGCTTACACTAAAGTACTCGAGTAAGAGAAAGAGAAATCAAGAAGAGATCAAACCACTGAAAAGAAAAATGAGAACACTGCCATCAGGTTGAAACACAAAACGTAAGAATTAATCAATCAAAGTCTACAAATTTAACTATGCCATGTTTAAGAAAGGGAAGAAACACTCCCATTAATCAGTATAGCATTATAGAGGAAAAGGATTACATAATTATTTCCGTGAAACAGAACAAGCAATTGCAGGACACAGAAGAGAAAAGTTTTTGAAGGGTCTGGGCCATTGCCCTGGACAAAACCAGCCAGCTACAGCTGCTATAAGGTAGCCACCTTTGCACAGGCAGAACCATCGAGCCACGAGGGTAACAGCAGAGCAAGCCCGGGAGCCCAGGTGCTGTACAGCAGCTCTGACACTGAACTTTGGGGTGTTTTATAAAAACCCCGCGGTTTTTCCACCCGAGTCCAGCCGCGAGAGGCCGCACTGACCAGCGGCTCTTTGGTGCCTCCTGCAGGCTGGAAGAGGCGGCGCCGCCCCGGCACAGCGCGCCCCGACCCTCCCGGGGACACCATCGGGGGGAAAACGCGGGGAAAAAGGTGGGAAAAGTACTGGGTTTCTCTAGTGCTCTACAGGGTTGTGTTCCGTCAGCCCTGCAAGTACATTGTGCGTCTTTAGACAAGGGAAACCTCTTGTCATTTCACTGTCAAGTCAATGGCGAAATCCACCCAAGATAGCTGGAAAATGAAGCTTCCATTCTTTTGGAAGTTCCCTTCCTGTCCTTCGAGAAAAGGGCTGCATTCTGCAAAGCTGCATTACGTTACAAGTACTCTGATACGACACATATTTCTGGTAAGAACAAAGTAGATGCACACTCTCCCAGAAGGGAAGCAGCCACAGAAGAACGTGAGAAGCTGTAACTTGTGTTGTTAAGTGTCTGAGTAGCCCTGCACGGTGGGTTTAGGCAACGGATCCTGCTCACCAGAAGGAGAAGGTTCTGTATAAGCCAGAGGCAAACAGCACTCTTGCTACCAAGGCAAGGTATATTTCCATACAACCCACCCATCCATTTTCACCGAACAAATAATGTCTGATTTGGTCATTTGTATCTTAACTGAGAAATGACAAAGAGACTGAAGAGCTCCAGGGTGCATCTGCTGAATGGCACTTGGGCCTGAGAGATTATCCCAGTGCCCCCTGTTAAAGGTGAGTGTTTTCATTCATTCAGGCACAGAGTCATGCACACTTAAGCAGAATAACAAGATCACTCGGTAAATAAGCTGAGAGTAGGGTTTGGACCTAAATACTTGTATGTGTTGGTGTCTGGACAGCAAAAGCAAGTAATCCAAGCAGGCTGCCTCATAGCTCAGTAGAAGCAAACATACCAAAATCAAGAGTCTACAAAAAGTGAATGGGACTGGATGCAGAATCAAGAAGAAATAGAATGCAGAATTTTAACTCTTTTATCAAGGACTTCACATAAATTCAATTTATGCAAAAATTCTGTGTAATGAAGTCATATTACTAGTTTTTCCTCTGTATTGTGTGGCATTACTTTACATAATACACCTCTTACAGATGCCCAACCTCTCTTCCAGGTAGTATCTTGTCATCGAAGAAAAATGGCTGTAAAGAAGGGGGAGGAGAGGACTGGACTGAAGGGTCAATGAAAGGAAGTGAGATTACAGAGGTCTAAATAGCAGTCTGCATTAATTTTACATCATGCAGTGTGAAAGAAAAATTTAGGAATAGATGGTGAGGAGGCAGAGGCAGAAGGGAAAACCAGGTGGGTACAAAACTGTCAACAACCTGTCAGATCTGAGAGGGAAGTTGTAAAGAGTGCATGAGGAGCAAAAGTACTCGACCCTTATTTATCTATTTTGGGTGCAGTAGAATTTCCACATAGGAAATAAAATGACAGAAACAAAAGTAAAGTTAGCTGCATGTGCCCATGCCTCTATATAGGCATCTTTGAGAGTCCTACCAGTGCCTTGACTGCAGTGCCTATCAGGCATGAAATCACTGGCTTTGGTTCATGTAGGTTGTGTGGCAGAGACACCATTTTATCAGTCCCAAAAAATCCCAGCTGTAGGGAAACAGTGTTACTTCATATTGCAGTAACTCCAGCTTGTCCTGTAATTAGGACAGGAAAAGAAGTTTTTAAAAATAAAAAGGAAGGAAGTGGCTCAGGCAGAGCAACAAGGGAATGATTAGCTTGCATGGCAGTGCTCGTCCCAGACTGCCCAGAGGACTGACTAAGAACCCAGAAACAACAGGCAAGTAACTGGGCTGGGAGAGGGGGAGGACAAGAGAGCATTTTCCTTGTCTCCTGTACTTGAGAACTCTCCCGATCAGCTTTGCACAACTGCTCTACAAGAGCATATACAGGCAGCAAAGAGACTTACCTCATTAGACAAAGAAATTCTTTCATTATGTCACTGCAAGGAAAGAAAGTAAGTAGGTATTTAACATAGTATGAGGTAGTAGTAACTCATGGTGCTACTACTGGTAATGCTCAGTGCCATTCAGGGAAGGAAAAAGAACACAGTGCACCAAATCTTCCGAAACAGCTGAGAGAGTGGGAGTTTAATAAATCCCAAATTCACTAACACTACAGTTCGCCCCTGCATGGTGTTCTCAGCAGCTGAAGTGCTTTGGGGAGGCCATCTGAAGCTATACATAGATGCATGCCTGCAAACGGGCACCACATTACTATTTTACTAGCTTTCTAAAAAGTAAGAGAATGCTAGGCATCAGTTTAACTACGATCATTTTTCACTTCCCACAATTGCAAAGCTGCCAAGTCCGTGCCAGATGCCTGAAGAAGATTTGTGGATTACTGGAGGGAGTCTGCACCTAGTAAGTGAGTTTGAGATGTTGATATTTTTCGTTTTCATTGCTCTCCATCCTCCCTGGACAGCAGGTGGTGGCATTATCATGAATGGATCATTTGTTAAGAAGGAACTTCTCATGACTTCTCAGTATAAATTCATCTAAGTATCAGAACACAGGACACACTAGTGTATTACCTGTTTTAAGTTTAAAAGGACAACTGAGACAACTTACCAGAAAAAAAAAAGTGAGAAAAAATCTTTTCCACTGCAAAGAGAAAACACCAAATTAAATTCTGCTGTCTTAACTACTACAACGTTACATTGTATCAACACACCAAATCCTAGGGGTTTTAATCAGGATGAAGATTCTCAAATCATCAAATAATGCCCCAGCTTTCTTGAATTCATTATGTTTAAAACTTAGAGGCCACTCAGTAACACTGTGAATGACTAAAGAGAATGGCAAATGTCCTTCTGACTAAGTTACTGAACTATCCTGATCACTGGAAAAGGAAATGTCTACACACCTCCCAAACTGCAGAAAGCACTGGCTTGTTTAAGAATTAAGTTTAGGACTCTGAACCTGTACTGTAAAGGCAGAAATTTGGGCAATACACACATAAGGCTAAAATACTTATTTTTAGGCCAGCCTTCGGATTGTTTCCCAGAGCATTTCCTACTACTCTTAAATGCCCCAAACGCTTCTTATTTACCTTTTAAACAGACTTGCTGAAGCTTGCAGTCACTAATTCTATAATAGTGAACTCACTAAATAGTCATCAGAACTATCTGTTGGCAATAGAATAAAAATTGGGAAATATATTGAACAGTGAGGGGCAAGGCAAAAGAAGGAGAAGATATTTTAGGGAAATATAAATGTATATATTAGCATGTAGACCTTTCTTTTAATATGCTGAGTAAAACTGGGATGCAGTAGTAATACAAAAGGGTAAGGAAAGCATCCTTCCAAGGATACTATGTATCCCATGTTACTAAAGAAAAAAGAAAATAACTCTATTATGATCAAAAGACAGGCTGGACAAGTCACTTTAGGATCTCAGTGCAACTAATCAGCTCCCTTTACCCTCTTAATTTTTATGGGCCTTTTCATACAGATAAGTTTTAGAAAAAAATGCTTATACTTCTTTCCCCATTAATACACAGCACCCTTTCTCTGCCCTTGTGGTCTGAAGTCTGGCAACTGATGCTAGCAGGAAGTTCAGGGATTCAGAATCTCAAAATTGAGGCCTTTTTTTTTTCTGCCTTCTTCCACAGAAGCCTTTGGTCTATCAGACCATCTAATTGCAAGGAATGACTTCTGCTACATTGCTCTTTGAGAAACTCAACCTCCTGCCCACTTCCTCCTCCTTCCCTGTCAAACTATCTTGGTAGATGTAAACCACGTGATTCCAGCACTGATGGAAATCATTGACCATGTAGCCTTGTATAACATTTCGCCTTTTCCCTTACATTTGTAGTGAGCTTGAAAAGCATAAACTTGAAATCAAATATCCAGCCATCTGTAATTAATACCATTACTAAGATATATAGTATTTCTCAGACTAAAACTCCCTGTAATACTTTGTACCACTGAATATGTGATTACCCATGATACTTACCAGCTGTGCTTGCAGTCAGAGACTGTAATGCCAGAAATCTCGAGTTTGATCATGCCTTCCATTTCAGCAATAACTCAGTAACAAGGTCCTCATGGATGCAATATCAAGAAGAAAATTAAGAACTTGCTGATGAAATGAGAAAGCTTGCTAGGACATAAGTCAATGTGTCCTCAGGCTACATAGGTGGGGAAGTTCAAGAAATTTTTTTCTAGGGATGAATCATGAATTTTTCACTAACTGATTCATCTGTAACACAAGAAATTTTAAAGAGGACACATACAGAACAGTCTGTGTTTTTCATGGAAGGCTCAAAATTTGAGAAGAAAAATAGACACTCCAGAGGAGAATGCTATTTTTTTAATTAGCACGCTAATATTGGGCATGATTATGACAATGTTTATTTAACTTTTTGCCTTCTGAGAGCTGAACATAACTCATAACAAACCAGACTGTTTTTGAAGGATAATTGTTGCAGGCTATACTGCCTTAAAATGTTCTAAAAGTAGCAATTCAAATTAATTAGAAAGTTGTTCATGTCTCACGAAGTACCACTTGTTCTGTGCTGCTGTTTGAGAAGGGAGTAGATCTGTTTATTTATTTATTTTACCTACCTTATGTAGGTGTAATTAATTCTGTTATTTAAGATATGTGCAGAATTATGTGTATAAAGTAATGAGGTAATGTGAGGTAGTAACAAGGTAATGTGAGTATTTTCTAAAGAAAAGCAGAAGTCCTAAGAATTTGGCTATGCCACAATTATTTCTATGTACACTTTGAAAGCTGACTGTGTATATCTAACCAATAGCAGGCAGTAGGAAATCACTGTGATGATGCTTATTTTTATGTTCCTATTTCATTGTTTAGTCAAGCCTGTACAAGCAAATTCAATGAAACACAGATCAAAATCCTACTTTTTTAAAAACTCTTTTAAAAATTACTGAATGAAAAGATTATAGACCAAAATCAGAGGTTCTGCTGGAGGGTTGTAGCCATGTAGATTGCTACAGTATACTGGAAACCTCCCCCCCAACAACGACAAAACAGAAGACATAACCTTATTCACAGCAGGTGGATGTAGGACCTTTCCTTTTCGCCTGCTTCTTAGTTGAGTCAATCACAGCTCATAATAAACACACAGGGGAAAGAGAACTACTAAGCCCTTCCTGTGGCATAATCTTATCCTACCACCCAAGCTGTGGTCTTTTCTCTGCATGGTTACAGAGCAGAGAGCAGCATGCAAAAAGCCTCTGCACCTCCCACATTGGAATGCCACGTTTAGACACAGAAAACGAGGAGAAGGTCACCTCCACCCCCCTTGACTACAGAGTCTATAGCTTTGCTTGCCCAAACAAGGCAGAGCAGAGCTGCCAGTATTGTCCTCTTTACCCACGCGCACAAGCAAGGGTTAAGTACATAGGGCCACTGAGGGAGGGGAAGCAAGCAGAGCATTGTTCCCTGGAGCCGTATTTTTTGAGAGGTCCGGAAGGCCTGAAACATAATGGTACAAGTCTCCCAAATTACTGCCCAGATTTCAGTCTTTCCAGAGCTTGCATGGGAGTGCTGGTGATTGACCCTGGCTGGACACCAGCTGCCCCCCAAAGCTGCTCTATCGCTCCCCTCCTCAGCTGGACAGAGAAGAGACAATACAATAAAAGGCTTGTGGGTCGAGATAAGGGCAGGGAGAGATCACCCAGCAGTTAAGGTCATGGGCAAAACAGACTGGACTTGGGGAAATTAGCTTAATTTTTACCAATCTAATCAGAGTAGTTTAATGAAAAAAAAAAAAATCTTAAAACACCTTCCCCCACCCCTCCCTTCTTCCTGGGTTCAACTTTACTCCCCAGTTCTCTACCTCCTTCTCCCTCAGCACAATGGGACAGGGAATGGGGGTTGTGGTCAGTGTCTCTGACACTCCTTTCTCCTCTGGGGAAGCTGCTCCAGTGTGCCCACCTCCCACAGGGTGCAGTCGCTCAGGAGCAGCCTGCTCCAGTGTGGGTCCCCCATGGGGTTTCCCTGACAGCACACCTGCTTCAGCGTGGGCTTCTCTCTCCTTGGAGCCACAGGTCCTGCCAGGAGCCCGCACCAGCACGGGCTTCCCAGAAGGTCAAGGCCTCCTTTGGGCATCCCCCTGCTCTGCCATGGGGTCCTCCTCGGGCTGCAGGGGAATGAATCTCTGCTCCAGAGGCTGACACACCTCCTCTCCCTCCCTCTCTGGCCTTGCTGTCTGCAGGGATTTTTCTCTCATATATTCTCACTCCTGTCTTATCTAGCTGCAATTGCTTCCACCAATAATTTTTTCCTCCTTCTTAACTATGTTATCCCAGAGTCTCTATCACCACAAGTAACAGGCTCAGCCTTGGCCAGCAGTGAGTCCATCTTGGAGCCAGCTGGCACTGGCTCTAATACAGGAGAAGCTTTTATCAGCTTGACATTGAAGTCACCACTGTAGCCTCCTGCTACCAAAACCTTGCCATGCAAACCAAATATACTGTGGAAACATTCTGCCTCCTGAAAAGAGCACAGTGTAAATCCCTGTCAGATTGCTGTGTAAGTCACAGTCATGTTACCAAGGACAAAAACATAACCCTGTTTATTAGAGTAGACCCTGTTTTAGCCTAAGTCAGCACTGCTTGAGTCTCTCTGCAACAGTCTAACTCGTGCATCACCAGGGCATCTACTGAGTTCTTGTGAGCCTAACTCCTCTGCTACAAAAAATGAGCAGAAGACAGCCTTTAATTTCAGTGAAATCTGGAACAGATCAGTCTTTGGGAAGGTTATGCTTCCAACATACCATTTGTTGTTTGGTGTTTCTTGGGTGCTGCTTTTACTTGGTCCTGAACAAATTCCTTGCCAGTTGCTCTAGGATCTTCTGACCTAGCAGCCCTTTCTTTCCTTAGAAAAAGTGCCTTCAGTAAGTTTAACTCAAGAAGTTATTTCTGACACAAACAGTATGATGCTTATCATAATAGTAAAAATAAATCTAGTAGTATTAAAATGTAGTAGTAGTAAAAATAATCCTAGGCTATGTCATACACATTGTAATATCTGCCTAAGAAATTAAAAAGGAATGTAGCAATTAAAGCAGCAGCTGGAAATAATGATAAATGGGTTGCAATTCTTGAGCTGCTCCCACCATTGTAAAAGTAGAAGTGAAACTATTTTGACACTTACCATACTCTTTTTGTCTCTTACCTAACCTTACTTACACTTTCTGCTTTAAGGTTTATGAAAAGGTTTACTTTTCATAAATTTAACAACTTGCAGAAAAAGTGGCATCTTGTTTGGAGGACTACTTAGCAGTCATTAAGTTACTTCTTGCCAAATTATTAAATAATTGCCTCAAAGGTTTCTGTAAAACAAAATATATTTCACATACATATTTGGAAGAGACAACATAAAACACACATTGCATCTTTTAAATAAACAATTCAAATATTTTTGGTTTACATAAGACTACATAAACAAGTAACAAAGACTTTAGGCATTGTTTTCTCACTGGGTTATTAAAATAATTCTGCTTTCATGCTTCTGCCCTTCCCTGGGAATCAGATATTTCTTTCTTTTTTAATTTAAAATTACTGCCATTATCCTTGCAAATAAAAACTTACTCCAGCATATTGATGTTAGACATGAATGTCACAGTAACAACCTCCTTTTAAATGGCTCTTGTGACATTCTGAGCGGTGCTTTTTCTAACCTAGCTTACATTTTAGAAGTGCCTTCAAGCTTTTCATCTCATAATGAAGTTCAAATAGTAAAACACAATAAAACATAGATCACTGATGGTCAAGCATAATATCAGAGAATAAGCACACACTGGACAGATTTTTAGTGATTCTAAAGTATTTGATGCTTTTAGTTCTTCAATGAAAAGCTTACTTACCGAGAAAACATTCATTCTTTTCCTTGGATGTGTAAGAAAAAAAATGTAGATCTGATAGTTTTGCCTTCTGCTGGAATACTACATTTTACAAAAAAGTGCATTATCCACTAGCATTATTCTACCAAGATTCTCAACAATGAAAAGCACTATATCATGAACTCTGGCTTACCATATCCAACTTAGATTAATTCCAGCAGTGTGAGGAGAGTATGGCTGTAGATTCCCCAATCAGAACTACACAAGTCTTTCTCTAACCTCTAGAAATGCAGGCTTTCCTGAGAGGGGACAAAACGCCTGTTTCTTCACTGAAAGCTCTCCTAAAGCACCTACATTTTTATAATAACAGAGGGAACTGAATGGGTTCAATAGAAAGAAGACCACAGCATATAACCATAGCTACAGGGGAAAGTCACAGTAAATTTGATGTGATTTCAAAGCAATTTAGTTAGCAGCACACTGATCTGCACAAAACATTTATTTCAGTGAGCGTGACAGCAATATTTACCAAAAAGATTAGTATCTCATGCAGGTCTGTAGATTAGGCTGATTACAATGAATTAACCAACTTAAAGTTTGATTTTAAGTACCATTTTCTTATGAAGACAAGCCCACTTTCTTGGAACATTGCCCACATTTATCACACTTGGACATTTTGTTCAGAGCAGACATAACATTTTTAATAATATACAGTATGTAGGATAAAGCTACAGTAGTTTGTCATGGGTGGGCTGATCCTCACCCACTCGAGTTAGACAGGTTTTGGAGGACTTGTGAGAACAGCAGAGCTTCTCTCGTGATTAATAGGCACACAATGTTGTTCCATCTCCCAGGAAACGGTGCTGTTGGATTGGGGCATGCTGTGATGAAATGGCACTTGTGTCAGCCCTGTCCTTTGTTCCACTGTCTCCTATCAGATGTTTAGGAACTACCACCACTTCCTCTGTTCCCATATGAATATCATCACATTCTTCCTCACTACACCACTCAGACCTTCAGAATAAGCGGCAGCCCTGATGCTTTTTTATCCAGAAGAATAAGTGTTTGAAATTTAAATTCACCAGTGACAATAGTCTTCAGTTTCTCCTTTAATAATCATCTTGCCTAGTGTCTCTGGTCAGCAGTTAGAGATGTAGCTCAGAGAACAGCAGAGAACAGCACTAAGCAGCTTACCAGTACTAGCACTTGGTGGCCTGTTACACACCTCATCCACAACAAGCCTGCTTTACAGACTGCAGGAAACAGAAGGACCAATCTCTTTCCCAGCACAACTTCAGTTAGGTCAACTGGTCACAGCAATGAAAATTTTTGTGATGTCCTTCTCTCCTGGAAGTCAAGGCAGGCATAGAACTGGGTAAACGCAAGCAGTAAGAAGTAAATAAAATCTTCTAGGCATCAAAAACATCACATCGTTTTTATTTGTGTTTATCTTTGACCACCAGACTTGTACAGGGCAGTAATTTAACATGAAGACATTTTAAAACATACAGCAGGAAATCTGATATTAGAATTCAAGGACAAATTGAACACTACTTTGCACATTTAAACTGCACAGCTCTTGCTTGCAGGGTCGCTTTGTGCATTGCTAAGGGGGCCAAAATACAGTGCCCCAAAGACAGAGCATAACTGTGCTCCATCTGTCACCCCATCCTCCTCCTGTATTCTTTGATATTGCCAGTAATACACCTGGGTTTTTAATCTCAGAAGCCCACAAAAATACATCTTTAATGTAGAAAAATCCTTTTCATGGTGTTTTTTTTAAATGCAAGCATCTTCTCTTATTTTAGCTTCATGCACAAGCTAAGAAAAAATATTTCAAAATTTGAGTCCTCATTTTTCAATACTGTAACTGCCATCAGTGTTCACAACACAGTAATTACTGGTAAGAGACAGAAATGGGACTTCTTAATTTAATCACTGGATTAGATCATTAATCACCTCTGTATCTGTAATATTATACAATACAAAAATAACAATATTCTCCCACAGGTTATATTATTTCAACCAACTGCAGAAGAGAAAAAAAAAATCCAAACTCTGTGATAAAAATCTATGTGCACTTTTCCTTTTTCTCTCTTTCTGTTTATGAAATGGAGATCAAAATAATTACACAAAGGTATACAGCAAATACTCAAATCCAAAACCACTGGAAAACCAAATTATGGTAAAGAATATAAAAATTAGTTTAAGATAAAATAAATTTTTTAAAAACATATTTTGATGTTTACACTCCTATAATTCAAGTTTAAATTAAGCTATATTAAAACTCAGCTTATTGGTCAAATTTAATTCTTGGTAAGGAAACACTTCTGGTCTTTTCTGTGCATCAGTATTTTTAGAGAACTGCAACTTGGCTGCAAGATTTGTGGAACCTGCTTTCTTCTCCTTTTGGAGATCATCTTTCATAACAATATCAACAGATCTAAAAGAGGGCAGACATTTCTGTATCCTTTTCATATTTTTTTCTCACAGCAATGCTCCCTTCTCTTCTCAGTATTTCAGGAAAATAGTCCCAATGACTATGGCAACCAGATAATGGCCAGTCTAACAGAGCACCTCATTAGACTGCAGAGTGTTTTTTCATTACCTAACATCACTCTTGAGGGATTCTTCCCCCTCCTGTGAAATTGCAATGAACATCCCCCATTGTAGCTAAGACTAAGGCATGGTAAGAGGGCACTCAACGCTGTGCAAAAACCAGCACAGTTCAGTTCTGGAGAGAGGTCAATGCTCACGCCTGGAGAGCCCTCCCCAGGGATGCTTTCTGCAGCATCATTCAATGGCCTCTCAAATTTTGTATTCATGATGTGACTGTATCTCTGCCACTCATATCATTAACTCACCTCCTCATGACCACTACTCCTCCTCACCCTCCCTGGACTATGAGCATTTAGATTTAACAGAGAGTTTCCCTTCCTATCATTCCGGAGTCTACAAGCAGAATACAAGGAATACAACCCTACAAGGAGATCATAGTGGTTTTCTCTTTTAATACAGCAAGAATGAACCTTACAAGTATACAAAGCAGACTTGGTCTCCTTCCAGATGTCTTATTTCCCCCCGTCATTCAAAACATAAGCTTTAGTGCCTTCCATTAAAAAGCGGAGAAGTAAATCTTTGCCTATTGGTAAAAAGGAAGATTATTATTTGACTGTTTCAAGACTCATCAGTTCTCACTCTCTGGTTCCCATGGAAACTATCCCCAGTGAAGTTTGAGAGGGGCTTTGTGTGCAGCAGAAATGACAATAATTATGGAGAGAATTAGGTTTCTGCAAGGGAAAATCTTAAGTAATTTTCAAATTTGGACCAGACCGTAGACAGCAAATCATCCATTAGCTTCACTTTTGCCAAATAATAAAGCATTTTGGTATGTTGATTTTTACTTAATGAGATTTTTTAGGGAAAAAAGGTACTGAAATAAAGGAGTATATTTTATCTGTACAGAGACCAGTGTGATCAGCATAAAAAAAAAAGAGTACACTGTTAGGCTGAAATAAGTCCAACAATGTTTCTTCTGAGAGAAGTTGTATCTAAATTTATAGATAAAATTCTGTTGTGAGAGGTATATCTACCATCTCCCTTGAAACAGTAAGATTGTTTCACTGCACCTCTACTATAAATTTATTTGATAGAGGAAAAAGTAAACTGGCCCTGCATCTTCAGCAGAAAAATACCGAGGTAAGAGGTTACAATAAAAAAATTAGAGGAAAGAATGGGTTGATTTAAATACAAAATTTTATAAGATGTATGAGTACTCTATCAAATTCCAGTCCTTGATGAAATAAAAGAAGTAGATTCATTAATGACAGTATTTCCTAGAAACCCCTATGCTTATAATTGAATCTAATTATGTTCTGTAGAAAAAAGTTACACAGACTTAAAACAAGATGCATATTAGAAAGAAGTAGTTGTAATGATGAGCAATATTACAGAGACATGACTATCAGGTAAAGTATTAGAGAAATTATGATTAGTAACTATTTTATAGCTTTTTTCTCCAAGATTTGGAAATAGAATAGGCAAAGAGGCAGGAAAATGAGCAAGGACACTGACGTGGGGCCCTACTCAGTTAAGACAACATAAAACAGAGAATTTAAATACATATGTAATTGTATAGCAATCCCAAAACCATAAACCAGCTATCTGTAAGTGCCTACTCCAAGGAGCACCTCCCACTTAAAACTGGAAGTTTTCTAAAAATTTTGCTTCTTAACAAGCCAAAAATGAAACATCTTGGCAGCTGTCTCACTTGCCTATTGTAAATGAAGACCCAAAACCCCCAGGTGACACTGGCCCCTAAGGAGCCAACACCTGTACTCAAAACACACCCACCTACAGCTGGAGCTCACAGCACTTCACAAAATGAACAGGTAAACATTTTCTTGTAAAACACAGCCAGAGAGGACAAAACTGTTGCAAGTGTTTATATTCCTACAGTATCCTGCTGGTTAGAGCACTCACTGGAAAAAAACATAAGACACCTGGGTTAAAGACCTCTTCAGCATGAGGAGGTTCCTCTTGCCTCCTCTCTTCCTCCTGGCTTAAAAACGTGCTTAAATGGAGGGTAGGCAATGCAGAGAGGGAGAGGAGCACAAGACATGACAGAGTACATGTTTACCTCTGAGTAGTTAGGGCTGTCACCTGAACAACAAAAATACAGATTAGACCCCCTGGACTTGTTTTGGAGTTGTGTTCAAAATGCACAAACAAGTCTGAAAGATGGGACTCTGCTCCCCTCCCTGCCAGGAAAGCCAAGTCACGAGTCGTCCTCCTCCAGGCCCCAGGACTCTCAGCTTACTCACACAGCCTTGCAGCACAGCTCCCTGCTGAGCTCCAGCCTCCAGGCAGCCTGCTAACTTGGGCATTCCCCCAGGACCTGGGAGATGCAACTTCACCATGCCCAAGTGAGCAGTAAGCCTTCTCAGTCAATGCTTATGCCACTGATTCATGTATAAGTGTTGTGAGGAAGAGGGAAACCACCATGGGTTTGGTGGTTTGGTAGGGGGTTTGGTGAGGGTTTGTGTGTTGGTTTTTTTAAAATAAAAGACATAGAAGGATAAGAACATGTACCAAAGCTCAGAGCTTGCACACACTGGCAGGAGAGGCAGTGTGCCAAAGGAAGGGGGTGCCTGTGGCCCACAGAGAGCTAAATCCCAAAGCTGCAGAAGGAGGCAGAGGTCCCTAAACATCCCTGCTCTTGCTAATTGGCTCAGAGCAGCTTCCAACTGAGAATGCCAATGCTTTCTGATCACTCTTCCCCATATGCAACATCCATCACCCCAACTGTTTAACAGAGGTAATTAGGGTGCCAAACACCTGGACGTTATGCACAGGAGTCTGCTATTTCTTCCCTCAGGCTAGATAAAATTCTAGCCTCTATGAACCACTGTTTTCCCTTTGCTAAAAATACATTAAAAATAAGCTTTGTATTCCACTGGGTTGTCAAGGATAAATGTACTGAACGGTGAGATGCTCAGGCATTCAGCGGTGAGAGCTGTAGGACAGGATAAACCTCATAGAGGTAAGATTCCCTGTCTGAAATCTTACCTATGCAAGCAGTAAACATAACCAAGAAGAGTAATATGAATGTGATACAAAACGATTAGAATATTGAGCTGGTGAAAATAGAATGACCGACCAACATTGTGGGAGGAGCATACCCCTACAGGCAATGCTAAAATCACAAGCTTTCTGAAAAAAAAGCACCAAAACTGCCTTCAAAATTCTCTCCCAGTTCTGCTATGTACGTGAAGGACAGACAGTAATATCCTAGGCCAGTAATTACCCCTTCCCATCAGCAAAGTATAAGTAAGGAAGGGGAAGTCATAAGGAACTGGCACAACCAAAACAAGATAGCATTTTTTATCCTTGGACTGGGGAGGGATGAATGACTGCAGAAGTGAAAAGCTTTGCATAAAACGGAGTGGGGCTCAGATTTTGATCCTGCTGCTAGGGCTGCCTGAAGAAAGACATTTCTGCTTCATGAAAGCTGAAATTTCAAAATCTGGCTTTAAGCCAAACCAAGATAGATTTTTTCCAAACTGATGGTTTCCAAACATGACTTTTGGAAAATAAGCAAGATGCTTGATTTTCCATCCAGCAATGATCCTGTAATGCAAAAACAGCATTTGTCATAAAACCACAGAATTTAGACTTTAGCATCAGATTTTTTTTGGTTTTGTCAATGCAACTTCAGTTGTAACTACACGATTTAATAAAAAATTCTAAAATAACTGCATTATTTGATTAATTTCTCTGTGAAGTTTCTGTCATTAACTATTTGCCTGTAAGATTCATGATGAACACAAAACCATGAAAAAGGCAGGAACTGGACACAAAGATCCAGTCAGAAAATAAGTACTAACCAAAAGAAAAGATGAATCTTTTAAGGCATGAGAATGAATGCATTACAAAGGCTATGTACCTTATCTTGTCTCCAGAACCTATCTATCCAGAGTTATGCACAGTTTCACAATGGTAGTGATTGCCATTAAAACTACTCTGATATGGACAAGACGAGTGGACTGTGTGAATAAAGCCTTAATCATTCAGTAAGACAAGAGCAAGTAGACTAAAACTCATCAAATTAAATAGTTCCTTTCTCATTTTTTGCCAAACTGTCTCTGCTTTATCACTGTGCCACAGGAGCTTCAGCACAGATTGACAGCAGAGCCTCACTCCTGTATAATGGAAGTCACAGTCTAAAACACAGACAGTAGATCTAAGATGTCCTAACCTCCCCTTCCTTCAGGCACAGAAATTCATTTGAGAAGTTGACATTTTTCAACTGAATCACATACATTCTGTCTTATATGTAGAAATATATGAAAAATAGAATAGATGGATAAAAATAAGCTCAGTCTGGGAGAACCCAGAGTTTTTGAACATTCACTACTGAACTGTTAGGAGCTGCAGAGCTGTTTTGCATAGGCCCCAGTTTGGAAGCCTAAGGTTGCCATCTTTTGGAATTGCATGTGAATTGTGTAGCTCTCACACAGTGCCATTTCATGAGGTCAGGAAACAGCAGTAGCTTAGTGAACAAAATTTTGGATCAGACAAATTGTCTGTACTGCTAAAAAGTCTTTACCTCAAAGGGTTTTAATCTCTAATAGCATCCAACTTCAGAAGAAATTTCCATGCCTGTCATCAGTCCTCACATCACCTAGGTAAGTTTAATAATAGTTCTACATAGGTAAATGTGAAGGATCCCAAATCAACCTCCATCTTCTGGGGAAATGACACAGAATCTACATTTGAAGGGAATATATGGAAAGGCTTTCTATGTTAACCTCCACCCAGTTCCTCTACCTTGTCCCCATGCTCCTTCAAAGTGTCTTCCTTCTCACCCTGGATGAGCTGGCCCAGGGCTTACACAGGAGCTTTTCCATCTCTCTTCTTTTATGGAGTTATTTACTCCTTTCCTTCCATGTTCTACTCTGCACTCCAGCCTCTCCATATCATGCAACTTGTGTTGTTCTCCCAGAAGATGCCATATTTGCTCTCCTTCATCAAGTGTGCAGCAAATGGGACAAGAGGCAGCCAGTATTCCTCTCCTGGCCAAGATGCCTCCTTTTGAGCTCAGGATCCAGAAAATGTCAGCAGATTAAGCTGTTCTCCAGAATAATGAGATTCAGTTTTTATCCTCAAATTCAACAGGAGTTACTCCTGAGCCTAATGAAATTTTCATTTAAAGATATTATACAGAAGTAATATGCACCATTCTAGTGATGGAAATAGTATCTGTATAAAGCAACTTTTCTTACCAACACCTCATGCACTTGCCTGATACGGTTGGTGACTGAAAATACCTGGATTATGAATGACACAGGGACCATACCATCCAAAGTTCACTATATTCTTACTTTAATTCAATTCTCTGGCTTCTGTCAAGCCAAACTTGACAGAAGCTCGGTTTTGGCAAAGATGGCCACCATCCTTCTGAGTTATGTTAAGAAAAGTGTTGCCAGCAGGTTGACAGGTTCCCCTCCCTCCACTCAGCAGTGGTAAAACACTCCTGGAGTACTGAGTCAAGGTCTGACCCCACAGTGTGACATAAACATTAAACTGGAAAAATTCCAGTGAAGTGCCATGAAGGTGACCAAGTGACTGAAACATCTGTCACATGATAAGAGGCTGGGAGAACAGGGGTTGTTCTTGGAGAACAGACTGGAGAACAGAAAGCTCAGGGGGATCTTGCCAGTGTGTATAAATATTGGATGGGAGTGTGTAAAGAAGATGGAGCCAGGCTCTTTTCAGTAATTCCCAGTAACAGGATAAAAGCAATGGACACAAATTGAAATATAAGAAATTCCACTTACATGTAAGAAAACACTTTATGACAGTGAGGGTGGCCAAACACTGGAACCCTGCTCTAAACTAGGGTCTAAACTTCCCATCAGTTCACAATGATAATATATTTACTTCCCATAAATATGTCTCCATGGCACTTTTTCCTCAAAGGCACTCCTCTGAAACATCCCCACAGTTACAATCCTATCAACCTCCACATCACAGAGTAAAGCTCTTGTTACAAAGCCTGCAAAACTCTCAGTTATTGGGTTATTGATGGGTTGTGATTACTACTGACCCCAGTACTCTCACTGCCCTTTTTACTCCTTCTGTTTTCATGTGTTCTTCTGTCATGTTGTTTCACACTTAGTGTGTAAACTCTGAGAGTTAGGACTGGCTATTTATTCTGTGATTATCCAGCCTCAAGCACCCTAGGCATACCTAGAGCTCTTAGATACTATCGCAAAAGCAAGCAGTAGAAAAACTGATCTGTTGATGTAAGCTTAAGAGAGTACATTATCTATCACTTTCATTTTTAGATACTTGTTCTAGAAGGTTTTCATTGTGGAAGACATTCATTTCACTTAAGTTTAGCCATTTAACTGTCAGAGACCTCATGAAAAGACAGATAAGCACGATCAGAAAGGCATTCATCTCACCTCAGGAGACTTGTCTCAGCCTGGTATGATCCTGCTTCTCTCTTCTTTTATTAGAAAGTGAGCATAGAGGCATAAAATTCAGCCAGCTGAGTTTATGAGAAAAGACATCCTTTAGATTAGACATAAATCCACACACTCATCAATAAAACTCTAGCTTTGATAATTTTTACTTAGATGGTGTGAACAAAATCTCATCTTTTATTTTTCCCTCCAAAACGTCAGACAGTAATACAAGATCTCTTATAACACATCATTCATATGATTTAGTTAAAGTATTATGCCTTACTAGTTGCTATCTTTCTTATCAGAAGCTGAGAGCAGATTCCAGTGTGCATCTACTTCTTTGTGCACTGACACTGCTTTTTGGGAAAACAACTGTTTTTCCTCATCACAGTCTGTAAAGCTTCTATGGAACACAAAAAGCCATTTAACTGAGCTGTTCCAGTTTCAGTTAAACTTGCTTAAGATCTGGCTTAAGCATTTCTAAAATATCCTTCAGTGCTTTGCAACTTAGATAAAATTGAAGTAGCACTAGTGACCTCAAATTGTGGTGAGGACTCTGAAAGTACTGGTAGACTAACTGCAACAGTTCTGGTAATAAAGTGTTCCTGTAAATGGCATTCATTATTCTGACACTTCTGTTTGGGTGAGGAAGAGACTTATTAGAATTAGCAATGGATGATTGTTGTGATACAGAGAATGCTGAACTCCAGCAGTCTGTGATTAACAACTTATACAGACAAGCAATTAACTCCTGCCTTTGCAATATAACTTAAGTTACAAAATGCCAGTGAGAAAAATGAGTTTTATTCCCCAACAAACTGACCCAGGCTATACAGTCTCCTACACAATCTGAATCTAGTTTCAAGTAAAAGATTGAGAGAGAGAGAACTTTTTTCTTCGTTGTGAAATTCAGTCATGCAGAGAGAGAACAAGTGTTTACTATTCTTTCAGAAAAAAGAAGCATCTGTGATGATTGCCAAGAAGAACTTGCTCATTTAATGATGTGCAAAATCTTGGTCATGGGCTGGAAATATTTTAGATTGCATTTGAAATTCAGAAGGAACAGCGCAAAAACTACTTTGTGCATACATAGCGGTCATCTCCAAGGCTACTTAAAGGAGACAGAATTAATTTTGGACCTTGCTGTGCTTTTTAAGTTCATAATAATGCAACTACAGGACTGACAAGCACGAGATCTCATCATTTTTGAAAGGGTGCAGAAGGGGAAAAAAGGCAAGCAGGATTTAGGTTTGGTTTCAGCAGCTTTAACTCATATCTAAGCATGACTTTACTCACTAAATAGTCTTAGTAATCTTTACAGTTAAGTAGTTACAAGAGAGTCTAATTCCTCACAAAAAATGTAGAAGGGAGAAAAAACCACATCAAACAGGCTTTTGAAGCTAGATATCAATTCAAGATTTAAAGGCATCTTAAAATCAAAGGACAACTTGGCTGGTAGCACACTTCTCAAGATTATTCTACAGAATCTAAACTTGAATATAATTTATCTTGTTTTCCTTGATATGAAAGCCAAAGCCTTGCTAAAATGTTTAAGACAGAGGTCAAGTTACAGACATTAAAAAGGAGGTTGCGATATAAAACCTTTAATCTCCGGCAAAAACTGCAGAATCATAGAATCGTTTAGGTTTCAAAAGACCTTTAACTTCATCAAGTCTAACCTTTATCCCAGCACTGCCACTTCCAGCACTAAACTATGTCCTCAAGCATCACATCTACACATCTATTAAATACCCCCAGGGATGGTGACTCAGCCACTTTCCTTGGCAGCCTGTTCCAACGCTTGGCAACTCTTTCAGTGAAAAATTTTTTCCCAATATCCAATCTAAACCTCCCCTAGTACCACCTGAGGCCATCTCCTCTTGTCCTATCCCTTGTTACTTGGGATAAGAGGTCAGGCCTCATCTGGCTACGAGCTCCTTCCAGGTAGTTGTAGAGAGCAGTAAGTTTTCCCCAGGGCCTTCTCTTCTCCAGGCTAAACACCCCCAGCTCCCTCAGCTGCTCTCGTAGGGATTGTGCTCTGTATAACACTAAATATTCTCATGAATAATGGCTAGCTGAACTCAAAGTAGGCAGTTGAAGTAAAACTAAACAAAATTTCCTTGGTTTTATTTCTTTAATAATTACAGGAGACTGTGAATCAGCGAGATCTTATGGAGAGAGAATCTGCTGTGTACCATGAAAGTTCCTGTCCCAATATTTAAAGCTCAGCTATACCATGACAGTTGCATGACTATCATTTGAAGTCAGTCAAATAATTGTAATTTGATCATGTGAGCTCTTATTGCAAGCCAGGGCCTGTCTTGTCACCCTTAAGCATATCTGCTGTACTTCCTGCACTCACAAAAAGTCTTGGTCTATACAAGCCAACTTTTGTTACATGATTGTCAAAGGTTGTTTGTACCTATTTTGAAAGCATAAACAAGAAAGGCACAGAAATGCCAATTAAAAGCCATAATTTACTGTGACACCTACTTAAATATCAGAATCTTCAGTCTGGAAATTTCAATGGGAATATTCAGCTCTGTTCAACTATACTTAATACCTGACTGTGTTTATAATCTCACAGCAGTTGCCCCATTCAAAAGCACTCTTCTGTGCTTTTACAGCTCCAACATCCTCCTGTTTGTCAGAACAACACATCTAT
This sequence comes from Rhipidura dahli, assembly GCA_013399225.1. Classification (NCBI taxonomy): domain Eukaryota; kingdom Metazoa; phylum Chordata; class Aves; order Passeriformes; family Rhipiduridae; genus Rhipidura; species Rhipidura dahli. The sequence continues at coordinate 62,868 of VXAC01002588.1, read as the reverse complement.
CATTTTGTAGTCATTCTTCTCTCCCACCTGAGTATTTTGCCAAGCCCTGTTGATTCCCCCTTTATAATGTGTCCTTGAAAAACAAGCAAGTCCTTTCTGTCACTTCCTGTGGGTGAAACCTTTGCATGAGTTCTGACTGCCTTTCTTCTGAAGCTCCTGAACTATTGCTTCCTCCTCTGTTGCCTTTTCTAATTCCTACTTGCTATTCCCACAATTGCTACAAATCCTTTCACAAAAGCATCCCCTCTTACAAACCATGAATCACCTTTCTAGTTTCCTCCATCCTAGCAAGCAAATATTTCCAGTTTTGCTTGTCCTAGTCTTTCTGATTTTTCATATTTATCTTTCAATCTTATATTCCATTGTATTGGCACTTCCAAACTGACTCCAATCTGGCACTGATAATGCAAAGTCACATCCTACCCTCTGCAAGAAACTTCCACTGTCTCCTTCCAGAACATATCACTACCATACAAATCATTATTCTACATACATCATTTGGGGATTTTTTTTCCCCAAGGAAAGTTGGGTTTGAGTATTCCTGAATCAAACAAGAACTTTTGCACACAGCTTCCTACACTGCCTGTGCGACAGGCTCACATTAGAACTTCACAGGGAATTAAATACTGTAATTTCCAGCTTAACGCAGCTGATCTACTGCATAAAGATCCTCCTACACAGTAAGTTCTCTCATGCAGAGATTCTGTCTTTGTTCTGACACTTTGCTGAGAACACACGTGTTTAGTTCGTATAATATAGGACATTTATTCCTTGTAAAAGCAAAATAACTCCCTGCCTTTCACTTCCTGCCAAAAATACAAACTACCCTCCCTCTCCCTCTCTCCCTCAAATAAGAGCCAATCAACAAACCTCTAATTAAGCTAAAGGACTTGTATCGTTAGCTTGTCTGGTGGCAATAATTTTACAACTTAAGCGATGGCACACGCTGAAAATAGAATGTTACTTTTACATGGAAAATACTCAAATTTGTTCTCCAGATAAGCAATTTGGAGTGGTTTAACCTTTATGAAATTGTGTATTCACAAAAAAAAAATGAATTTATCTTGTATTTTAACTAAGCTTGCAGTTTCAAATTCAGCTACTTGTGCCTTACTGAAAAAAACCCCAACAAAACAAACAAACCACCAAAAATCTTCTGTATATGACACTGCCCTAAAATACCCATGCTTGGGAAGGCTGGCAAGTATGCAACAATTTTAGAAAAGAAGGATGGCAGGAGTGTTCCCCTGTCCTATGGCAAAAATATATCTTCAGTGTACAAAGATACACACTTTTTTGTACCTTGACTGAAGTGCAAAATACTTCAGTTCCATTCTCTGTCTGGGTGCTGACATTTGTAGTGCAACTTCCTACAAGTCAAATGATTGAATAGCTCTCTGCTCTACCTTTGTATACTCTATGCGATCACTTCTCCAGTTTCTAACACACATGGTTGCTACAATAGGTAGCAAAATCCTGGGCTTTGCAGAACTGACCGATATGTTTCAGAGTATCTACTCTCTTTACACCTAGTTTTAGGATTCCATTTACTAACTTTTAAAACACAACTGATGGAAACCATTTTGCAATCCCTGCGTTCCTTGAGTTCCAGAACATTCCACTGGTTGTGTACAGCTCATTATTTCATTGGCAAAATTATTACAAGTATACTGGTTAAAACCTTGTCTTAGGTTACAATGTAAGATGTAACCAAAAGTATGTATTCTATCACCATCTGTTGAAACCAGGTGGGGTGTGGAGGTCAGTGAGCCGACAGATCATTGGTCCCTGATGCTCCCTCTGCTCCTGTATATAAACCTGGACCTTCCCATGTTCTTTGTCTTTGTCCCTGGAACCCTTCCTGAGCGTGGCTGTGACAAACTGCTCCTGTGGAACTCTACACAGAAACCGTTCCTGGCTCTTTGTCATCGACCCATTTTCTGGAGCTATCTGTGCATGTGTGTGTGCACGCGTGTGTGAGTGTGTGCTGCTCCTGCCGAGCGGCTTGGCTTTGGAGACGCTTTTAGGAAGGTCACAGCACCTCATGCTCCGGTACCGACAAGCCGCTGGAGATTGTGACAGTGGGGCAGTGTTCTCTACCTCTTCTGTGACACATCCCTGGTAACTCCTTCCAGGAAGTATCTTCTGTTAATGAGCCAGTTGTTAAAACCAGGTAGGGCAGTGTTCTTTGTCTCGTCCATGACACATCCCTGATAACTCCCTCCGGAATGATATCTTTCTGTTAATGGGCCATCCAGCCTCACTGCGTGACTCATAAAATTACACCAACCCATTGTAAGATGCTCTGCCCAGTGGAAGGAACCAAGCATTCCTACCTGGATATAATCTTAGATTTGGAACACCACAGGTAGCCCTTACCTACTGGATTCCCAGAGGACAAGAGCTACTTAACAACTGCTGGACCCTCAGAGGAAGACCAGACCCTTCCACAGGATCACCACTTCAACAGAACCACATCTATCTTCAACAGGACTGCAGCCACCACTTAATTGGGCTGCTGCCACCACCCTGCCCGGCAGGGTGTCAGGTTGTATCCTGACTCTGTCAGGTTAAGCCAGTGTTTCTGTATTATTGCCTTGTTATATATACTAATAAAGAACTATTATTCCTATTTCTCATATCTTTGCCTCAAAGCCCCTTAATTTCAAAATTATAATAATTTGGAGGGGAGGGGGTTACATTTTCCACTCCAAGGGAGGCTTCTGCCTTCCTTAGCAGATACCTGTCTTTCAAACCTTTTTGAAATTACAAACCCTTTTGCCTAAAGGTAAGCAGAACTGTCACCTTCAGTGAAGTAAATAAACACTTTTGTCTTGACATATACAAGGTGCCTGAGACTTTTCTTCACTTAGTTCCCCCCTTTAGGCCTAACTAACCAGAGTGACAACATGAATTCACAAGAAGATACAGAAAGGGAATATATCACAGAAAGGATGTAAAATTACAAACGAGTGAGGCTAATCCCCAAAAACCTGGGCACTAATCCTTTTTGCCATCATTCTGGGCATACAACTCACTCCTCCCAGCAGCCAAACTACATCACGTGGAAAGAGAGACCAGACAAGCAGAGAGGTCTAAGTATTGCTCTGCAATTTTCACAAATCTGTACACAAAAGAGCAAGGAACATATCCATTTCTGCAGGAACATTTTGAACAGAGCCGGGTACATTTAATACATGTAAGGAAATACAATGCATACACCATCTTGCAGAGTTAGAGAAAGAAGAGATTGACAAGGGACCCATAATTAAAAATTGGAAAATTATTTTGAACCTGCAAAATTGTCTGTAGTAAAATTGTATGCATAAATTAAGATTGCATTTTAAACATCTGAAGAAAAGCAACAGAGATTTAAAGGTAAAAGTTTTAATCAGATAGAATAGGAAGATACACACACAGAACAAAAATTTAAAACAAACCTTCAAATATTCTCAGTTGCTGGGGGAAATGGAGGTCTTACTCTGGCTAAAACATGAAAAATTTCTGAATGTCAGCAGATACAATCTATAATATTAAATCAAGGAGTTTTTTATCTATGGTCTGTATTTGACATAGAATTTGCTTTCTAGGAGAAAATGGCACAGAGGAAGACTTTTATTGTGCAGAACACTTCAGAGCAATGAAACTCAATTACATTTAAAATGCAGATTTGCCAACAATGCAAAAACTATGGAAACGACAGATCACAACCACAAATTGACTTAAAATTTTGAAATAATGCTGAACTTGAATTCTGTCTCTTGCCAATTACTTCAAATCAAAAACAAGCTAGGATCTATTGAAAAATAATATGTGACTGCTTAAAAAAGCTCTTATAAAAACCTGAGGAATCATTATAGGGCTTATTTTTTGCAAGACTTGTGAAACCAGAACTGTCAGGTACTAATGATGTTTTGTGGTCGGATTTATTAACCTGATGTTTTTGTAAGAATTTATAATATTCAGCTTTTTGCATTAAAAAAAAAACAAACCAGAAAAAGGTGTATAATAATATAGGTTCACATAATCCAAACATTTTGCATGAAGGCAAAAACAGTGGAATGCCAGAAAGCTGTAGTTTATTTCCACATGATAAACAGAGGAGCCAACCTAGGAGAATCAGAAAGCACTTTTCCTACTGCAGAAGAAGCTGAAAAGAGGAATTTTGAATCCTACTAATCTGAAGCAGAACATGCCAGCAGCATGTATGGAAAGGACTAGATCCAGAAATCTGAAAATCTGACAATTTTTAGTCCTGCACAAATTCTTTCTATAGGTGAGGCTCACAGGACCTCTGACTTCCACACTACCTTCCTTCTCCACCTCCCTATGATTATAGGCCTACATTTAACAGCATTCCCAGTTCACAGTGGTTATGCCCACCTTCATTCACGAGATAAAAGCACTATTTACAGTCTACTGCAATAACTGTACTCTTCATCTACCTTGGATTCTTAAGCATTCACATGATTTTACTATAATCAGATAGAGGAACTTTACCCAGAGAAAACTAAAAACCTGTCCAAGACTGGTTTGTGAAAATCTTGAAACATGAATGCTCAGAAAAACACTAATTCATTAACTCTTTGGGTACTCAAATTTATAGTGATCTAATTTTCCAGGGTGCCAAGTTCTCAATTCCTTCTGAAGCCAATGAGAGTAGCAAAGGACAAGACCCTGTATAGGCTGTTCCTTCCCAGATTAATTTCTAGTTTCTCTGATCACCTGCCTTTAGCTGGCTGGTCCTCCACCTCTCCAGATGAAATGTTGCAATTCAGTAACTCTGTGACATTTCCCCCCTCAGGATCTGTAATATCTCATAAACTGAGACATTTGGCAACTGCTAGCTAGTTACTCTGCAAGCCAAACAACACCACAACACAGTGACACAGGATTAGCTTCTCCTAAACAAAATATGTCTTACTTGCCAAAAGACATAAGCACTCCATGTCTGAAGCTATGGCCAACAGCCACCTGAGCACAACCTTGTTTATATGTGGCATTTTTTTCTGAAAATGAAAAACATCTAACTCCTTTGGTACTTAACTCTCTGGGGAAAAAGTGTTAATGTTTGCTGCTCTCTGTCAATATACATCTCACAAAACCACGTCTATACAAGACACAAAACTAGGCTAAGATCCTCTATATGAGCTCCACACTACTCAAAACTAATTCTGATGTGTTTAGATAAGGCACGCCTTCAGATCCCAGTTTAAACAGAACCACATTCAAGAATCCTGAAACTACAGCTGCATCCCGCCCTTCCAGCCTCCATGTTCTCCTGGTTGTAAATCCGATTATTGTACTCCGTGGCATGCTCTTTATTTTTTTAGTCTTTCTTAACTGCTACCCTCAAAGAGCCACTTTCAGCCTGGATTTCTCCATATTAGGTAATACTTCACACAAACACACTGGAGAGCATATGATACATATTTAAAAGAAAACATACAAGTATTTCGCTGTTCCTCCAAGCAAAGCTTGTCCTGGAACAGAGAGAAAACTTGTTCTTTGTTCTGTGTGAACCTTAACCCTTCCTCCTAACATCACTTTCAAATTTCATGCCTTCAGGCTGAAAACATTCCATTTTTCATCAAACTGTTTTCTTAAATCTGCACATAACACACCTGTCACAAACTTTTGCTCTGCTCCTTTGAGATGTTTCTGCAACTCCCACACTCTTGGCAAGGGCTTACTCTCAGTAAAAATCAAACACCCTCCTTTATTCATCATCTAGGATGTATGATTAACTTGTTTTTATCAAAGATCTTGCCTTAAGCTCTGGGTGTTGACTACTCCCATAGGAAGAACTACACCTTGTTCAGTGTTGGCCCATGTTTCCACTTCTTTGGGCTGAGAGCTCCTAAAGAAGCTGTATCTACATGTTATGTAACCTGGCCAATGTGATACTGACATCCAAGGTCTGGTATTTGCAAGAGTTCCTGGTAGGTGTGTTCCATCGCCCAAATTATTCATAGATTCCATTCTGAGATGGAAACTATTTCTCCAAAGCACCACTGGCTTACTGCATCAAACATAATAAAGGACTTAAGTTCACAGACATACGCAGTCTCACCTATGATGATGCACAAGAAACCCCACACATGAGAACATGCCACTTTCAGTCTAGTTACATTTCACAGAAAATAAGTTGCTTTCTCTACAAATACTGGTTCTAGGATAATGCCAGCCCTTTACAGTATATTTTGTAATAAATTATTTGGTCAGGGGAGAAGAGATGGACATTTTTGCCAGAGATTAGAATTTACTAACTCTGCCAATGTGCTCATCTAGCCCATTGTTTTCTCTAACAATTCTTTCTGAGCTATTTCTGTGTATCCAGGGAGTGTATCATCATGCAGCTGCATTCCAGGGCCTATGATTTGTTAAAAAGAAAACAAAAAAAAAGGAAAAACAAGTTCATTCAAACTATAAATATTCTCCTGTTTCCACACAGAGAACCTCTGAAGTACAGACGACCTTAGTTACATTATCCACAAAAGGTGCATAGCTTTGGTAAGCCACTCCTCAGCGGAGTGCAAAAGCTCTCATTTTTCAGCCATTAACTCTGATAACTGTATTTCACAAACGCTTTTCAACAGACACTCACCTTCCCAGGTGGGGGAGGTTTGTCTTGCTGAGGATTACAAAAAAGGCTGAAACAAGGAATTTTTCTAAGAATTGTTGAACAATGAAGACACAATAATTAGTTCAGAATTTTAAACTAATTTAATAATCAAACTAAGTTCTCTTAAAACTTAAGACCAACTTAAAACCTAGGAATTTAGGAATGGCAGAGCTCACAGAAACAATGAGGAAAATATTAATTCAGTCCTACTTATACTGGACTAAGAAGTTTGCTAATCTAAGTACTACAGACATTTCAAGAGATTCAGATGATGCTTCTGGGACTATTTTTCTCCCCATGATAAGTCATTACATGTACAGTATTTATTCTCTTTGCCATTTTACAAGATGCAGCTTTCCCCAATACAGAACAAGTAAAGAAAAGTCAAACTTACCACCATCTAGCTATTTTTGTATTTTTCTAGAATAGCAGTTTGAAACCCAGGTAGCAACATTATTTTCTTTAAACCAACATATTGCCTAAAAGCTTTGACCACAGGAAAAACTGTGATGAAAACCAGTCAATACTGTTGTTTTTTTTTTTTTTTAAACTATAGTGTGAGCCATCAGTGAGCACCCAGCAGCAAGTATGTTTGAAGTTGAATCTTTTCATAAAAGAAAAGCATACCTCAATATTATTTCACTCATTGCTCCCTGACTGTGTCTTGAAGAGGGAGAGAGGGGCAAATATGAGCTATTTGTACATATAAAGGAGTGAAAGCTTGCTATAACGTTGATGAGAACCAGCATTTCAGGTGCAGTAGAGCATGTCTTAAAAGCCACAGGAACTATGCAAACACGTGAAACTATAACCTCTAAAATAAGGCCAAAGTCACTGTCACACAGGGCTGCTGGCTATACAAGTGCTGCTTCAGCAAACTGAAGTCACTTGTGGGCTGGTTTAATTTACAGTGCACTTCTTATTTCTTCCAAAGTTCTTTTATTTTTTAATTTGTTCCTGTTTACTGCTCCTATACTTTGATATATATAACCCTCTTTCTCTGAACACATGGTATTTTTCAAAGTACACGCCAGATTCTAGAGACCACTACTACATTATGTAATTTGATCTTTTGAGCTCCTCTTTACACTTTAAAATTACAGTAAAAGATAAAATACATGCGCTAAATCAGCTAAAAACAGCTCATAAAATTTATTTCTAGTCAAATCTTGAAATTATTTTTGAATAATGTGCTTTGTTTCAATAAACATCTGTTGGGTGCAGTAGACATAATACAAAAATTCGTAACCCCCTAATTTTTTAAATTTTTTTTTGTTTTATATAGTATCCTGTAGCAGTTCTGCATATCAAACATTTAGTTAAACACTGCATAAAAAGAAATAGTGTACTGTAGTCACAAATTATTACATTGACATGTCAAAAGTCTTCCAGTAAACATTAGAAAGACAGATGTACAAAAGAAATAGGAATCCTTGGAATGTAATTAAAGGTGGTATAAACTCCTTAGGACTTGCAATGGAACAAGAATTGCAGTTGTTCTCTTTATGTCTAACATAATGACTTGGTATACCAGTTGCTAACTTTACTGAAAGCTATAAAACAAAATAAAAATATTTTTCTCACGAGAGTGCCTGAAAAAAAAAGGAAGGAAAGAAAGACTACCTTTCCTTCTTTTGTTTAGGTGGGCTGATCTCCAGAAACACCAAACAGTTGCAAGCATTCAGTACCTACAAAGATCAAGTTGGAACAACCTGTGCTCTAAAAGAGAGAGGCAAATGGATTAGGTTGTATTCCTTCTGCATGAAATCAACCTCCTAATGTTTCTGAACAACAAAATAAACTTTTGAAGTCTGCAGAATGCATGGAGAAACAGTAATTGTCACTTTTGCATCCCTAAGAAATAAGGGGTTTATACTGTGTAATTAAAACGTTTTACCTAAAAACTACTGTAGTGTTAGAAGCCAGCTCTCCTCCTTGCAAAAGCAAATACAGTAAATATGGAATACAGAACAATTTCTGTTAAAATGTCTCATCATTGCTCCTTTTCAATTAATTTCAATACAGGCAGTCTGTTAAATCAGAGGAGAAAGAAATACTTACAGAGGGAGTATTTCTAATCAATATCAAATCACTGGTGGCTGACTTAAACGTTGTGTTCATATCACTTCATTTTAGGACTGTAAGGGTAGAATCCTTATGTGCACTGCATTAGCCAAAGTTTCTCAGGTGTCAGTCTGTTGTGCAGGGCTGGGTCGGTGCTGTGCGCTTTGGAATCCCAGCCTCTTTGTTAAGACACGCTTAACAAAAAAGACAGAGATACCCACCCACACACAAGTGCTGCCATGAAGGAAGCAGAGGGACCAGGCAGGCTTCTGTGGCAATTCCTTACATGTCCATGACACACAACCTTTTCTTCTCGGGCAGTACATCTCAAAAACACGTTTTAGACAAACGGAGCCTTCTTTCTATGCAAAGGTGGCAAAGCACTGAACACTATTACAGTGCTGCTACTACATTAAAAATATGTTGACTGTTTTATAGTGTATAACATCTCAACATGCTATACTTGGAAAGAAAATGGTAGTTAATAAGCTGATGACAGTGCAAAAATGTTTACAAAAATCAGACACTTTGCTAGCATATAAATTATTGTTGGAAAGCTACCAGTGTTCTCACTTGTTAGTTTAAACATTACCATCATAGGGTGAGCTGGCTATCCGAGATTCTTATGGTACAGCTGCATCTTATGTATACTGACATAAGGGAATGAGCAAAAAAATCACATTTAACTTCTGAGAGGAAGTAGGCCTACTCAAAATTATAAAGTGCCACGAAACCAAAGAGTACTTTTAGGCACAGGTAAGGGGTGTGATTTCTGCTCTTAAATACCTTTGTAGTCAAATTAAAAATTAAATATATTTGGAAAGTCTCTGTGGAATGAGAAGAAAAAAGTCCTTTATCTGGGATAATGAGCTGGCTGACTAAAACACCAGAGTATTTTGCGTCTTAATGTCAGGCAGAATATTTATACTGAAGAGCCTCTTGCTATGTAAAGTTCTCCTTTGTGAGATGGATTAATGGAAATTTAGAGCTGTAACAAGACTAAAGCCGGATAGGGTAAAGTCTTCTACAGTTGTCTTTTTCCCCCTGCTTACAAAGAGTTCAGTAAGGTCAATACAATTTGAGTAAGACAGATTATATTTCTTTTTTCCAAACCTCAAAAGCATACAATTATTATTACTTTTTCGCAAATACGTTTGGCTTGCTAGAGTGGAAATGCTTATGAAATTCCACGAGAAATCAAAATTTTCTATGCAAAATGAAGGAAGGTTATTTGCGTGGATAATGGAAGACAGTGCAATTTTCAAGTATCAAACATGACAGTCCACCAGAATGAGAAAATAAAAGTAAAAACTGATCTATTTGTTGACATGGGGCTTTAGTTGTGGATTATGTAGTTCTAGTACAGGGACCACTCTTATATGCATCATTCAGAAAGCTGAGAGAGAACAGCTCCCTGAAAGAAAATGCGATATTTACATAGCACCGTGTCTTAAGTGTTTATATATGACATACACACGCACCTACTCTCAAAATACAGCATCATTTCCAAGAACTACATTTGACAATATTCTTCCATCCTCCACAGGGAGATCTGCTTTCACAGCTCAGCAAAGACTGCCCTAACTTTTGGGCTATGCCACAGAAAATAAATGACGGTCAAAAATCAGTAATGAGTCCAGAGAGCATAATGCAGACAGTGGAAATCAGACAGCATGGAATGGTCAGACCTGACGCAGGAAACTGGAGGCAAGCCTCCACACACAAGTGAGCCTGGAGCTGGGACCCTGACAAACCCCTCCAGACATCCCACTCACAACTCCACCAGCTGCAGAAGCAGCTGCTGAACACTGGAAAAAGACAAACCACCTTGGTGTAGAGTAGAGATATAGGCTTAAGGTAGGGTAGGTTGCTCAGAAAACTGAAGTTGCAAGGGCTTTCGCTGTGATGTCCGCCAAGATCACACCACATCCATGTGCACCAGGCAAGCCTGCAAGGTGTCCTGTCCTGCCCTACTGCTGGTGCCACAGAATCAGTGAATTGTTACTGTTGGAAGAGACCTCTTAGAGAATATCTAGTCCAACCCCCCTGCGAAGGCAATCACCTAGAGCAGGTCACACAAGAATGTGTTCAGGTGGGTTTTGAACTTCTCCAGAGAGGGAGTCCATAACCTCCCTGTGCAGCCTGTTCCAGTGCTCTGCTGCCGTCAATGTAAAGATCTTCCTCACGTTGAGGTAAAACTTGTTATTACTTTATGAGCATTGCCCCTTGTCCTGTCTCTGGGCAGCACTGAAAAGATCTTGGCACCATCCTCTTGGCACCTGCCTTAGAGATGCTTATATGCATTGATGAGATCCCCTCTCAGTCTTCTCTAGATTAAAGTGGCTCACCTCGGCAGTCTCTCCTCGTAAGAGAGCTGCTCCAGACCCGTAATCATCTTTGAGACCCTCTGCTGGACCCTCTCCAGTAAAATGGGGTAAAGTGTTTAGGAAACTGTTGCGAGGGCTTTTGCCACGATGGTTTCCAAGAGCACAGCACACTCATGTGCACCAGGCAAACTTGTGAGGTGTGAAATGCCGTTCTCCGCTGCCCTGGCTCCAAGGGAGGGCACGGGACTAGGCTGGGCTGGGGGAGACACCACAGCCGCTGCCTTGCCCGCTCCAGCCGGGGCACCACGGCTTCGTCCCGCCACATCTGCACCGCGGGGCAGGGCAGGGCAGCCCCCGCCAGGGCCCACAGCCGCTCTGCCCCCGCCCTCAGGGGGACCGTGTCCCACAGAGCCCGCTCCGCACGGAGCCCGCTCCCCACGGAACCCGCACCGAGCAGCTGCACTCCCAGCGCCCACCCTGCCATGGCGGCGGGAGCCTGCTCCCGGCATGCCCGGAATTTCCCGGCCGCGCTGCCTGGAGACGGCCGCCGGGGCGGGGCGGGGAGGAGCGGGGCGGGAAGGGGAGGATGCTGCGGCCGCCGCGGGGCGAGGCGGCGGTGGCGGCGGCAGTAGCGGTATTTGGCGGCACGGAGGATGCGGCGGCGGTGGTGTCGGCAGCAGCAGACGGAGGAGCGGGGAGCGATGCGGTGCTGCGCGGCGGGGCCGTGGCCGCACAGCGCCCTCACCACGCTCCTGCTGACAGGTCGGTCACAGCGCGTCTCGCCGCGGCGAGCGGTCGCGGGCCCCACCAGCAGCGGCCGGCCTGCGCCGCGGTGCCCCCTCT
>VXAC01002588.1:0-50997 GCA_013399225.1 Rhipidura dahli | reverse complement strand
TTGGCGTGCCCTCCCGGCGGCACCGCCCCCCGCCTCGCCATCTGGCTGCGGCTCGCTGTGCGCCCCATTCCCGCTGCTCCTTACCGCTGTCAGGGCGGGGGCCAGGCTGTCCCAGCATCCCCCCATGCCGCGGCTCTGGCGGCTCCCCGAGGACGCTCCACAGGCGGCGCAGGGATGGCGGCCTGCGCGCCCCCGCCCCCGGACCGCCACAGCCCCTCCCGGCACGGCGGGGGCCCGGGCTGAAGGAGCCCGGGGGAGGCGGGTGAGGCCGGAGCGGGACTGCCGGGCGGGCGCGGGAGCCAGGCCTGGCTCAGAGCCGCTGGATGGCGCGGGAGCCTCCGCTCCTGGGGACTGGGCCGGGCCCGCTGCTCTCCTCCGCGAGCCCTCGACCTGGTGTCTGCCGGACAGACGGGCTGTTGTGAATACGGAGGTGGCTTTTGCGTTGCCCCTCTTCTCCCTTCTTCCCAGCTTGACCACTTAATCCAACCGTGCCGGAATTAGGAATTCAGAAAAAGTCTAGATCCTAGTCCCAAATGCATGACAGTAATAGCTGTCATGCAGTAGGCAGATTTTGCACCCGCGAGGTTCTTCACAGTGAAATACATCACACAGCTAACACTTAACAGCAGTTCAGCCACAGGACTGCCTTTGTGAGACTTGTTACACCAAGAGCAAGTTAAGAGCAAGAAATCTATTTAGGTTGTTTTGAGTTCTGAGAGGTCAGTGGTGTGTTATCTACAAGCAGTCTGTTCCATATCCTTGTGAACAGTATCTAGGTACTCTCCTAGTACTTCTTTTACTTGCAACCATACAAATATATGACTATACTTGTCATGGGTTATTGGCAGCAGAATTGACATGAGGCAGTGGATGTATTAAAGATATTGTAAGAACTTAAGTGTGAACTTGTTCAGTGTGACAATAAAACTTTGCATTTGTTAGATGCAAGACACTGCTTTCCCCTTAAGTGGAAGTTTTTCCTGCCTCTTCCCATGACTGGTTGTGGGATAGCAACCAAGCAAGAACCAAGGCAATTTAGAATAAGCTTTCAGTATCAACTGAAATAATGTATTTTAAAAAGGTCAACATAAATGGCATTCTAGAAGCTGAGTTGTGAGCTTAATCCACAAATCCTTTCCAGGCTACATGGTAAAGGAAGAGGTCTTAAGGTTTTTTAGTGATAACTTTTCCACTTAGAGCTTTCTAAGGTTGGTTCAGTTAGATTTCATTAGTTAATACATGGTTTGAAAGTGATGTAAGAATGGAACAATGAACTTTGAATTCAGTTACATTATTTTAAGAGAGATCTTTATAAAATTTGTTGTTTGGCAAGGTGGAGATTTGTAGTATGTTCCTAATGTGAATGAAAATGTCCCAGGAGCTCACCTGAGCTCCCCTCCATTCTCCCTAAGAAAAGAACTTCCAACCTTGTCTGCTGGCTCCAAGATGAGCCATAGCCCAGCATGAAAATCCATTCTTTCTAATCCTGATCCTAAGTAGACTTTACAGTACTGCAGCATTACTTAACAAGGCAAGAGACATCTTACAGACAAAATGGCAATAGCACGGGATTTGTAAATAGATTTCTTTTAGTGCTCCTCAACTAATACAGTAATTTTTCCCATTTCTCTTGTAGCACTGGATCTACAGAAAAAAGTTGACTTATGCTTTTTGCATTTCTTAAAATGGTATGAAAAAAGGCTTCTTGGAGGAGCATGGCTGCTGTCAGAAGGGTTGTCTGCCTCTCACTTCTCCCTGTACTAGAGGCAAAACATTATTTCAAAATCCAGGGATTTCAAGAGCATTAAGAATTTTAAGGGTGTAAGAGTGATTTCGGAAGTCCAGCGGTTGCTCCTAGGGATCTAGTACTCAAACTGAAGGTATTGAGCCTCAAATGCAGTCTGATGATCCTCCACTGCTAGGAAAACATGGGACTTTGTTGTGAGAAGTGACATATAGGATTAAGCATTTCTAGTACAAGCTAGTTAGCTGTTCTCTGACTCTAACTTCATAGTAACAGACTTCATAAAAGTTTGCTAAATTACACTAGTAGAGATGTCTGTCATGTTAGTTAGACAGAGCAATGAATTGCCCCATAATGTGTAACTGCAGAGAGAGTGGTTATCAAAACACTGTTTGAGTGACCGTGGCCAGTGGTTTTGCCATATATTTCTGCACTTGAAGAGTTAGTGTCCATGCTGTCCCTGAAACCCCTGTTTTATCCCAGGAACAGGGAGTTGCAGAGCACTGGAGTCGTATTCTCCTTTCCCTATAAAGGGGTCAAAATGGGGAAAGAGCTCATTAGTTCTCACTTTGCAAGCTGTGGTTATGTGGTCACATTAATTTGTGATAAGGCTGTACTGCTGCCAGAAAGCATTCTCCAGTCCTTGCACAGCTAGGGATTATTTGCTGCTTCCCTTGATGATGAATACCTTGTACAGTGGTACTGAGGATTGGGTCGTCTGGCTGAAAACTAGTCCACCCACAAAAATAGTTCACTGAAATGTATGTACTGACCAGGACTGGTATGGGGTGGTTTTTGCTGGTGTGTGCTTGGTGATGAAGAATGTGCTGGGAATGCCCCCTTTGAGCAGGGGGCAGATATGCCTGTGTAAAACAGCTGTGAAATCACTGGCTGGGGCGGGGATCCAGGAGGCTGAGTTAGATCCCTGCACTTGTGCTGCTGTTGACAGCAGAAGTGCTGTTGGCAGCACGCCGCTGCTCAGCCGCACCCTGCGCAGGGAGGCAGAGCATTTCACAGATGGGCTGGTGTGTTCAGACTAACGCCACAGCACACCCGCCCTTTTTCCTTTTGTGGGTACAACCACAAGGACAGAGAAGCAGGTTTCTTTCAGAGAGCCTCTGGATGTCTGTCTGCCTGCGAAGATGCTGCCTGTACTAATCTGAGTCAGGTCAATACATAAGACCTACTGTCAGTAGGTACTTACTCGAATAAGTAATTACAGGAGGGGAAAAGCAGCCATTCCATTAGTATGCTTTTCATTACAGAAACCCATTATTTATAGGCAGTACGTGGAGACATCTTAGAGATCCTAAAGCCAGACAATAAGAAGTCAGCTTTGTAGCAGAAGATGCAACTGTTAAGTGTGTAGAGAAGTTTATTTTTGCTCCTTAATGTTTTCAGATGTGGTTAGAAGTTCATTAAAGTACTTCAGGAATTGCAGTCACAGAAGTAAAACCCTTTCTTTAGAAGCAAGGTTATTTCCAATCAAGCTAATAAAAGATAATTTAAAACCTAGACAAGAGTATCTGGGTATTTTTCATATCTGAAGAGCTTTTGGACTCTTCCTGAATAGATAGTGATAAATTTACAGCGGTTACTATCAGTGTAGAGTGCCTTCCTTGGCAGACATCTAGAGGAAAGGAGGGAGTTGCTAGTTTTGATTTCTTCAATAGGAATTTGAAAGACACAGAAGAGACAAGGAACCAGAGAATTCAAATAATAATTTCCCTCCTAATCAGCTGAACTGCTTTTGAGCAACTAGTAGCAAGAAGTAGTAGAACTAAGAAGTGCTCTAACCTGAGAAGAGTTTTTGTATGAGTATCTTGCTGAAGTGTTTTCAGTGTGTAAAAAGGAACTGTGGATTGAGAGCTGAAGGCATGGATTTCAGTATTCACTGATGAGTATTGAGTTGGAATTACCATGAACATGTTACATAGGTTGAAATGATACATTGCTTTGTTAATAGCATGGTTATGGAGCTCATTATGTAATGACAAAAAGTATGGTTTATGTAAACATGGTCTGTGTCTAAATGTTGTTACATTTGCAGCACAAACAGCAAAGTGTCTTTTAAATGTAGGTTATTTTAGTGACAGTCCAAGCCATGAAAATAAGAAGTTAGGACAACCCACTGAGCAGACAGAAATTTTAGCATCTTGAAATCAATGACTTTTCTGAATTCCTTAGTCTTTCAGAACAATTGCCACCTCAGAAATTTGGAATGCAATTGCAGGGCTACACTGATCACTGATAATTCATATCAAAAGATGATAGAAATGTAGAAGGCATCCTGGAATATCAGGCTTACAGGGTGGCCTGGTCATACCCCTTGGCTACACCATGGGCCTCAGGCTGGAACCACCGGAACTGACAATGTTTTCCTTACCTTCCTGGAAATGCTAACCTAATTTGGTTCTCTTGTCAGACCTGCAGTAGGAGGGAGAATGGTGGTGGGTAAATGCTACTATTAATAAATCATGAAGGGTTTGTTCTCCCAGTAGTTAATTTGTATCATTTCCATGACTGCAAATGCTGAAGTTTAACAGTGAGACTGACAAATGCATTATTTGGTTACTTTTCTTGAATGATTTAGGAGAAATGTTCAGATGTTACAGAAATCAATGGATAGCACAGGAACAAATGGAAAACAATTGCCTGCTGAACAAGGATGAATAAGAATAGAGCTGAGACACATTTCTGGGGTTGATTTGGACTTTTAAACAGTTTGAATAAATGTAGAGGGACCTGAGCAGTCCTCAGTGGAAAACAAACACAAAATAATTCCTATTTCTTACATAGTAGCTGTTGTTTAAGAGGGTTAGAAAATATCCAATCTCAATGTGAATTTCCACTGAGAGAATCCATTTTAATTCATAGTAAATTTCTGCCATGTACTACATAGTAGGTAAGAGGGTGGTGCATGGAAGTTGGAAGAGGAGGGAGGGTAGGTGGGTGCTGCAACTTCTGCCTCCTTTAAATGATGATGTGACCAGCTGGGCAAGTATCCAGTGCAGACAGCAGTGGATCCTCATTAACTGCCTGGCTACGAGCTCTGATTTCAGCTGTGGGCCAAGCACCTTGGTGCAGATGGTTCTCTCTTCACAGATGTTTTCTTTCAACTTGTGGTGTCAGTTTCTAACTGTTCTGCTGTGTCGTTCTCAGCAGCCCTTCAGAAAAATGTGCTGTATATGGATCTGCACTTCCAGCTCCAGATTCAGGAAGGAGGACTGAGCCAGATGAGATATGCAGTAGAGGAGTGTAAGGGTAGCTTTTTGGAGCGGGTTTGTGCTGTAAGACACTAAGGGGCAGTGTAAGCATGGCCCGAGGCCCTGGTCTGTGTTATCAGAGTAACAAGCACGTGCTTAAGTCAGGTCCCAGGGGAAGAAGGAGGTGTAGGAGAGAGTGGAAGTGGCGGCGTTTGAGAACTGGAGTTGTGTGCTCCTTTAACAGTGGGAGAGAAGGGCTTGAGATCCTACTTCAAAGGAATGAGGATAGGTAAAGGTGCAGGATGCTGTGTGGAGGTCAGAGTGCAGTAAAGGAATGGGGGAGGTGAAGTTGGGCCATGATACTTGGGTCCTTTTCTCATTGTTACATGGTCAGAAATTGTTGAGTGTATCCTCTCTATTAAATACCCAGTTGTTAAATATTATGCAAATATACTTTAAAAAGGGGGGGGGAAGTCTAAATTAATATAAAAATATTTTTTTATAAACCAACACAATTGCAAATAATAATTAAAGGAAAATATAATTTGAGTAAAGAAGAAAAAACTGATACGCTTCACCTGGGCATGTTCGAGTCCCAGGCACAGGGCTATGAATTGCTCCTGCTGTTGAAGGCAGTGGTGAGTCCTCCAGCAACTGTGGCAACATGTGTAACAGACTGAAGAGCCTGACACTATTAACATTTTTTTCATCGTGAGTACAAGGCTGATTAAATTAATTCTAAACTGTCTCTTTGATAAAATGCACAGTTTGAATCCTTGCATTCTGTAGTATAAGGTCCCTTTTGTCGTCCTTTAATCATATTCAGATCTTCCTAGAGTCTTCGTCACGTTGTCAGTGTGCTTCTTGAAGGCTCTGCCAGACAGAGCATTTGAACAGTGATCATATCTGTGTCAAGTACAAAAGTAAAGTCTGCCTGTTCCTCCTTGATGTTGCTGTTCATGTGTCAGCTGTTCTAGCCAGTGTTCTGGTGAAAGCTCTGTTCAACCTGATTTACATCTCTAGGTTGTTATCCAAGCTGAGCATCGCTGAATTTTGCTCTCACAGCATGTGTTTGGCGTGCTGCTGCCTTTGTTCCTGGTGTGCAGTTACACTTTATTCTATTGAACTGCACATCACTGATCATCTTTTTACCAGACAATGCAGACTGTTCTGTCATCTCTATTATTTGTCAGTCTCCTAGGCTTTGTTTTTACCTGCAAATTCTATCAGTATATTTTATACATACAAATTATTCTTTGTCTCCCTCCCCATCTCCCTCTCTGTCCTGCCTCTCTTCCCTCCACCCCAGTTGCATAAGGCTAATGCCAGAACTTTGAGACCCACTAGATAGCTCATATAACTAATTAACTTTTTAGTAGCCCTATTCTCTTGCTTTTCACACCTGTCATTTGAAATCAAATCAATGGTGGTATATATGAAAACATCACACTGTAAACTGAAAACAGGCATACTGGTTGTTTTTCCCATTCCCTTGTGAAATGCAGCATAGCATGGAGAGGTGGACCGGTAACTTCTTCAATCCACGTAGCTAAACCCAGCACAACTTGGAACCCAAATCAAAGACACTTACTGTTCATTTACATTGAAAAACACATTGTGGAACTTGTCTTCTATTTTTTAAAAATGAATTTAAATATGCTAAAATTATTTAGTATCTACTTTCCCAGTCAAAGGTGACAAGCGATATAGCTAAGGGTGGCATGTCATTATTGCTGTCTTTATGAGGAAAATCTTATGGACTCCCCAAAAGTGTCTAAAATGATGCATTAAGTCCTTAATAAGGTTTAAGTAAGGATTGTGATAAGTATCATAATTTTGACAAAAACTGTGATAACTCTTAATAGTATTCTCCATTTAATAATTCAGTAATCTAATCTTGTATTAATTGTTTTGTCTGGTGCTGGTTTGTAGCTGACAAGCCTCTGGTTGCCCAGCTCATCCTGCTAAAATAATGGAAAAAGTTTATTTGACCTTTTTGGGAATTTCTTGAGTTTTTCAAGAATTACTAAAATTTACACTGAAAGTCCTGTGCGGTACTAATCCCTAGGATGGGTATTCTATTAAGACTTGCAATATAGGCAGATCAGTTCAGCAGGGAAAAAGTTGTTAGAAACACTATAGTGTTGGTATGGTAATTATTGCATTAATTAAAATATTAAATTTAAGAAATAAATTAAATTAAAAGTGCATTAAAATGCAAATTTTTATTATACTTCATCCTCAATTCAGTTTTGGATGTTTTCTGGAAATTATCACTAATAAATATCTGTCCTACGTGCATAGATTGAGTGTGGTGTCTCTTTATTACTGCTTAAGCAAGATCTGTTCGGCCTCCTAAATTCTGTTTGGAGACTGTCTTGTCACTAATTTAATAGCTGCCTGGTGTAACAAGTCAGAGGTTTCCACAGATGTTTAAGCTTCTTTCATGTACTGCATGTTTTCCAATAAGTGTTAATTTCCCCCTGCAAATGGTGTATCTGTACACAAGTACTGCTACTTGATGTTTCTGATATTGCTGCTTTTACAAGGACATTAAGATGCTAATCCAAAACCATCTTTGATCCAGGGTTTGACATGAGTTCTCAATCCCAAAGTATTTCAAAATAAAAATACGTACTTTTTAGGGCCACTTTCCCTTTCCTAGCATCTGACTGCAGTGCCTTCCCTCTGCACCTCCAGTTGGTTTGTAACTACACAGACAGCTGGTATACCTATTATTCATCACAGAAGAACAGGAACTAAAAGTGGGAAGTGAGGAGGGAGCTTTCTCAGGCACCTCTGCTGCTGGTGAGATGGAGTCTTTCTCTCAGCTCCACAGCTGCTTTCTGTCTCCAGTAATCATTTACTCCTCGCTGCATTTAAAACTTCCACCTTCAGCTGTATTCAGGCTGTGTTCTAGTTGTGTGGGATGTAGACATCCATTTTAATGGGTTTTTCTTTCAAAATTGATTATTGGTTATGCCTGCAAGGCACTCAGCCCCATGTGTCTTTATATAAGCATCATTATAAAAGCAAAGCTTGGTTATATTACTTTTCTTACTTTGACCAAAATACACTGTTCTAGTGAAAGTGACTTTATATGTGTTTTTGCCTGTATGTGAAGTTTTGCCAGTGTAAATACATTTATTAGAGAATGCTCTTCTTTGTCTCTCTTATCTGTGCAATTATGTCAGCAAAAGTCTCTGCAGAGGTTTAAGCATTTAGTATGAACTTAGCTTATTTGGAAAAACAAATGTCAAAAAGGTGACTGTCAGGAAGATTATTATATGTTTATATATTCAAACCAAACACCTCTATTTTTTAACCTGTGGTTCCTAGATTCTGACTAAAACCAAAACATGGTGTAGAAGGCATCTGATCCCATATGAACAGATTGTTTGTAGAAGTCTGTTGATATGACTAATATTTTTTTGCATTTGTTTTATTCTGAAAAGCTTTTTTGTTAAGCTCTGCTGATGGCAATAATGGAACTGTTAACTGGACGACTAAGCGAGCCCACAGTTATATTATCAGCAGAATAAAGGCTGTTCAGAAGAATGGTGAGTTTAGGTTGTAAATTTAAATCCCATGTTGGTTCAAGCAAACCTGCTTTTAATATTACTCTTGCTTTTCTAGTCATGTCCTTGTTTTAGGAGTAGGTTGCTATTTTAAGGTAAGTAATTTGGAAAATTTAACATTTCTTCAATCTTCAAACATTCACAGACCTGCGTGTTCTTGTTAGTCTTCCCTGACTTTTCCTGTTCCTACAGCTTTGCTTGAAATAATGGCTGTGTTTATACCTAATACTGCACATTTTCTTATATGGCTGGTTGCTTGAAGATACCTCTGCAGTTTGCTTAATACAATAACTTGTCTGTAACAATTTGAAAAAGTCTTCTCACACATAAATGTAAAAAGACTATTTTACTGTCATTTATGCAAGTACACATCAAACATTGTAGCTAGTGCACACTGTCTGAGAAGAAGCTTTGCACTGATTGCTCATCTAGGCAGGCAGTTGGGATTGGCCTCCACATCAAGTTATTTCTGGGATTGTGCTTCATCTGGTAAATATCAGTGGGAAGAGAACCAACTGAAATTTCCAGAAACAAAATCTTCCAGGTGAATTCTTTCCTGAAGATCATCAACATACGGGCTTCAACCAACATGGTGACTCTTCTAAAATTTATGGAGGTAGGGGTTTTCTGTTTCTGGTGACAGGCTCTGGGATGCAGGCTGATAAAATCCCATCTGAATTCCTGACTGTGCCCATGTTCAAGACCTACAAGGAGATTTTGGGATCTACAGAAAGTCCTCCATGCAATCTAGAAACAAGAAAGAGCAAAGCAGTGCTGTCAAGGTAGCTGATTCTAGCAGGAATCTGATGTGATCCTATCTAAGGAAGATTTTTAATTTCCCATGATTAGTTTGACAGAAGCTTTTCGCAGTCCCTGATACTTTTTTCTACCACAGGGAATTTGCTCAGATAACTCACAGCTGGCAGTCTGCTGTATTAGATTAGTATCTATTTGTTAAGTATATTCAGTTTCTTCCCTAGATCACAATCCAAGATGATGATTACATATTCATCTCCAGTCTCAGTCTTACTAAAGTAATTGTGGGTTTTAAAAGCTTGCGAAGAAAGTAGCATTTCACTTGTTTAATTATTGAAAAGCTGGTGATAGCTGTAGTGGGTTGAAGACTCATCATTTTCCTTCTAAATCTGAAGAAACTTCGTGGGGGAAGACAAGGAGGGCTTCTCTGACAAGGAGGGCAAGAACTTTTGAGTTCTTAATCACCATACTTGTGTCATTATGATGTGTTTGTCATTACAAGACAACCTGTAAAACAGGTTTCTGGGTTTTTTCCTTCTGAGAGATATTTCTAGACTTCCACCAAGATCAGTGTTTTATATCTGCATCCAATCCTTATTTGCATACTTATTTCAGCAGCAGGGAATGTCTCATTGCTAGGAATGAGCAGGCATTTAGTGGTGGTAATAGGTTTCCTGTAGCAGAGAAAGTAAGTGTTATATGGTTTTTTTTCAGTAACTGCTGATTCTATTATGCTTCTTTCTTTCTGAAAGAATTGCTTATGGTGAAAAAATACACATAACTTTTTCACTGTTTTTCCTGTTTGAAGTGGATTTCCGTTGCAGAGGAAAAGCATCAGAACTGAAAAAATGGACTTTTCTGGGTATTTAATGCACTTTTAGCCAGCCACCATGTTTTTGTCAGCTCTTCTATTAATGTTATTGTACTTTTTCAGCTTTTCTTGAAAATATTTTAAAGGAAATTAATTAACTTCCTTGTACTATTTACAGCTCATTCATAGAATTGAGTGCAGAGGCTTTTTGGATAATCATTTGCTAATTTTAAGTAAATAAATCAACGCTCTTACTGTACCTAAGTCTACATAATGAAAATTACAGTAACTGGTTTATTAACCACACAGAATTGTAACAATTCAAATTTCAGGATCATTTTAATTTTGTCACTAAGATAAAACTATTAGGAAGGTATTCTGTTCAGTATTGTATTACAAGTGGTTTTCAAATATGGGAAAAATTTGCACATGTTGTGGAATGTGATCAATAGTATATCCAGAGCTATACATTCTGCAGTATCAAGCTTGGGAAGAGTGGGAAGTATGTAACTAAATGTGTAGGTCTATATTACCGATGTGTCCATCTCCTCTCAGCTGCCTCTGCAGTCCATGGAGATCTAGTCAGTGTGGCCTGGAATCTAGGACATGATTCATCTCATTTTAAAGGAGAAATCAAATAAATCAACCCCTAGAAGCGTCTGTTTCTTCTCCGCTGAC
Source organism: Rhipidura dahli (assembly GCA_013399225.1). Lineage (NCBI taxonomy): Eukaryota > Metazoa > Chordata > Aves > Passeriformes > Rhipiduridae > Rhipidura > Rhipidura dahli. Next base: position 40,224 of record VXAC01002588.1, on the reverse strand, counting down.
TATAAAAGGAGCCTGACTAACTCTGTGTTGCTTGTTGTTTCTGTAGGCATCTAAAATTAGGTGAGAGAGATTCCACTTGGAGTACGTGGTGCAAAGGCTGGAATGCCTGTGATTAATGCCTAATTAGCAGTGCCTTTTTAAGCAGATCTCAAGTAAGAAAGTTGGTATAATTTTAAGGCTGGAGAAATTATACCAGGATTAAAAAATTACATGAGCTTTATCCACATTTCAAATGTGTCCTGCTTATTGATCCAAGTGTTGAAATTAGCCCCTCTAGGACCTACAAGCTTGTTCCTCTGAGTTTGTTACAGTGACTCTGAGGTGTTTTACGGCGTCTGTCTTCCCAGTGACAGCACCTCCATGCTGTATGGCCTGGAGATGTGATTTCTCATAAAGTTCCTTTCAGTTTGGCAAGCAAGGCTGGTAGCTGTGTGTGATTATCTGTGACTTGCCATCTTTATCTACCACATCAGTAATCCTCATCTCACAAATAAAATCTATTAGCAATGATCAATTCTTTCAGGGCATTGACTTAAAATTCAGTAGTAATAAAATGAGTAATATAAGCTACAATCTGTCTTATAAGACACCTGAGAAACACCTATTAAATCAGTGTTCTCCGTTTATACTTACATTTTGAAACTTGTTGATAAAGTGGTTTCTTACCATCTAATTTATTGTAATGATTTCTTTATTCTTCTAATTCATTAAAGAACGTATGTAGTTCTGTCAGATGTGTTATACATAAAATAGATATGCTTATCAATGAATTTTGTGTTAAATAAAAAATAGCTTATTGCTTTTACATATCCTGATGGTGCTGAATTAAGTTTTCTTTAGGGTTTAATTCTTCGTCCTGTAAAACATGGCTTCATTTTTTCTGTTTGGAATCAGTTTCACCTGACTGGCCTATAAATACCCAAGTCCTTTTGTTTCATCCTGCAATACAATCACAACATCTTCAGAAAAGAGCTCTCTAACCAAAGCTTGAGATGGTTTTTTCTAAGCCTGGTGGTCTGAGAAAGCCTAGCTTTAAGAACTCATGAAAGTCAGCTGAAGTGCATTGCTGTGTCCTTTTCTGCACAAGGACCAAAACATCTGCCATTTCTGTTCAGTGGGGAATGAGAACTGTCAATTGGTAAGGTTCCTCTGTATTCATTTGCTGCTTTTTTATGTAAAGTATCAGGAAAACGTGATTGTATAATTAATTCAATGTATTTTTATTAATGTAACATTTAAAATAAACCAACTATAAAATTACAGTAGCCTTCCTCATTTTTTAAATTACAATCATAATAAAGAGCTTATATAACTTTTGAAATCTTAACATAGGCAGTTTTGTTTACTGCAGTTTTGGAAGAGATCCTGGACAAAGAGAGGGTTTGCTCTGTGTTCTGTTCTTAAATCTGTGTAACCTTTTGTGTCTAATATTTGCTCTCCTTTGTTGCTCTCCTTCTCCCAGATGCCTGCATTGCTGTTGAAATGCATGAAGTTACCTACAGCATGTCTCATTTTTGCCTTTTTCTGTCTCTTATCTCTCCTTCTGCTTTTCAGTGTACACAATTCTGTCTAAGGTGCACTCTGATCGGAATGTATACCCTTCTGCTGGAGTTCTGTTTGTTCATGTTTTGGAGAGAGAGTACTTTAAGGGGGAATTTCCTCCTTACCCAAAGCCTGGTATGAGATGCTAAGATCTTACATATTATATAAAAATAAAGAAAAAATATTGTTTTAAAAAACTGAAGTCTATTTAGCATACCTTATGGTTCAACTTATAAGATAAACAGGACAGGTTTTAGTTTCTGTTGAAATATCTTCAAATAAAATAAAATGTGTAGTCCTACACTTTTAAAATATTCTAGTTTGTGATAATTTGTAAAAAGATGCATATAATTGTGTATTGTGAAAAAGTGGACTTAATTCAGGAAGGTGTAATAACACGTTATATATATATCTGATATTAAGAAGTGTTCCTTCACTTTTGCATTAAATATGAAATAGTGGAAATTTAATAATTGTCTGTTAAAAATGCTATTTATCTGATCACTGTTTTAGATAGAACATGTATCAGCTATATGAAGGAGCAATTTGAAAGCATACGGTAAACATAAGACAAAACAGAAGATTCAGTCAAATATGATACTTCATAATACTGATTTTGACATACACTAAAGCTAAAAGACTGTTCACCACAGGTTAGGATATGTGTAAGCAATGTGGTAGGGATGGGAAGAGAGAGAGCATTCAGCCACACATGCTTTTTAACAATAAATAGGAATAAATGTATCCAGTTCATATGACTATTTTCCTATGAGAATAGGAGAAACCTGTGTACAGTGCAAACATAACCAAAGCCTGTTTTGTTGATAAACTTTTGAATTGATTTGAGAGTGCTATTAGTAAGACTTACTTTAAAGAAAAAATAAGCTTCTGTTAGCATTGGTTAAATTTTGAGTAAACCCAAATATTTTACAAATTTCTTCTCTTTGAAAAATGGATACCTGAGTCTTCATTTATGTTATGTCATGGTGACTGGCGGAGTGAAGTTGTCCTCTGTCCCAGTTTTCTCCCAGTTTTGGCACATTGGTGGATGGAACTTGGAAATTTTACTAGTGATGGATTGTCTTTACAGCTGCAGCCTCTTGATATTCATGTGATTCCAAGGTGATAGGAATCTGGTTTGAGATCCTGTTGAAATTACTGTTCCCACAGACAATTTTGATTAAATGAGAAAGTCACTGTGAGGTCAGGTTTTGTCATGATCCTTTTATTTCTGTCTGCTGAGCTGGATCATTACCATGGCCTACCTTGACAAAGGGAAGGCAAACCAGAATGTCTCACAGGTGGCTTTCAGAATTTTGCCCAAATCATTTATGCTGCTGGGAATTTGGTTAGAGCAGGGTGCTAATAGTGCCAAATTGTGTGTTCAAGCTCTGTACAGGCCATTCCCCTTAAGAGTTGGACTCAATGATCCTTGTAGGTCCCTTCCAACTCAGAATATTCTGTGATTCTAAATGCACTAGGTTAGTTTACTGGGATGTCCTGAAATAATTGTGAGGGATGTTGTGTTACACCCAAGTACTGGTTTGGTCTGGTTCTGGTTCATTTTCCTGGACCAGATGTGTAAATGCATACCCGAAGAAAGACTGGTTACCCTTGGGCAATACGTCTCAGTCTCTTTGTCCCTCTCTGGAGGAGATGAGAGCTGCTCATTCTTCACTGGGCTTGGTTCCTGCCTTCTGTGCCAGTCTGCCTGTTACCTTCTTTCATTGCTTGTCCTACAGTGCTGTTGCCATCTCAGCCGAGTTGGAGTGCAGGGCAGAGGTGCCTGTGCGGGCTCACAATGGATTTGACTTGAGTTCTGTGCCTCAGCTGGATACTGTCTCGGTGGTGGGGATTTGGTAGCATTCAGGCATGATTTCATTTACAAAAGCTAAAATAAACTGAAGTCAAATCCAGACATCTGTAAGAGTATCAATAAGAACCACAAGAACTGATGGACTTGTTTGACTTGAGGGGCTTTTACAGATTTCAGCTGGACCACTGTATTTGGTAGCCATCAGTGGATCCAGTTCACAGGAATGTCTGATCCTTATTTGAATTAATTTGTTCTCTAAGTTAAAATGACTGCCAGGCTGTTGGTGACAAAGACCTGTATGTGTATGCTAATGCTAACAGAAGCTTTCAGGAATTATTGATTACACGGCCACTCTTTACAGTACATTGAGTACCTGGATCCACCATTAAAAACATAAATAAAAGTAAATTGGGAGGGGGGATTAAAGGACTGAAACCTTTGTGCTTTTGTCTGTACGGACATTAGATGCTTCAATTTGAGGTGGAACTGAGCTCTAAAAATCAGACCCACTAGTTACTGAACATGAGCACTCAGTTAGCCAAGACTCTTAAGAAGTACCAGTACCTTATCTCTGCAGTTGGGTACACTCTCCAGGTATGAATTTCTTAATACCTATAAGTGCTAAGTAATAGTTCACCTATTTCTGATGTGGTACATGTTAGTGAGTTTTAATTTATTTTTTTTTTTTGTTTTTAGAAAGGTTCAGAAAACAAGTGAAAGCAGAATTAGACTTCCTAGTTGAAAAATTAAAATAATTTACCGTTTCCTTGTAAATATTCTAATATAATTTTTCTTATCTAGGTGAAATAAGTAATGATCCTATAACATTTAATACCAATTTAATGGGTTACCCTGACAGACCTGGATGGCTACGCTATATACAAAGGACACCATACAGTGATGGAGTGCTGTATGGCTCACCAACTGTAGAAAATGTGGGCAAGCCAACCATCATTGAGGTATTTTCTTTCAAAAGTTCAGAAATACGTATTTTGGTTTAAGGTGTAAGGTTCAGAACTGTCAGTGACTCACCCCTTATATCTGAAGAGTTAATTACAATATTAAAAATTTTATAAGCCATGGACACAGACTTGTGATATTAACATTTTCTCATAGGTACCATTTTGTCCTCCTTTAAGAGAAAGCCAGATTGTTTGACATTTCATGTTTTACTTAAAAGATACAGCTAATAAGTAGCAATAACTGGTTAAGCTGTATGCAATAACTTTTCACTTTTGCCTTTGAACTTTCTAAGAGGCATTTCATTTCAGTAAATTATGACTGTATTGAAGTTTTATTCAAAATACAGAACAAAAAAACCCCTTTGTAAACAACTGTACTTGAAAAATAACTGAATTTGTAACTTTGTAACATTCATATGTTCAACCTAAATATAGGCCAGACTTTTCCCCACTAGATAAAAGTGTGCAGTCAATAAGCAGTTGTAAGGTTTTTTTGCTTGCTTGTTTGTTTGTTGTTTGGTTGGTTGGGTTTTTTGATTTGGTTTGATTGGTTTGGGGTTTTTGCATTTATTTTTCATCAGATATCCCCTTGTTCATTATTCATGTTTATTGATAGGTTTCATTTTAGTTAGCAGTTTTGTGAATTAGTTCTTATGAGTGTAACAGTGACAAAACTATATTTTTGAGAGTTAGCTATTCAAATGTTTAAAAGCACTAATTACTCATTGAGCAGCAATTTAAAGGAAAAAGGGACAATATTTTCTATCATGGATTTCATAGACAGCAGACTGAATCAGACACTGTGTGGTTCAGAGTGTTAAGAAATCTGCACATTAACTTGCTCCAGCCATTTTGCTGCTTCAGCAGTGTATTTGTCTTGATGAGTATTTTTTTCTAAATTGCATTTGATGTAGTTTTTCTTCCTCAAGAATGACAGCTCTGAATGTTAAGTTGTGCTGCAGATAGTTTCACTCATGCTTAATTTTGTATACATGATTCTCTTTTGATTTTAGCAGGATTAATAACATCTGAGAATTGATCATGTGCAGAAGTTCTTGCAGGCTTTGCTCAGTTTCATGTAGAGGAAACCATTATTTAAAATTGCCAGGTTTTAAATGGCATGTGCTTTTAGATTCTGGCATCTATATCGAGACCTCTATTATAAGCATGACCCCAAGCCATATTTGAAGTAAATCTTGCCTAGCATACAAATTAATTCCTTGCAGTTCTAGTCATAGATGTGGCTTTTGAATTAATTCTGTGGTACATGAGGAGGGCAGATGGTATTTGATCCTCTTCTTAGTGCCCTCTGAGAGGAGTGATTGCATATTCCTGGCCTGAATATAACTTCTATCATGTTATAATTCCTGAGGGGATGTCATGGGTAGGACAGTTAACTGGAGGAGACCTCATGATTAGAATAGCCTAGCATTATGCATAGCACTGCAGCAGAGCAGGTAACATTCTTGAGCTCAAGCTCCTTTGAAAGCACTGCAAAGACAGTCTGTGTTTGAAATAATGTTCAGGACAGAGGCAATCTCTGCTATTACTTGATGTGGTGCATGGGCTACGCTGGCAGCTCCCACTGCTGGAGTGCAGGCTCACAGTGGGTACTGCCCTGCTCCTCTAGAGAGCCTGTACAACCAGGGATTTGGTTTTCTGAGTACTAGTGCTAGTTCAACTGCTGTTGAAACAACCCTTTGAAAAATTAACAGAATTAGGACTGGAGAAAACTCATTTTTATTTTCTGGTAATTTTATAATGAAATTGTAATGTTAAATGAGATTTGATTATGTTGGGTAACTTTTTCCTCTCCATTTAAACAAACCCACAGTAGATACTCCACAGCATTTTTCCTTTTCATTCAAATCCTTTAAAAGAAGTACAACATCTGTTACTTTTATTTTTTTAATAGTCAGTGTCACAGTGGTTTGTGGCTCCGTTTGCTGAGAAGCAACATAGTTCTGTCGCTATTGTCACTCCTCTGCCTCTCCTTTGTTCTTGAAATGAGTGAAGTCTAAAGTTAGAAAGGAAATTAGTCTTTTTCAGTTTGTTTCATGAAAGATTTATCACCTTGGAGGGAAAAAAAAGGTAGAGAAAAGAATATATAATTATACTGATATCCAGCCTCGTTCTGTGTTTCTTATGAATGAGCACTTAATTGTAGTACAGCCTTGGAATACAGTCACCACTGAGAAGTAACCACTTGCATGCAATTCAGGTATCCTAGATATTTAAACTTTCAGATTATTAGCCTTGTATATTTTATTCATGAAGGTGTATGTTCCCAAAAATAAGAGTCATGAATGTTGCATCTACCTCCTAATTTTCGCTTCTCCTACAGTTACAGATTCCAGGATTTTTTTAAAAACTACTTGCATTGGTGCATTATTTTTAATCCATTCATAGACTTCCCTGGGGCTAAAGCTACAATGAAACGCCAGTCCCAAAGATGAGAATTTCTGGCATCCCACTTTTTCCTTTAGAAAACATCTCCATGTAGTTTATTTCTCTAGGAGCTATTAATTTAGATCTTACAGTATTGATGGAGAGGGGTTGGAGGCTGCACAGGGAAATGGAGAAAACAATCTTTCGTTAAAGGTAACAAAAGAGAAGGAATATACGTGTGGCAGAACACTGCTATCAGGACCAAAATATATAATTTTCACATATATCCCTTCAATAATTGTATTTGGCTATAGACCGGTCAAGAAAATTCCAATATCCTGACTTGAAGGTTGTACTGCAATAAAATTGACCTTACCTTTTGAATTTTATATTAGTGAATGAATGTTCATATGTTTCAAAATAAGGGGACACTTAAAAACTGTGAAGTTTTTCTAAGTTATCAATTTAAATTTCACTGATGTTTGATTTATATAGTTTTCATTTTTCAATGGCTTGTAATCCTATCTTTTTCATGCTAGATCACTGCGTATAACAGGCGTACCTTTGAAACAGCAAGACACAATTTGATCATTAATATAATGTCAGCAGAAGGTATGTACAGAATATAGCTGGTTGTGTTTTGAACTGAATAAGCAAAACCATCTTATGGGCTCCTGCTTTTGAAGATAAATACTGTAAAATAGTTTGTCTGGTGTTCAAGCCAAACACAGGGGAGAAGTAAGGGAATTTTTCCTGCTTTAATTCATTTTGATTTTTTAATTCAGATTATTTTTGTCATTTAGAACTGTTTTTCTTCACTCACAGAAAAATGTTTGCGTCTTTGTTTTTCATTAAACTGTTTTTAATTTGAAATTTCCCCCATCTTTTCAAATGGACCTTACGTGAAGGATTTCACTGTCTTTCTGCATATTGTTTAGTTGTCTTAGTTCTGTGTGTGCCTTATGCAATGAACAATTGTGTAGGCAGAATCAGAAGACAACAGGTTATGGCATATATGGACATTTGGACCTTAAAATTAGTTCATTTTATCACATTTACCTATTTACATTCTGGAGTGTTGCAGGTTAGAATCCATTGTTGATGCAGATCTTCTTTTGACCCCCAAACTAGCATGAATGTAATTACATCTGTTTAATGAAGTTTTACCAGCTGAGACTCTTTTCCTCTAGTCTGCTTTTTCGTCTCCTAGTTTTTTTATAAATAACTGGAGGTTTTCAGCTCAAGTACCAGCTAGTGGTACTCACTTTTGAATTAAACATAATCACATTAGGTTCAAAATGAGCTAATTCAAGCACAGGATTTTTGGAAAGGTGTATCAATCTTAAAGTAGTATTACATTAATCATTACTCCATAAATTTTGGAGATTTATTTCTGGATTTATGGAGCCTTTCTTTAATGCAACTCTCTTTTTCATCACAAGTAGATTTTCCTTTACCATATCAAGCGGAATTCTTCATAAGGAACATGAATGTAGAAGAAATGTTAGCAAGTGAGGTGCTTGGCGACTTCCTTGGAGCGGTGAAAAATGTATGGCAGCCAGAACGCTTGAATGCCATAAACATTACCTCAGCCCTTGACAGGGGAGGGAGAGTTCCACTTCCTATTAATGACATGAAGGAGGGGTAAGCACGTGTCAGTATGATGGTTTTGCTTCACTTTTTTTTTTTCTTACTGAAAAGCCTCATATTTTTTCAAGTTTTCTAGAAAGTTTGCAATTGCTGTTTTATATTTTGGAATTAGATGTGAAAAGTTTTCTCATGTTCTGAGCCCCAGTTTATTGTGTTAGATGCCACTATAACAGGGCACAGCTCCTATATATTAATGTTATAATCCAAGAAACACTAATAGATTCCATTAATTAGAAACCATTTGGTAGTGAATATGGTTGTTTTATAATCCCAGTTTTACTTCTGAGCAGTTATTTGGCATGCTTTTCAAGTTTTTAACCATTCCCAATTCATGAAACTCAAAATTTTTAAGCAAGATATGATAGAGATTGCAGAGACACTTCAATTTCTGAGACTAGTTAGCACATAACAGTGTAACTTTTAGCTGTACTCTTACTAAGTGAGTTAGTTACCTGATTCAAGAGCACTGTTGACGTCCTTCTGAAAGTCATAAGGTGTCTGGGGAAGTCAGGTTACTGAGTGTAAACTGCAGGAATGGACTATTTCCAGTGGTGATTTGTAACCAGAAATTCTGTTCTGAAATACCGGACTTAACTTCGAAACTAGTAAGGATTCAGTTTTTTCAAATATGGTTTTGATAGTGCTTTTCCCTGGTGAAAGATGCCTCATTATGTTTTGATAATTTTAGATACTTTGGAGTCAAATAGTATCTAAGAAAGAGGTGAAGGTTCAAAATACGAGATATGTGCAGAAAATACTGTTTTTTCAGAGGCCTTTTGTGTCTCTGGCGTTTTTGAGCACATTTAAAGAAGGAAAGCGACTTCTGTACTAGCCAGAGTAATAGCAGAGTCACTTGTATGAAGTGGCTACACTTCAAATATTTAGTTAGATAATGCCTACTATGACAGGTGGCAGCCAGGACCTAATTTCTGTTTCAGAATCCATTGGTAGATTATTACCTGGTGCAGCAGACTGTATTTCACATCAGGGTTCCACATATCTAAATATGCCAATGAGTAACACAATTAGTGTAGTAGCTCTTATTGTATGTATGGTAATGCTAAATCAAGTATTGGGTTTACCTTCAGCTTTCAGTATTCTGAAGCAAATTTTGTTGGCAGTGCATAGCTACAGTTTGGAATCTTTCAGGAGAAGCTGGGGGTTTAGCATGTGCATATCTCAATTAGGTTTAGCAATAGTCATTGTGAATTTAATTTGAAAACATGAGAAGAAACTCTTTTAAAATACTATGATGAGTAAGACTAAAGATTCCCTTTAAGACAAAATGATGCTATTTTAGTACAATTTTCAAAAGTAGCACTGATCTACTTACATGAGGAAGCCACACTTGGAGCTCTCTGACTTCACAGAAATTGACACCACTGAAGGTAATGAAACATTTAACAAGCAAACCAGAATATGTTGTAATACGCAGCTAGAAAAACCCTTTTGATTTCAGTTTGTTAATTGTATGCTTAAAGAAAGAAAAGTATACTATGAAGGAAAATAATTTTGTAAGGTAATTTCAGTCTTTAAATAACAGCTGAATGCTACTGTGTACAGCAGTAATGTTTGGAAGAGTACATCCTTGTCCTTTGGGGATTTTTGAGACATCCTGCTGGTCTGTCACTCATCTCTTTCTGCAGTGTGTATGTGATGGTTGGGGCAGATGTTCCTTTCTCTTCATGTTTACGAGAAGTGGAAAACCCACAAAATCAGCTGAGGTGCAGTCAAGAAATGGAGCCTGTAATAACCTGTGATAAAAAATTTCGTACTCAATTCCATATTGACTGGTGTAAAATCTCTCTGGTGAGTTATTTTATTACTGCATAAAAATGATGTTTGCAGAAGTACAGCTGAGAATTTTGCCAGTTTGGTCAGACATCATTGCCAGTTCCACTTTATTGTGACTGATTTTTTTTTCACCTAGCAGACACTTTCAAGATTGTGAAAGGATTTTGCTATATAGGCTAAATTCTGTTAGAGCTGAGCCCCAGTGAAACCACTGTATTTGTTTTCACTAGCAGTGAGTTCTATAAATGGCTAGAGAACTCCAGGGCTTAATGCTGATGCTGCTGGTTGTGCTTGCTTCCCTGTAAAGTGTGTGCATACATACATGTTTTCTCAGATACTGATTCTGCACTGACCAGTTAATACTATGCTGTTAAAGAAATGTTTCTGAAAATTGTCTAAAACATATTTTATGTAAAAAATTAAATAGAGAAAGGAATGAAAGTAATGTTGATTAATGAAATAATAAATAGGAACATTCTTCTCAGTCAAATGCAAGAAAAATGATAACCGAATACTGGAGTATTTGCCATGAAAGGAGAGTAATTCCCAAAGAGGCTTTTTAAGGTTGTTTCTTTTTAGTTCCTGTCAGGAAAATGCAGAAGTAATACAGTATTGGAAGAGAATGTTGCAGATAAATTTGAACAATGATGACGAAGGTATAAAAAATAAATTTAGATGGTTGTTGAGCTGATTCAGACACCACCCAGGAGGAAGCTGAAAGGGAGATAATAAATGCTTTCTATAATGGAAAAAACATGTTGCGCGTAAGGAGAGGTATTAATACACAAAATTGATTGGATAACTTCCAATCTTTTCTGCCTATACACTGTAAATTAGGAAAGCTTCTAGAAGGTTAGAAAATACTTTTTTCAAAAGAATACCCAGATTATTTGCTTTTTATTTGCTTTCTGCTGAGAAATTGTAAAAGGCACAAGGGTACACAGCAGTACTTGCCAGCACCTGAAAAATAGCAGAAGGCAGCTGGTCTTTGGCAAGAACAAACTATGTCAAGTCTTTCATTTCCTTCTACAAAGAAAAAGTAGAACCAAGGTGGAGCAGCAAATGTCGTTCCTTCTTGGTAAGGTTTTTGATACTGTCTCACAAGCTCAGGAACATGGCCTAGATGAAGCTAGGATCTAGTGGAGAGCTGGTTGGTAGCCATAATCATAGCAGAATTAATAGTGATTCGTGGCTATTCCTCATTAATAGCTGGATGATGGAATGGGGTTATTAAATTAAATTTGTAGTTCCCCATGAAAGTGAAAGGATCTGCAGGTGCGTTGAAGGACATGATAGAATTCAGAAAGGTCTTCCAAAATTGGAGAAACAGTCTTGGAAAACAGGCTGAATCTTAAAAGTAGCAGCAAAGGGATAGTGCACTAATGCAATAACAGTCAGCAGTGCCCATGCAGAAAGAAAAGCAGCTGGTTAGGAGTACTTATTCAGAAAAAAATGCCTGATAGTGGCAGTGGCTCATAAACTAGTCATGAAGCAGCATTATCATGCTGGTTTGAGAAGAGCAGAGATCACCCTGGGATGTGTAACAGGAACAGGCTTTCAGAGAAATGTTATTTTCTGCAGCATCTGTAACACAACCTTCTCCAATTCAGCACTTGTTTTGGCGATGTGCCACAATAACTGAATTTAAACTGTCTTAGGGGTGTTTACTGTTGCCAGCAGCATTTCTTCTGTCACCTGCTGCATCAAAGGGAAAAGGGAGCCAAGGTTCCCTCTATCTAATCATAGCCTGCTTTTCACAAGGCAAGCTGAGAGACAGGAATTCTCCCCAGGTCTATGGGCTGGGAGAGAGTTGAGCTCTATTTCCCATATCCACAATGTAAACATAGAAAATAGAGCCATCATATCCTTATCCTCACACTGTTTATGAGGTGGCACTGGCAGTTAGCACCAAATACAAAGAGTGGATTTAAGTTTGGGGTTCCCACACTCTGCAAGGATGGGCAATGTGATAAATACTCCCCTTGAAGCTGCTTTCTGACAGCTTGTTCTCACACTTGTATGGACCTCTTGTCAGTCACATCAGTAAGTACATATTTTTTGTGCATTGCTAGGGTTTGAGATTCAGCTAAGCAGCCAGGTGGAAGTCCATGCACCTAACGTAAAAGATATTCTGGAATTAATGAGCAGAGAATACATAAATTAATTTTTGCTTAACAAGCACTTACACATGTATATATATTTATGTGTGTGTGTGAAAATTTGAGGCTCAGAAGGATTTCTGGAATTTCATAAAAATCTCTTCACCTATTGCCTGAGTTGTAATAGAGCATTTTATGACTCAAAGTGTAAATTTTAAAGAAATGACCGTCAGTTGCAAGATTTCTCAATGAACAGTCAGACAAAAGGTTAAGCATGTAAGGAAATATATTTTATTTGTATTATTGATCTGGAGATTAATGATCTTAAAGCTAGCACTGATAAAAATTGACAGTAAGATCAACTGAAGATAACAAAAAAATGGATGCAGAAAATTAAGTCATCTGGGAATGGCAGTCAAAAGCAATAAGAAATTTAGCAGCAAAACAGGTTTGTATTTCTAGGCTCATTGGGTGCACACACACAAAATTGTGACCAGGAATGCAGCTTTTGGAGGCTAGTTGAATTTGAGTGAGGGAGACAATGAGCTGTTCTCAGCATCTCAGGTGATGCCTCTTGATCTTTTGAGCACTGGATGTAAAGCTCAATATGAAGGAGAAGGAGGAGGAAGAAAATTGTAGGTACGTGATTCTTCATTTTTGCTACCTTTATACAAGAGAGGATAGTACTGTTATTTAGGAAGACTAAAGAAATGGATTAATTAATCAAAAAGAAATCAGAATCAGTTAATTAGTTTGCACTAAAGATGTTACTGAATTTGTACTCAAATACTGCTTGTGTGAGATAGGTCTAAAATTAATCCATGAAAGACATGTTATCTCTGGTAGGCACAAAAGAGAGTAGTAATATTGTAACATTACTTTTTACACTGATCAGAAACTTCATAAAATGTAAGCTTCTATAAATTAAAAAAAAAGTATTTGGATGAAATTGTATAGAACTTATTAAATATGTAATATGGATCTTTTAATATCATATGGTTAGTTAAATACCCAACTGTTTTTACATTCTGTTGCTTTGTTACTTAATTGTTTTTTTTTTTTCCCTTCTTCTTTTTTTTCCTGGGTATCAGGTTGACAATACAAAACAAGTTTCCACCTTTCAGGAAGTGATTCGTGGAGAGGGAATATTACCTGATGGTGGAGAATACAAACCACCTTCTGATACACTGAAAAGCAGAGACTATTACTCGGATTTCCTAATTACACTGGCAGTGCCCTCGGCAATAGCACTGGTGCTTTTTCTAATACTTGCCTATATCATGTGCTGCCGACGGGAAGGAGTGTGAGTACTTCAACATGCTAATAAGTAACTCTAGATTTTTCTAAGTTTATAATGCATAGAAGGTTATTTGTTAGAATATCTCCATTCAGTTCATTATAAACATTTAAAACAGGCCAAATGATATCTGCTTGTTATAATGAACTATTTCACACTTAAGCACATGCACTGATTTCCAAGCAAGTGGATGTAGGGCCTTAAGTTGTTCCAGAAAGGGTTAAAATACTCAACATATGCACAAAACTCCCCAAAATCTCCACATATGCACAGCTCTCCAAAATGCCCCCAGCAAATAAAATACTAATAAAGGATCGTTGGTTCAGGAGAATATTAAGTAATTTCTAAAATGCTAATTTCATAACATAAACCTGGTTAAGGAGGTAACTGAATTTAGACATATTATAAAAGAAAAACACATAAAAGGAAAGCAGCAAGTAACGTGATTTCTGCCATTTCTTACACAAACTACAATTTCATTTTGTCACAGAATTTATTTTAGCCAGAAGCTTGTTCTTTAACCTGCATTTTTCATTTCCCTGTGCGTGTCTGTGTGTGTGTCTGTCACCACTATCACATCTCTCTACGTGCTTTCATCAAGGCCTCATCATAAACCCCATTGCAAATGCTGCCAAGTTGCGTTTAGCAATAACCTTGTCAGCATTTCTACATCATGTACTGTTTTCATCATCAGATAGATTAATGTTCCAACTATCAATGCTATTATTTAATTCATAAATTTTGTTTTGTTTTTAGGGAAAAGAGAAACATGCAAACACCAGAGTAAGTGTCTTCTTTCCTGTTATTTTTCTTTTACCATTTAATTTTCATTCTCAGTAGCTCGTCATGCTTCATACATGTGTGTCATAATCTTCTTTCATTCTCTCTAATTCATGGTTTAATTCATAAATGTGAAAGCTGCTTTTAAATCAGAGTCTTGGCAAGGATAGAAGACCAGAATAAAAAGGGTTTGAAATTAAAGACTGTCAATTCAAAATAAAGTAGTGCTTTTAGAATAAGTATGTTAGTATGCATTCAATACTCCTGGTTATTGGACCTTCCAGCCTGTCTCTTAAAGGCTGAATATGAGAAGAAATATCCTGGAAGGTGTCCAGTGCTTATACTATGGAGCATTTTAAAATTAATTTACAACTTTTATAAATCTACACAAGAATCAGGAGTTAACCAAAACTTTAATTTTAACTGCAGCAAATAAATGGAACATCAGCCACAAACTGCACAGTCTTGAATTCTATGAAAAATATCTATTCAGACAGAAAAATCTAATGAAATAATTACTGCCTTAAAAATGAAATAAATCCAAGATTTATTATTTTAACTATATGATGGTTGTAATTGTTGCACTGTAGTCTATAGCATGCATCAGTCCTTGTACTTTAAGAATTATAATAATAATAATTGCAAAAGTCTCTCCATTTTGATAGAGCACTTAAAATATGTATTCACTGTTTTATTTCCTTCTGGCACAGCATCCAGTTGGTGCACCACAGTGCTATCCAGAAATCCACCAAAGAGCTTCGTGACATGTCTAAGAACAGAGAGATTGCGTGGCCGCTCTCCACGCTGCCTGTGTTCCACCCCGTGACGGGCGAGATCGTGCCGCCCCTTCCCCCGGACAGCTACGACAACACCAGCATGCCTCTGATGCAAACACAGCAGTAAGTGCTCACACTTGCTTCTTCATGCTCACTGGGTTGCATGAGCTAACTACAGATTGCTGTGCTTGTCCTCTGAAATGTTTCTTATGGAGAGTTCAGTAGCTCTCTGGCTCAGGATTGCTCTGATGTTTGCATTTGCAGCAGAAAGAAAGGTCTTCTGTTATAAGATTAAATGGCTGGCATTCCGTCTGCAGGCTTGCAAGAAGCTTGGCATGGAACAGTTGGATTGCTGCGTGTTTTGGAGAAGAACTACATTTGAATAGAGGAATCAATTAAAACTGTTCTGTTTTAGACACCCTGTCTCTGGACCCCTGTCTTTGGGGTTCTGGTATAAAACTACCACCAAGTTGGTGATAGTTTCATACCAGAAAATCCAGACTTTGTAAGTGGTTAGTCGTGTACCTGTCACACACGGTTTGTGTTTGAAATGTTGACATCAAACAGAAGAATATCCTCCATTACACAGATAATAAATTCAGACTTGCCAAGAAAAATGCTCGCAGCTCTCTCCTGTTTCCATTGTTGCCACTCTCTTTCCAAGACAGAAACCAGAAAAATAATTAATTCTGTTCTTAGAGTTCATTTATCAGTAACTTAGTGAAACCAGTTAGACAGACCCAATGCTTTGCACATGTTCTAATTCAGACAAGTCCATAGAGCTGTAGCAAAGAGGCATTTCTGGAGAGGTGCGGTTGAGGTGCCTGGGACTGAGCAGATCTGAGGCAGTGGTCTCAGAGGTGGCTGGCATTTTTCAGTGCTGTGCTGTAACACCAACTCCAGCTCATTCCTCCTCTGGTGGCAGGTCTGCATAGCCCCAGTGGTACTGGTCCCACGCCAACTCTAACTCAGCCCTAATTTACACATGCTTGTCCTAAATTCTCTTCACTATGTAGATCCATGCTGCAGGCAAGTTTTCTTCTCCCTGTCCCAAAGCTAAATTCTTCAGAAAGGACAGCTGAATAAATTATTCTTTGTACAAGTGCTGCAAGGTGCCCTGCCCCATCTTTTACAGCTTCTCTATACAGAATAGCAATTTTTATGACTGGGGTGCCAAATCCTGTACCAAAGGCTTTCTTGAGTTGTATATAGGGTATTTATCTGCTTCACCTATATTGTAACCCTTAATTCCTTTCTGTAAAAACACCTAAATATCTGGTAGCTGTTAAAATAGACACTTAAGCAGGGCACAAAAATGCAGCTTTACCTTGTTAAGTGAACTGGTCTGACACATTTCAGTGGCTGACCGTTGATTCATTCCACAGCCAATAGCTGAGTTGCAAATGCTGCCACCTTTGGTGTATTCACAGAATATGGAATATTCATTTACAAAAATCAAACTTTGCTTAACTTCAGAAACCCGTGGTGACTCTTGTTACCTCTGGCATTTCACCAAGTCTAAGCCTTTTGAATGTAACTGACAAGTGAAATAAGAACTACTTTATTCTAATTGTCTTTATTTCATAGTGTTGGCTAACCTTTGGATATCTGTATTTGCATAGTGAAAAGAGATTATTGCTTCATAAGCAAAAAGATAAAGTGTAAATACTGAGCTTTCATCATAATACACTTCAGACTTTGTATGAAAGCATTAAAGATATTAAATGTTTTTTTATAGGAACCTGCCACATCAGACTCAGATTCCACAGCAGCAGAGTGCAGGTCAGTACTCAGAAAATACTGTAATTATTAAGTGACCAGTGTGGAGGAAACACTAGTCAAAATGTATACAGCCTGTGGACAGTGGAAATAATTTTCAAATATAGCAAAGTATTACAGAATTGTCATTCTAGAAATTTTTTTGGATACATCTGTGAAAATTTTGGCATGGGATTGATTAGACAAGGAAGAAATGCTATATTAGGAGTCTGCATGAGAGGCTGGAATTTGGTTCATTTAACTTAGAAACCTCATATAATTTTCTGTTATGTGAAGCTACAGTCAGATTCCCAAATGCAGGTTTGGATTCTGACACTTGATAGGAAATCCAAATTTCTAATTCCCACCAAAATTAGTTAAACTAAATTTAAGTTTAGTTAAACTTCTTCCTTTGAAGAAGGAGCTCTTTATTGCAGTTACTAGACATAAAGAGTTGATACTGGGGAATCTGTAGTGAGGCACATCCATGCCTCAGGTTTCCTATGTCCTAAGTCATTACTTTTATGTCATTCCCACAAATGCTTATGTACTGACTGAGCAGGTCAGGAATGACCCATCAGCCTGTGGACCAAGGCTGACTGTCCTCTCTACTTAGCATCTCAGGTTTGAGAAAAACCTACAGCCATAGCCATGTGTGGGGGGATAAGGACCACACAGGGAAAAAGTAGAGGCCAAATGTAATTTTTAAATATTCAAAGAGGTATTTAATCAAAACTCTATAGAGAGACACATCTTTTGAACATAATATGGGAACTACAGCTCCAAGTGGAAGATTTGTTTTAACTTAGGAGTTATATAAGCAACTCTTTCTTTTCATTGAAAATCCTTCTTCTTCATTACTGCTTTCGGGGATTAAAGGAGAATTTCGTATGACAACATTTCAAAGATTTGAGGCAAGTATATCATAGATGTTTCTGCCCCTGTGGGTTGTTTTGTTATGTGGAAATTAAAAACACAGGTGTAAAAAGTCTGGCAGCAATTCTGATAGCCTTGCTATCTGTGTGCTTCATTGTATCCTGGAAATGGTGGATGACCCTGGCAGTCAGAGATTTGATCCAGACCCTCTAGCACTGGTTTGGGTTGACATTTAGCACAGCTCTTCACACTCTGCAATCTAAATACTGCAGGCATTTAGAAGGCAGAATAAAAGTCTCACACAGTGCTGCTCTTCTGCTATGACTGTTTCATTTCAAGAATTCAAGTCTGTCTTGCAGCAAATAAGACGCAAAATCCCCTGGTGATAGTGTGACAGCAGTGAGGCATTTTTGCAAAGTTATGAAATACAAACTAGCACGAGTCTGTCACTAGTGAGTTGCATTGAAAAACTGCCCTAAAATTAGATCTTAAAAACTCTCCCATATCTGTATTTTCTGTAGTACATTATTTTTGTAGAATACAACTGTTCTTTCCTAATTCATCACAGACCCTGCCTGTGACAAGCTCTCAGAAATGCAGGAAGGCGGGTGGTGGAAAGTATTTGGGACAGTGTTTCCTCCTCTTCCCTTAGTTTATAATGACACCTTGCTTTGTAGCTCAGATGTGCAGGTGATCCTGCAAGCACTTCCATGACATCATGGCATGTGCCTCTTTCAACTTTTCGAAAAGGATATCCATAACTCTTGTTCCCAGATTTTTAGAAAGTTATCATTTAAAACAAAATTCAGGCACTACTAAGTTTTTTAGTAGCATGAGTACAAAGTTAGCAATCGATTTTATTGATCTGTTCGAGTAAGAAATATACAGAAATAGAACACCTAAGGCCAAAAAACTTATAGAATGAGACATTAATTGTTTAATTTTCTTCCTTTCCTCTAGAAAATACCCAGTAATATACTCAGGGAATTTAACATATTATCTAGTCACAGCTATGAGTAAGAATTTCTATTTTAAATCTTCAGTAGACGATATTTAGTAATTTGAAGAGCAGACCATGAATAATAACTGTTGTCCACTTCAGGAACTATCTGAATCTCCTGTAAGGAATAGTTTTATTTTAACCTTATATAAAAAGGCAGACTTAATAGCTGACATAATGCTTGGCTATTTCACAAAGTTAAAAGTTAATTGGGAAAGAATTGTGTGAAAGGTGACCACTGGCATCTAATGTTTATTACACTGATGAAAATTGCTACAAGTCTCCAATATGAACAGATAAATTAGATTTTATAATTGTCTCTGTCAATAGGCAGAATTCATAAGAACTGTTTAAGGTGCTTAGATGAAAAAGCCTATAGGGTATTCCTGTAATGTAAAAGACCAAATACCGCATGTACACCATGTACCACCTGTTCTGTGTTGTGCCTCAGCCTCCCTATGAAGTCTGTTAGATCCCAAATAGAAAGATAAATTCCCAGTGAAGCAATCTTTTCCCAGCCTTCTCCTTTCCCAGAAGAATGCTTTGTCACATATATGGTGTCTTTTGATCCAGGTTGTACTTGGAGTGTTTCTCAAATGTGGTTGTTGATAAAGGAATAATAAATGCTATTTATGTGCTGTGCTCACACTTGACAATTCAGTATTGTTGAAACATCATGTGCCACTGATGGATTATATAAATTCTCATCTATTTGCAGGTAAATGGTATTCCTGAGGAAAGAAAACTAACAGAAGCAATGAATTTGTAATGAAAGAAGGCAGCAAATTGTCTCACTTCCTTATTTGTTCTGGTTGATGCATGAGTCTTTCTGGTGTACATTGTGCATGCCCACAGTATTATGATGCTTTCAGTGCCAGGCATACAATCACTTCCATATAATTGATGTACTGTATCCTTTTGTACTTTGGACATTTTTGACAATTTGTAAACACTGATAACTTTTTATATTTGTTACATTCAGAAAGTAATCTTTATATATATACATATATATGTATGTATATATATATGTGTTAATAAATATCAAGCTTTATTCCGTCTTGTGATCTCTCCTGAAAGTTTTAACAGGGAAATCAAAACTTCAGAGATTTCAGACTGTTAATGGGATGATATAATTGCCTAACATTTGCACAGGAAAAGCAGTAGTGTACAAGCATGAAAACTTGCAACACGATGAGGCTCAGAAATAGTATTGCACATCTATTAGGTATTAATTTTTTAGAGATTACCAAATATAATGAGCAAAGTTATTTTTGAAAAATAAATAAAGAAATAACCCCCCAAAGAAAATAACTAAAACTACTCGTGATAAAAATTGGATTTTTGTTCTTTTACCAGATATTTATGCTATTTGAAAACTTGTAAGCAATAAAGCATTTAAAATCTGTCCATTCATTCATCTGGTTATGTTAGAAGAAACTGTTACAAACTATTGTAGGCAAAAATTAATGTCTGCAAATAAACAAGGGTTTATAATGGTACAGCATTAACTCTTTAAAACCACTCTTTAACATTTTTTTGGTGATATGCCCAATAAACAGCACCAGTGGTGTTTATTTTTTATATCTTCCACATCCTTTTTCTTATTTGGAGCACAAACTTTTGCAGGAGAACTAGGTATCCAGTAAACCAGGGATTATATTTTCACACCTTAAAAAGGACTTAATTAAAGGTGTACTTTGCTGGGAGGTGGTTTCTTTGAGAGGCATTTGTCCATGCAGCTGACAGCTTAATAATACATGGACTTTGCTAAAAGGATCTGAACTGGGGTTTCTATATTTTTTAACAGACAACTATAATTCATCTACTGACACTTTTCACCAGATTTTAAATGAATTCCTGATGCTTCTCTAAATCTTCAAATGCAGCATAACACAGGACATCAGGGTCTGCAGCTGTAACAGCTGACACCAACAGTTGGGGCTTTACCTCAAAGCATTGTATTGTTTTAAGCTGACACTTATGCTTTGTCTTTCTTTCTGTAATATTTTCTCTTTCAGAAGCTGTATGTTCATCAGGACATTGCATTGTAAGCAGAAATCTGCGTCTGCTTTAACATTGCTAAATGCTGGCTACATTTCCTTAGCTGAGGTTCCTGAAGTCTCTGCTAAGAGAAATTTGAGTAATTTTGGAATTTAAGACTGAGGAAAAAAGGAATCTGTAAAATGAGGTCATTTTGTAAAAAGACCAAAGTAGTTGCTCTTGGTTTTGTGGGTTTTGGATTGTTTTTGTTTTTCTCTTTTTACAGTTATGATCCTGTTGTGTCACAACACATTAATTTACATTGAGTTTTAAGCATCAAGGGAGTGGTTGTAGGCTCGGACCTGAATGCAGGATCTCCACAGAGAGAACAAGTCCTGAGCTGCTCTTTAGACTAATTTTGTGCAACAAGTATGGTAACTATGGCAGCACAGTCTATATGCAGTGCTCAATACCCTGGTGGTACCTGCTTGTATACAGTCAAACCTTTAGCATCAGTTTCCAAAGCTGCCCTGCATGCTCAGCACAGCCCACAGGATGTGGCAGCAAATCCTGCTGGTGGTTGTTAGACCAGGAGAGGTAGCTAAAGGCACAGGCATTCAAGTTGAGAAATTAAAGGCAGTTCCTGAAACAGGTGCAATAAAGAGCCATTCCTACTCACTTTCCATCACGCCTTCCTACCTCATCCAGAAGATACCAGGGAAGAGACTTCACCAGTCAGTCAGCCTCCTCAGACAGCCCCCTTCTTTCCAGTAGCTTGGGTGGTTATCAGTGAAATGTGAATTACAAAACTGCACACTGAGGTTTATAGCAAATCAAACATCTTCATCTTCTACCCAAGCTATAAAAAAATTCATGTACAATCAGCATTTGGCTTCTATTAGTTTATACTACTGCTTTCAAATGTATCAGCTGTCCATGTTTTGAAACCAAAATGAATGGAATGGATTTTAAATAATGACTTTTAATGCAACATAAGATTAAACTTTGTAAATAGTACTGGCTGTGGATCATAGCAATTTCTGATTACTCCAGGATGACATGACAATCAATGGATCTAACAGTTGAGCTGCTTCCACCTTATTTGTATTAATGTAACAGTGTCAGTATATTTAAGGAAGTAAACTGTTACATACACACATAAAGAATCAGTTTGTAGCAGTGGAGGCTCCACCTATTTTGGAAAGAATCCAATGATGTGGGTCACTCAGGTATTAAGAATACCTGAACTATTTTATGATTGAAAGCTTCATTTATCTGAGGTAAGTTTAATAACAAATTATTTATTTTTACTTATTAAAACAATTACTCTAAAAGAATAGATTTATAAAGCTGGTTGAAGATACTTAATGGCTAAAGAATTGGTAATAATTAAGACAGTAAATTCACAGCCTCTTTTAACATTATATGATGGCAATATGAATTGTGTTAAGTTGCAACCAAATTAAATAGAAAGCCCTACAGATGTCTTTGTACGTACATGAAATGTATAATATAATAAAATGGAAAACACAAAGTAGTGACATTGTTGCCTGGTTATTTTACAAAAGGGTGCTAAACAACATTGCAACAGCTTTTAATGTTAAAGACAGAATACTGCATGGTCAGGCCTGAGAACTGGGGTGGAGGTAATGGTGCAGGGTTTGTTTAACTGGGGATGATGCCTAAATAGATGTCCTAAGTGGAAAGGACGGACAGGATTTGCAGCACTTAATGTCGAATGTGGGAACCTGAACTATCTGTCTCCCTGACCATAAAATCAGGATCACATAATCACATAATATGCTGATTTGGCAGGGACTCATCAAGATCATCAAGTCCAGCTCCCAGCCCTGCAGAGGATCAGCCCTGAGGGTCACACCACGTGCCTGAGAGCATTGTCCAAATGCTTGTTGAACTCTGGCAGCCTTGGTGCTGTGACCACTTCCTTGGGGGAGCCTGTTCAACCACCGTCTGGATGAAGAACCTTTTCCTGATATCCAGTGTGAACCTCCTGACACAGCTTTAGGCCATTTCCTTGTGCCTCGTCACTGGTCTCAAGATTAAAGAGATTGGTACTTCCTTTGCTTAACAAGCCCCTTCTATTGAGAGTGGCATTTAAGCAGCTAAAGTAGAATCTAAATTCCTTAACTCAGGGAAGTCTTAAAGTTGGGTTTGGTTTCTTGATGTTGCCAGATCCAAGAAAAGGCAAATGAGTTCCTCTGCTTTCCTGCAGAGCTCTGCTGCAGAGTTCCTGGCAGGGAAAAGCATCCGATGCCTCAGCAGCAGCGTTATGCTGAGGGGCCCTGAGCTCCAGGCTGGCTTTGGCTACTGGAGCTGTAATTCCGTCAGAGTGGGGACAGTGCAATTTACTGCAGAGCAATCTTCCTGCAGTGCATCTGCCCAGTTTGTGACACAGTGAACTGCAGTGCAGCTCAAGTCAAGCAATAGAAAGTTCTTACTTAAATGATGCTGCTCCCATTACAAAAATAAGCATCCACAGCACATTTATTTAATGTTTAAATTACTTCATATTTTTACATAACCTGGAAAGAAAATATATTTATCCCACATACAGTAATAGTAAACAAGTGCATTATTTCAAACATTAAAAATAAATCTTTTAACCAAGTCTGTACAACAGATAAATAGAATTATATCTACAATACTTAAGTTGTGAAGGACAAAACAAAAATTAACCCTCAAGCTCACAGTTCCCTGTTGCTCATAATACTGGCACAGATGACGGTTATGCTTCCTATCCCCCACTACAGTTACACCCTTTCCTTCAGTCAATCAGATATATTGATCAAGGACGTTAAATTCCCAAACACTGGAAGTAATGTGCACACAGAACAAACTGCTGAGTATCTTTCCAGTATGCTGAAAACAGCTGGCAGGCTTAGTAAAACTGCTGAATTTGGGGGAAGTGAATGATTTCTTTTTTGTTTTTCATGATGAATGACTGGTCATTCTTCAACAGAATGTTAAAGAATGTTAAACAGAATGTTCTCCACCACACAAAAAAAAAAAAAATTGAAGTCATTCTTTTCACAAATTTGTTTTGCATTCATCAATGGCTGTGAGATTGAATTCACTGTTTTACCTGGGATAAGAACAGAACCATGCATGTGACCATATATATGGTACAAATTAGGGTTCATGTTGTTTATAATCCTACGTAATTGCACATATGCTTGGAAAATAATATCGCACTCATGTTTTTGACTGCTAACAAATAATCAGGAGAAAAAGCAACTACAGGTCAAACTATCACTTGAGCCAAACCCACAGCCAACCAAGAAATGTCCATAACTTCACTGATAAGTGGACCATAAATAACAGCTTGTCACTGCCACACTGAATGACTATTTCTTTCAATTACAGGGTTTTTGCTAAAGGAAAGAATTAGTAAGAAAGATTGGGCACTGCTAAAAAGGATGGGAAAAAAGTTTTCTCCAAACAGCTCCAATCTCATTTCATTTGTAATTCTGAGACTCAACCATTTGCATACAACAAAGCTGACCATTCAATCCCTCCTCCTCATGATACCAACAGACTGACTTGCATCCTTTTAAATGTAAATATGGTTACAGCATGGAATATGGCACCAGTTGCATAATAAGACTTATTCAAGGTCACCTACAAACACAGGGAGACGGTCAAAGATCACCATTCCCCTAAGATCTGATGAAGTGGATATGATGGGATTCCATCTGACTGAAAAAGGTTGGAGGGTCTTCCAAAAATTTTCCATCTTTAACTGAGTCTCTGAAAATTATTCGTTTGTTCATTGGGGTTATACACAGAATTACATACAGTTAAATGAATTAGTGGAAAACTTATGAAAAAACAAACAATTTTAGGGAAAAAAACCCAGGTTTTCTTTATAAAAAAATTTCACCTCAGAATTCACCATATTTGCTGAATACATCTTAAATTTCTAAAAAAAACCCTCGTAAAATATTATGTAAACTTGTATACAATCTTCAATCACTGATTGATGATTACTTTTTACTTCCACACATAAAGGGTTTCATAGAACATGTACGGCTATTTCCACCCCAAGCACCAATTTCCAGCCAGCGATTACCGCTTTGTTCAGAGCAATGCTCCGGTTTCCGTGGATCAGCTCCGGCGGCGATTCCGAAGGCTCCAGACGTGCCGGGTTTGTTCCGCAGGCTCCGGGGTGCTGGGTTTGCTCCCTGCCAAGGAAGGCAGCATGGGCCCCGCGGCGCCGTGCGCCGGAACAGCCCCCAGCCGCCGGCTCACCCAGTGCCAGCTGCATTCCGTGATACACCCTTGGTACTGCTCAACCACTTCACTTCCTCGTGTCTCATTTCAACAGATATGTAAACAGAAACAAACATCCAGTAGAAAAGACTCATTTTCACATGCAATTCTGTACAGTGCACTCTTGTTTCTCAGATTACTTGAGAAGGCTATTTCCACACAAAATATGTACATTTCCACTATATACATTTTCCACACGCTTAATTTAAATGTCTTCTTGTACCTCCAGTTGAGAATTTTTGTTCAGGCAGACAGAAAGTAAACCTGAAGAAAGTTTCCAAGTTAATGCCTTGACTGATCTTGCATTGCTGAGAAGAAGTGTAGTCCAGAAAAAAATCCAGCTATGCATAGCAACCTTTTCAGCAGAGTTGAGTTATCTTTAGGAACCACAATCTGTGCTAGATCGTTAGTGATCTGAGAAATCTCATGTGCCACGCACACAAATATGAAAGTGCTGACAAGAACATTAAACATTGGATATCCAGGAATGAGCACCAAGATCCCCTTTGTGTCTGCTGCCAGCCAAATATGGTATTGGCAAATGAAAAGCTGGGAAAAAAAAAAAAAGTTAAACAGTACTTACATATGTAAATATTTTTACTATTCCAAACCATATAATTACTATTGCATCAACTGACACACTTCTGCTTCAGTAAGAAGCTGTTGTCCCATGTCTTTGCTACAGAACAAATCTATGAGCTTGTTAAATCACAAAGTGAAATGGGTTTGCTTGGCCCTTAACCAAATAGGGCTCAGGGAAACATTGGATACATTCCATCAGAGCAGGGAAGAATCTGCCTCCCTCAGTTACTGTCTCTGGTGAGGGTCTGAACTGACATGCCTGCAAATAAGAGAGAATGCTTCACCAGCTGATGAATGCACTCCAGTTCCCTGAAGCTCCTAAAGTTCACCAGGAATTGGAAGAGTGAAATGTGACCCTTAAAAAAACCCACAGAATCCTGTACTCCAGATATACTGTATTGCAAAGAGTTCCTCCTATAAATATATTTTAGTAATACAATAAAATGTCACATTTAATATTACTAAACAGCAAATAAAATGGGAAGCAAGAGAATTCCTACTGTTTTAAAATACACACTCAATGGAACAAGGTAATATTTGCATTAAGAAGGGGTTTATTTTGTAATGCTAAGTTTCTTTATTAGTCACAAAAAGGTATCTAGGGCAAACACATTTATAAGTGTACTTACACTCGTAAGTATAATTCATGCAAATTCTTCAACTGGCCTAAATTTTTATCTTCCAACTGCATACACCTCACAGCATTCTCCAGCATTTAATCCCCACTCTCACAACCTTAAATCACCCCATCCCCTAAAACACCACAAGAATTAAGCTTGGTACTGTGATACTGCTATTACAGCCATGATTTTTAAGTGCAACAAAAACTATAATGCTGAAAGAGGTCAAACACGACACTGTGGTACTAAGTAAGCCAAGAAATGTTTTCTCTATTTATGTGTTATATTCCAATCTAGACAATTACATCACCTCACATTTCTAAGTTTTAATTCACTGTACTTCTGGCCATTCTACTTACTTCTAAAGAAATTTTGCCAAACCAGGCGAAGAACGAGCTATACACAGATCGGACATATCCGGGAATGTTCCTGATGAGGATGAAAGCTAAAATCTTTGTTTTTTTAAAAAAAAAGGTAAAACAAAAAAAAGTGACTGTGGATGACAAGCTGATTACATTACAAACACATTAAAGGTGTATCCATTTTCACTGCACTAAGTGAAGCACATCATGCATTAAAATTTCTTCAAAAATTAATAAAAATATAAACTGAACAAAAATCCATGCAGTTTATACTCAATAAAGCAGGTATTGAAAATATAAATATTTTACACATATTCTTACAGAATAGCAACTCTCATTTATATATCCAGTAGAATCATGGCCTTGATGCTGACAGATGTTACTATATGCTTACTAGGCATGGTCACAAAACATGGTACACCATGCCAGCATAAAATGAAGCTGGCTACAAATCTGAGTTAACCCTCAGTTTTTAAAGAAAGGGTGTCAAGATGGACAAATTAATATTAAAAAAATTATGTCCCACACACTGCCCCTCAAGTGAGCAGGAAAAATTAGTGAGAAAAAAACCAGGGCACAGAATGAGACAGCTGAGGTATAGTGGGGCAGGGGACAGCAGCAGGAATATCTAAATTTAAGAAAACCACCTGCATGGCCCTGTGGCCCACCTCTTCTCTGCCTGAAAGCGACTAGAGGGTCCCACAGGGTGCTTCCTACACTGATACCTCCCAAACACTCATGCTTTTCTACACCTTTCTTCTCCTCCACAGCTTTCTTCTTTGCCACTGCTATGCAAATAGCCAAAAGTTTGGTTTGGACTTCAACAGTGCATATGAAACCTACACTAAGGACATGCAGGATACATCAAAAGCACAATCCCAGCATGCAATTTCAGTGTTTAAAGGCAATGAAAAACTGACCAATGCTGTTAAACTCTTTTTCACTTTCAGATGCATAAATGAAGCTCAATATCTGACATTCCATGTGAAAGCACATATATTTTAAAGCAATTTTTAAAAAAGCCCAAATAAGAACAGACTAGATTATATCACTGTACTCAAAAGGACTAATAATTACCTGCACCACAGAAACAGAAGGATGTAGCTCATTGCACTCTGTCTTGTTTTTACAGCTACTAGCCCAAATAGAGTATGTCTAAAAGATATTAAAAAATTTATCTGTGTAGCAATTATATGTAACATTTTAAAAAAGAAACATGAGCGTGCTATTTTCAATTGCTTTACTATTAGTTGGTTCACTGAGATGTGGGACACTAAGAGAAAAAGAACTATGTGACTTAAGTTTTGTGTTTCTCTCAAATTCTCTTTTGCAACTGATGAATACTTCTCTGATGAATAATAATTAATACAACTTTTTTCATCAAAAATAGACAAGCAATCAAGTGTGGAGATAAGAGCTGTGTTATCTACCATGTTATTTTTATGATCCTTTTTTTTTTTTAAGCTTTGCAATGAACTGAAAGAGTACTGATGTTTTTCATCTATATCTGACTGAACAGAAAAATATTTTAGTGAATAGATAGGTAGGGCTGTACAGAAAACCCCAGCTGAAATATCTCCACATAAAGATTTGATTTTTCAAGGTTTGTATTAGATAACATTGACTAAACAAGAACTTCAGAAAACTTATTTTTCAAGTATTTACAGACCTGATTATACTAGGTTATAATAGATACTTACCAAAAAGGACACGATTGAAATAAATAATAAAACATTTGAAACTCTGTTGGAGAAAAGAGGATCTCCTTTTCCTTCTGATATCATCTGACGTTTCTGCAATGCCAGATAAATAAAAGCAAACAGCATCCCATGAAAAACCACCTGTAAAAGACAAACAGAATGCAATGAATATTTCATGGCTTTTACAAGTACTTCAAGTATAAACTCTTCATAGAAATGCTACCAGATAAAGTATTTTTAAAGCTATGTTTCAAGAGGTCCTTTCCCAGATTTACTGAACCAAACAACACAAGAGTTTCCACATGAGATAGTCATAAACTGCATTTTAACTCAACTGAAAACCTACAAATAAAGAACCTTTACTAATGCTTCAGAGAGCATTAAAGACAAGATGATGAAATTTCAAGAAGCTTTCAAGTACCTACTATCCCCTTTGCAATCCATGCCACTGCTGAAAAAGGCTTTCTCGGGAGAAAAACCATGAGTCTCTGGCTTTCTCCCAAGCCGGCAGGTGAAAACATTCAAGATGCAGGACAAGTGCTTCCCTCTCTCACAGACACAATTCTTCAATGGAGTGTTTTACAACCTTATGCCAAGCTCTCATTAGCTGGCAACACAAGGCTGTTTCAGTCCCACACAGTGCTTGTCCTCTGTACTTATTTTGAGCTCTGCTCTTCAGCAGCACCACCCAACCCACACTACTCACAGCACCCAAGCTGTGAGGATGGGCTGCCAGGCAGGGTGTGCTGCTGCTGGGGAGCCCCGGGTGTGACAATGCTCTGCAACCCAGATTTCATCTCCCAGACACCCCAGGGGGGACACGTGCCACTGATCCTGCTAAGGGTAAGTTTAGCACATGAAGGTTTCCATCTTAGAAACTCCACCTACCTCTGCCAAGAAGGAAAGTAAAAAAGACCAATGTTTCCCTGTTCTATTCCCCCGCATTGCAGGGTCAGTAACTGGAAGGAAAGCACTTTCCCAGTGGAAAACCATTTAAAAATATGTATGAGAATAGTCTAGTTTGGCCACCAAGACCCTGATTTTAATGTTTTAAATGTTACCTTAAAAGAAATATATCCTTAATTGAGACAACTTCCAAAAAGTATTATTAAGAAAGCTACCACAGTAATTTTCCTTGTATTTCAACAGTCTGAAGCACTACAGGTGTTACACTTTCACAGTAAAATTTCTGAGAAAAGACAGAACTAGGGTACTTTATACTTCAATTTTTAAATCCAGAGGCAAATAAATCAACCTCCATCTTGCAAGCAAGGCTTTGATAGACATTTTGCAAAACTATAGTGGGCACAGCTTAGTCTTTTATTAAACACTGGGGCAAACTCCTGTGTTCTCTGGAGCAAAGGAAAACAACCCTCCCTCTTCTCACAAAACAAAACATACACTTAAAAGGCCAATATAAATTTATGCAAATGTTACATACATAGCGATCCAGCTTCCACCTAAACCACCATTCATAGACATTCCCATTCAGTTCAAAACACTTAGACAATGGCCAAAATGAAAATATCTTCTCAAATGCACCCTGTGAAAGATAAAGATGGTAAAAGCATTAACACTGATGTCAACTGTATTCACTAAATTTAAATCAATAACATGTTTAATATTATTCTATCCTTATTTCACTAGCTACACAGCATTAGAAAAGTAACAGGATTCCTTAGAAGCCTTCTCCCCACAAAAAAAATAAAAAGTCAAAAGAAAAGGAAAAAACTCTTTCTTCTCATGAAAGAGAGTTTCGGTTTTGCCTCCCCTTAAGGTATTAGCATGCCTTCCATTATGTACTGCTACTCCAAGGGAGAGATCCACTGACATGTTGTGATAAGGAATATGCACTCCACAGACAACCACAGTTCAACAGGTTGAAAACCAGTGAGGGATTAAAACCACACAAGCCCCCTGTAGCATCCTGGAGTGACAAACTCTGCCCTGGCTTCTGTCAGCAGTACTTACAGCATGCAGGAGTTGCTACTTTAGCCTAAGAACCAATCTTTTGATGATGTATCAAAGCCAACACTAGGTCTCTAAGAGACACAGAACTTCATCATCACCATACCACCATATGCATCACCATATGCTGGCAAAACCCAGTAACTCTAAGCACATCAAAAAACCCCACCCCAAACCTGAAGCATAGGCCCTTGTATTTACCACATTCACTGTAATACATTTAAAATGTGTCAAACATAACAAACCAATGAGTAAGACACACAATTGTGGCTTTTTCCAGCACCCACACCAATTCAAATATGAGAAGAAATCAAAGGGTTCCTTTTTTTTTTTCTTCTGTATTGTTGATACTGGAGTAAATGTACATGTTATGAGCACATTAAAATGTAGAGTCAGGTAATAATAAACTCTTAGGTCATTAAGGATAAATATAGCCAAGATTTACTAACCTGAGAATATGACAGAAAATATATACATGTCAGTAAGCAAATCAGTTTCAGCAATAAACCAAAGTGCCATAGGCAGTTCCCTGAGGAAGAAATAAATTAATCATTATACTGACATTAATTTTTCAATAGCAAACCCCAGGACACATTACATAATAACTTCTCATTATTTAGTGTAGCTATGCTTTGTAATAGATCCATTCATAAATAAATATTCAAATATTACCAGCAATATTTTATCACTGTCTACATTTAAATTTTACTTTAAGCCATTAAAAGAAACATTCACAGCAATTAACAACCTATTAAGCCTAAACTAAGCCTCATGTCTAAGACAGGGACAACATGCATAAAGAAGAGAATTTGGGTGTTCAAACAGAAACACTATTTTAAAACCTCTGCTTTCCCACTCTGCACAGGCAGCCCTTACTCTAGGTGAATGTAAATAAATATATACATAAAAATGCCCACCTTTTGTCATGTGAAACAAGTAGAGCAAACATTGTAAACTTTGGAATATCAGTTTTACTCCAAAGTTCAATTGCAGGTCATTAAGGACAAGTATCTTGTTAAAACAAGACTGAGAAACTACTCCTCAAAGCTGTCGACTGGTATTAAGCTCTACCCCAGCCTCAACATTGCAACAGAGATCATCTCCCCCTCCTGCCATATAAATAGATAGCTGTGAACAGAATCATAAACAACTGAAAGCTGTCACTGAAAGATTTTCTAGTTTCACAGTACACTATTGCTCTGAAGTGCACAAGGGTAATTTCTCTGTTTCTGGAAGAGAAGTGCCTTCATTAAAAAAAAAAAGAAATTGAAGATATTTGCCTTTGAGATACCTTGTAAAACTGCTCTTTAAGTGTATTTTTGCAGCATCTATTCCTAGTATATTTGATTGTTGTATCTGCAGGCTATAAAATGGGGATATTGCTCCATCAGTAGGGAATAAGGATTTAAAGCTTCTAAGGTTTTAGTTGTAATTTAGGTGAATTAAATAATAAGCATTTATCACATGCTTTACAGCTTTTTAATGAACTGCAACACATAAAATAAACTGGGATTTCACTTCAGCTTTTATTTAAAATATTTATATCACAAGACATACTTCTGATAGTTCACTTAGATACTAGGCTAGCAAGCCCCATGGTCTTATTTGGCCAGCTAAGGCAGAATTGGTGCTCAAGATGGACAGACACATTGGCAACACAGAACGAGAAATCTAAACACTCCCTGTTCACACTGCACCCCTGAGCATGTGACAGGCACTGCCTCAGCAAGCACAGACAGTGCAACCTATGGTTTTCCTTTCCATTCAATAGTAATATTACAATTATTGGGAAAACACATTTTTGATGATCAAAACCTATTAAAAAAGAATTCTAATCTGACTGTAACCAGAGGCAGAGTTCAGTTATCAGCTGTCACATTTTTCAATGGACCTAATTCATCTAAAACAAACTGTATTTATGTAAGCAGCTGTTTAACATATTTTGACTAACAAAAAGACTGAGATCCACCAACAATGCCTTTTCTGTATGATTATCCTTGTAGTAACATGCAAATGTTTTATAGCAAAAAGGAAAAAAAAAAATCTTACCATTAGCTTTTTTCTGGACAATCTGAGGCCATACAGCTAAGGTGGCATAAATGATCATAAACCAGACAGTGACTAATGGCACAAAGTAGTAGAACTGGTAGGGACGGTCCATCACTATGCACAGTACCACAACCAAGAAATTGAGACGAAATAAAACCTGGGGGGTGTCACAGGAGAAAAGACAGAGGATATATAAACTGGGAGGCAAAGCTGAGAAAGATGAAGGTGTGTTCCTTTAACACTGTACAAAAACATCTATGTATTTTACATGTCACTGCTGATGGTATTTCAACTGAAACATGGATGAAGTAGTACAGGGAACATCAGCAGGGCAATGGGAGACTGCAGTCTGATTATGTGGTTCTGTGGTCCTACCCTGGCCTGCTTGGGTAGAGATTGCAATGAAAATAAGGTTAACCAGATCTGACTATTTCCCAGGCTAGGGACCAAGTACTCCAGTTGCTGGATGCTGTTAATGTCTCTGTTTTTTCAGCCCCATAGCTAGCTGGGCTAGCTCAGTTAAAGCCAGGGTAATGCCATTAGCAGGCTGTAAACAGATGTTTAATAAGGACAGTGACCTGAGACTAGTGCAAGCAAGACTGCACAGCAATGGATGATACACACTAGGAAAAAAAAATACAAACTACTACAGTATATGCTGCAAAACCTGGAAGGAAGACACTAAACCAGGTATGTTCTCCAGTATTGTTATGGTGTGAAAATAATTTTTCTTTATTAATAAATGTAGGCTCCAATACACCATCTTTGGAAGCCCACCTGGCTCATTACTCGTGTATTGCTATATATTGTAAATTGTTACTGCAATGGAAACTCCATTGCTATTTATTAGAAAATACTTGTCTGGATATTTCAGAGTGCACATACTTGCATTTTTTACATTGTAAGCATCATTTATATGATTTAGGTTTGTACTAGACAAACGCTACCAACTAAACAGATCAGATTACATAGACACAACAGACATTTTTATTGTTTAAACTTTGGTTAAGTGACCTGATGTCACATTATTTAGAGAGTATGGATATATTACAGATATTCTGCTATCTGAACAAATTTATTTATAAAAATAGTAGGCAGATATTCTTACCTGACACACTCTGTATATACCAAAGTCCCCTTTTATCCAAAAATATGAGAAGTGCCCATAACCTGTTTGAAACAGATACGCAGCAACCAGAACTCGAATGTGCATGTACACAGGCAAAAACTGTTGAGAAAAACAAAGTACCTTTTATAAACGGCCATGTAAATGTTTTGGGCTTTCCTTTCCCCCTCTATTTTAAGCTATTTCTGCATTGCCGTAAATTAGATTTAACTAAGAAAAGAAGCACTGTGGTACACTGCCCTATTTCTTACTAAGCTCTTTTGGTGTCCGAACATCTGATGTTAAAATCAAGTTCTTCTCTTTATTGCTCTACACTTGCCATATTCCATTACTAGTTACAAGAGACTTAAGACTCTTTGGGCTCTTTGAAAGGTCACCTTCAGCAGTTTCAAGTTGCCAGCAATTAAAAATAAATTAATGTAATATGCTACACAGAGGAAACAAATACATTTTTTCACTGGTCAAGTAAGATATATAATGTTTTTATCAATCAAATCTACACCCAGAGAGGAAAACTAACTCTGCTAATACCATGTTTAAAACATCTGGAACAACAGCATTACTTATTCATTCTATTCAGTTCTAATGCCCGTTTACGCTATCTTTCTTTTGAAATAACATACCCAAATTGCATTCCCACTAAAAAAAAGAAAAAAAGAAATTCAAATCACTTACAGTGCTTGCTCCAGAGATATGATAAATCAAAATAACAAGTTGCATCCAGCCCTTCCATTCATCAGTCTGTTCTCTATTTAACACTTTAGTCTAATGCAAAACAAAACAAGAGTGTTGCTATTCCAAAAACAACAACGAACATCTACAAAATGAGGAGAAAAAGTTCAAAACAATAAACCACTTTATGGGTAAATGGATCTCAACTGTAAAAGTCTTGTCTAATGGACCCAGATTTAGCATGATTTACACTCTCTTACGGCTGAGGTCTGATCAACTCCAGTTTGAAAGAGTGTGAATGACTAAAGTGGTCACATCCATATGGCTTCAAAAGGCCTTTGCACCTAATTCTATGCAAACATTATACTGCTTGAGAAGACATTTTTTGCAGATGAGTTATACTGACTTTGAAAAATTAACTTAGAATACTTAGCAATTGGTTATTTCACATACAAATTGGGAAACAACATTTTAAGCAGGATGTCAAGGTGATCATTACCTCTTTGGTATTTTCAGTATAAAATACCCCCAAAACCAAGATATAGACGATTGGTATGAAGAAAGATGAATGTGTGTAAAATTTATTTTCCTTCATGAAAAGATTTGCTCTGTCACACAGATAAAAATAGGTCATGATTAGACCAAGTTTGCAAAAGCATTGTAAGAGCATCTCTAAAGTAGAAATGTTAGGTGTGCTGATGGAAGGTTTCTTCTCCTCTCCACTTTCCAAATCAGTGCATGATTTGTTCTTCCGATAATTATTCCGATGAATTAAGCTGATAATGAAATATCCAATAATGGACAAAGTAAAGAAACAGAAAGCTAGCTTCTGTATTAGTGTGAGAGGAGGCTGAGGTTGGCAGCAGGAGCCATCAATGGGCTTCATTATTTTATTGCAGTAGACATTCATAAGAATCATTGCATTCTGTAAAAAAAAAAAAAAAAAAACAACAACAGTTTTGGTAATTAATTTCTAATAAAAAAGTTAACATTTCCATCAAAAGAAGTTTTCTTCTGCATCATGCACTGACATAAAACATACAATTCTCCCTTATCATTACAAATATAAAATCTCCCAGTCCCACCAAATACCCAGTTGCATTCAATAGTCCAGTCAAAACACCTCTTCCAAACAAAAAATACTTGAGCTTCTAGAGATAAGCAAAAATGCCTCATCTTGGAACAGGAGGGTTCTCTCTACTGGCTGTAGAAGGTCTATAAATGAAAAACAGCTCACAAACTAAAGGGGCACAGTAATGCAAGTCTCTAAAACATGACAGTGAGACTGAAACATGTGGTAAGATGACATTAAGTTCATCCAGTAGTTTCAAGCAACTGAAACCTGCAAGGGAATGGAACCAAAAGTGACATGATGGGAGAGCTCTTTCACAAAAAGGGTAGACTGAAAAGCTCACAGGGGCTTACTGCATGTATATACATATTGGTTAGTAAAAGAGAAGAAAAAGTCAGGGGCACTCCATGCAACCAGGAAGGTCTATATTGTTTGTTACCTTCTTCATACTCCTTACTAAACCAAATTTTCTGGACACATACGGAAAAATGTAAGACTTACTTCTTAGCACTGCTTTAGAATTTATTACCACCTTAACTCATTCATACAGATGAAAACATGAAGTTTGCACTCAGGATCTAAAAGATCTAGTGGATTAACAGCTATTTTAAAATAGTTATGCACTATTTGTGTTTGCTATTAGGTTTTTTAAAATGCCTATAAGACTGACTGCACTCCACCCATGGGGATTTTCTGAACAAAATTCCCTGACAAATGCAGCTCTTATTACATCCCTAATTGTTTGTTATTTCAGAACATTCATTTTATATCTTCTTTTGCTATTAATACTTTTAATGTTGACCACTGATAAAAACACTTACTGTATCTCTGCTTGATTCAGGGAGATGCAGGCCATCTGCAGACTTCATGATAGTTTCTTGTGCTATCAATTTTGATACACTGAACACTTTAACTTTAGCTTTGGAATTTCGGGAGCTGCTGTTCAGAATCCGAACAGCCACTTCATTATAAGCATCTATTTTCTCATTAGTGATCATTTTCCGACTTTCACTCAACATATCTTCATAAACAGGATCTGAATTCAAAAGGACAAAGAATTAACACATTAATCTTCTACTTGTCAAAGAGCTTCCTTTGCTCAAGTTGCACAGGCTACTTTCATTGAAGAGGTCACAATTGTTTAATTGTACAGAAAAAAATGTACAAGAATAAATGACTGCTTCAGATAATAGAGTTGTTTATTATTAAATGTTCTTATCACCATTCCTTATTAATGCATATGCACGTGTAGGTTAGAAAGCTCTGGCCAGACATGAATGCTTGCTTAATTTTCTGAATCCAGGAAAAGCACATAGTACTGGAGGTTCAGAGCTGTTTATGCTTTCTCTCAGCAACGGAATCTCCCAAGAAAAGACTCCAAAGGAAAGAGGGCAGAAGACAGGCACCAGAATAGACACATGAAAAAAAAATAACTTTCTCAAACCCTCTAGTTTCTGTGGGAAAAAAACAGCTCCTCATTTCTCGTAAGTCATAGGCCATAAACATACACCACTTGCTCCTGTTGATTTCAGTTTAACTGATGGCAGTTTTACAGAAAAAAAGGTCACCTTAATTGCCTACAGGCTTCAGAAATCATGTAAAGCTTAAAAGAAAGTGATATGGGGTTCTAGAATAAAAGGTCAGCTGGAGGTCATTAAGTTCCTGTGAAAAGCTGCTGCTGTGACACATTCTGTGAGATGCAGGTTGATTTACTTTAGCTTCTTCATGCCTATGTTTGGATAATCAATGTCTAGACAACTGCTGTGTACAGACTGCTTCTCTTCCCATTTAGGCCATTAAAGAGCTCAGAGATTACCTAAAATGGACTAGATCCTTAACAAGAGGATGGTGGGACATGTCTGACAGCCAATTGTTTCTGGTATAAATAAAAATGGTTTTAAAAGGAATGGGAGAAGATTGATTTGTTGATTCAGATTTACCTCTAGAACCATCTTTGATAGGAACTTGGATGTGACTGTAAGGGTACAGCTGGGTATATTGCTAAAAGGGCTCAAAATCTGCCTATATTTCTAACTAAGGTGATGATAATCTAAAATGTTGTGTTCTGTGACAGAGAAGCCAGAATAACATTCTACCTATGAGCTCATCTTTCAGCTTCAAGGAAACATTTTATTTTAATTGAAGAAAAACAAAACAATGCAAGCTTTGTGCCATAATAAAAATCTCAGTGACTCATTGTGAGCCATGATTTCTCATCACAGGGTAAAGAAACAAGTTTTATTCTAGAGACTTATATTCTCTATATTGTCAGGAGTGTGTATATTTGTTCTAGACATGCACAGAGGATGCACCTGTTCAACTGCTCCTATTATTAATATAATCTGAAAATTCAACTGAACAAAACCACAGGAATACTGCTGTTGCATGCACTTGTGTTCTTGACTCCCAGGAGGTATGTACGGAGCACAGCACAGGGAGAACAAACCTCATGTTGAGTCTGAGAGTAAGCTAACAAAGAATTAAGAGTTCACAGGGCAAAAGGTTTTCCTGCTAGAGCTTTGAAATCTCTATCAGTAGTAGCAGCTATTTAGGTATCAGCTTAGTTAAAAAAGAAAAGACAGAATGAAGTTCAAACAACACCTTTTTCAATCTGCAAGCAGCATGGATTAAGTTTTCCATATCCTACAACATTTCAACAGACAGTGAAGGCACAAATTGTCACCTACTGTTCATTACTTTACCTTGTAAGACCCAGTAAACATCGCTACTTATTGCTAATTTTTCCAAAAGAGGTGCAATTGAAGTGATATTGATTTTATATTGTGCAAGGGCTTCATTGCTGCCATTGTGAATCTTGATAGACCACTGGAGAAACAAAGAAATAGATTCAGAACCTGTATGTCTGAGGAGTCATAATTAATTGACTCCCTTGCTCTGTTAGTAGCTATTTTTCATTATTTCTATTCAGCTAGATTTCTTCAATGTTCTATTCAAAAGTGCAAAAAAAATTCTTTTGGACCAAGCAGCTGTCCAGACAGATAATTACATTCAATCACATCATCTACATACGGAGTATTTAACATTCAACTTATGTGTATATTTGACTTCTCAGAAATCAAATGACACAAGAAGTTTTAACTCAAAGTCTCTTGCCTTTATCCAACAATGAAGTAGCAAAGCCAGTCTTGTTATTGAAAAATCATGGCCAGTTCAGTCAATTCTACTCTAGAAAAACTGACCACAGCAAGAGATGCACGCCAACAAAACTTGATGGTGGTATCAAGTTCCAGTATTTCCATCTGTTTTGCAGATATCCACAAAGTGGGAAAAAAACCAAAGGGCCATTTTAATTTCTGGTTTAATCTTCTATATGAAATGACAGGGAGAATGCTATAGCCACACAAGAATTCCTCCTAACTTTTGAAAATTTTTTCCCATACTGTATGAAAAATGGATGTGGCATTTTTTTAAGTGTTACTGTATCTATACTGACCTAGCAAAAACTAAAAAAGTCAAACCCAAACAATTTGCCTAAATTTAGCAAACTCTAGTTATTTCTAAATATCTACATAAAAATGTCATTGTGAGACAAGTACACTGATTAATGCACTTCCTGCAAATATTATTCAATATAAACTAATAAGTCATGAAATCAAATAACAGACAGCTGCTCTGAGAACTCACACTGGAAAAAAAAGAAGCTGTTTCTCCCAGCAGCTAAATACTTACTTTTGAAACAGCAACAGAATTTAATAGACAGTTAAAACAGCACGTTCCATACAACAGGAAGGCAAGAATTAAGAATCAGAGCACTGTAGCGACATTCTCACAGAAGCTTCTTTTCCCAAAATAAGCAAGCAACTGACTTTTGTATGAGCTGGAATTCCTCCAGCTTTTAAGACTTAACTTCTATTTATAAACTGTTATGCAGTTGACATCTTAAGGCAGATATGTCCAGGCCAAAGGAGCATGACCAGCCCAAGAGCTAGGTTAAAGACAGGTAAATTTCAAAACGCTGCTAAGTCCAAGAGCACACATCAGTTTTAATCTAGTGGCAGGGTACCACAGCTATGGTGAGGTTGCTGATGTGCTGATTTTTGAAGCTTTTAGTTTTTTAGAAGTCCCTAAAAATAGGGGATGTTTATCTTTATCCAACTTTTATCATATTAAATGTTTTGTATAAATATACCAGCGTTAAAAAGAGCAGAGCCTCCACTGCATATTGTTAGTTTGTATCTCCTGCTGCCCACAAAAGGCAACAAGCTACGGCTAATATATACATACGAGTAAAGGGAATTATTTAGTTAAGTGTTCTGTAGTTTTGCAACCTGACCTTCTGCATGCCAGAACAATATCCATATATAATGGTATTTTTTGTATGAATTACAGTGACTCATCCTAGTAATAAATGCTACATTCTCAGACTGAGAAAAGATATTCTAGGCTTACTATGATTCCTAAAGCTCAAATATTTATGTGGATCCTACAGAGGAAGAGAACTTAGGGGTCCAGCTAAAGGAAAAGGAGAATTTTTGATCCCTCAGGAAATGTGTGGAGGTCTACATACACACGACCTCCCCTTAAAATTGAGGGAATTCATCCTTAGATGGGCATGCCCAGAAGTTTCCAGATGGCAGAGTGCCTCAACTGTCTCTAAACCAAACTGCTTTTGAAGGATTTTGTTTAAAATGCAACACATTTTTCCCCCTTTACATTTCAGCTGGTATGAAAATATAATAGCTAATTCCTTTCAAATTCCAATTCCCAAATATTTGGAGGTAAGGGACATTAAATGTGGAAATAATCAGATAAGCATTTGTTTGACTCGACTCTATTATTAGAACAGACTACTTAGGGGAGGCTGTTGAATTCCATCCCTGGAAGTTTTTAAGAATTGGTTGATTCTTGTCAACTGCAACACAAGTAGAAATTATCCTGCCTGGTGACAAACTGATGGGTTAGGACACCTCTTCTGGTCCTTGTCAGCCCTGTTTTCTGTGATGCTGCAATGCATAGCAGCAGTGGAATCTTCCAGTGGAACAAGATTCCACAACTCTGATCTGTTGGGTTGTTACATTATCCATGTAAAATGACGATTTTTACC
>VXAC01002585.1:343319-447006 GCA_013399225.1 Rhipidura dahli | reverse complement strand
TCCTTTCCCTTCCCTTCCCTTCCCTTCCCTTCCCTTCCCTTCCCTTCCCTTTCCCCATGGTCTAAACATTTCCAGACCATCATGGAACTTGAAAAACATTTATGGGATATCCTGTATGACTGGAATGTTAAAACCCATTGCCCGTTTAATTAAAAGAAAAGGGTGAAGAAAGAAGAAACAGGCGTGGATGAAATGGTAAAATGTCCTCTGTGTGAGACAATATCTGTGTAAACAGAATATTTTCGCATTCCCAGGTGACTTCCATTCAGGAATCTTTAAGGCAGCAGCTGAGGAGCTGCTCTGGATTTTTTTTAAGGTATCTTGGATGAGGTGTTGGGAAGTGTTTCCAGTAAAGCCGAGGACAAGGCACTGTCTGCAGGCAGAGAGCGCGGGCTGGGGACACAGGGAGCTCCCTGGATCCCTGTGAGCCCTCTGCAGAGGCTCCCTGCAATCCTGGAATGGCAAAGGGAGGATCTCCTGGGGCTGTGCTGGGGAGATCCAGGCTGCTCTTCCATTTCCAGTGCCTGCAGTTCAAGGAGGAGCACGAACTGGCTGACAAGAGTTCCTGGGATGGCTGCAAGTGGGAGCAGCTCTGATGGAAAAGGAGCCTTAGAGGGGGAGGTCTGGAGTCAGCCTTCAGTCCCTGACAGTGTGGGGGTGACCCCTTTGGAGCTGCTTTGGAGTGGGAACTGCTGCTCCATTTTTGACCCAGCAGCCAGAAATATTTGGAAGTTGAGGTTAGGCCACCTCAGCCTGGGACTGGGATTCACTTTTCCTGCAGAAAGGCAGCTGAAGTCAGGATCAGGTCACTGAGCAGTGGTGGGTGCCCTGTCCTTCACATCCTAAACAAGAGCTTAGCTTGGGGTTTTTACAAATATATGTGTTTAGTTCAGTTTGTACAGAACAGCCCGAGGCTGCTGCTCCCAGAGAGCCGAGTGGCCTTTCAGAAACAGTCACAGCAGCTTCCACATGGGCTGCTCTGCCCAAAACAGCACAGAAATGCAGCTGGAGCAGCCTGGAAAAGGGTCAGGACGGTGGGACAGGAGGTGAGGGTTGGCAAAGGTTTTGATCATCACAAAATCCCATTGGAAAGGACTTTAAAACTCATCCCAGCACTGCCCTGCCATGGGCAGGGACACTTCCCACCATCCCAGGCTGCTCCCAGCCCTGTCCAGCCTGGCCTTGGGCACTGCCAGGGATCCAGGGGCAGCCACAGCTGCTCTGGGCACCCTGTGCCAGGGTTTGCCCACCCTCACTGTAAAAAATTCCTCCAAATATCCCATCTAACCTTCATTTCAATGAGAAGCTTTTTCCCAAAGTTGATCATTAAATGGGAACTTTCCCACGTCTTTTCTGGTGGGCTGTGACATCCCTTCCAAGTTAAGCCTGGCCTACTTGGCTGTATTTGCAGAATGGCCACTGCATGAAAACTCCAAGTAAAAGGCAACAACAGCCTTTGCCCTGCCCAGAAAATCCTTTGTCTTGAAGTGTTTTGTGTATGGAAGCAAAGGAAAGAAATACAGAAATAGGGCATAGAACAACCACCACACAGTGATAAAAAACCTCCAAAATTTCTTACAAAGAATGTGTTTTTAGGTTTGTTTTTTTTTTTTTTTTTCAGGTTTATTTTAATTTGGAGTTTAACCACAGCAGTAAGACAAGGTGAGGAACCTTCCTGCCCCTGTGATGCCTTTTTCCTCTGACATCTGGGTGAGCACAGGGATTCCTCTGGATGTACAATTATTACTATTAGTATATGTTTGTTATTATGATTATTATGATTATTATTATCATTATTATAATTATTATTATAAATATTATTACAATTATTATACACTAAAAGAAAAGAAGTTTTTTACCATTTAACTTTAAAAAGAAAACAATTTTTAGCTGCCCTGTTTCAGCACGGGGCCGAATTATCCTGCCTTGGCAATGAGCAGCGCAGTGAGAAAATAAAACAAAAAAGCACCTTTAAAAACAGGATTGGAAATGTCAGAGGGGTGCTGGAGCTGCTCTGGGAGCCATCCCTGTTCCCTGCCTGCTGCCCCTCAGTGGCACAGGGGCCTTGGCTGCTCCAAGCCCTCGGTGTCTGCACGTCTAAGGCGCATTTTTGTTATTGCACAAAGCCCACATTTGACCTTTCTTTGTAATTGTGCCACCAGTTGAATTCTGCTTTGGTTCATGGCAATTTACTCCATCCTCTGAGAGTTCACTAGTTAATTATTGCCAAGTGAATTTTTAATTTGCTCCGATGATTGCATTGGTGAGTGCAGTCATTAGCGGGGAATTTATTTTAGGAATCGGCACTAGAGGGAGCTAAGTAATTGTATCATTTATGGATCTGGGACGGGGAGAAAAAGAACATTCATTAAAAACTTGCCTTTTTTTTTTCCTGAACCTGCTGATTTTACAAATATGGCAGCTATGCCTCAGCAAATTAGAAGTGATAATGAATTAGTTAATTTTCCTTACTGAAAACTGCTATGCT
Organism: Rhipidura dahli; assembly: GCA_013399225.1. Classification (NCBI taxonomy): domain Eukaryota; kingdom Metazoa; phylum Chordata; class Aves; order Passeriformes; family Rhipiduridae; genus Rhipidura; species Rhipidura dahli. Next base: position 444,518 of record VXAC01002585.1, on the reverse strand, counting down.
CAGATTATTAAGTTACTGTATTTCTCTTTCACCAGCTACCAGCCAGTAAATTAGGATTTCTAGGACTCTTCAGGGAGGAGGAATTTTTGTAACTATTATCCTTGTTTATCATTATTTTGGTCTTAACAGAATTAAACTGCTCACAGATACCCTCCTGAAGCATCAGTGTGTTCCCAGGTGCATTCCAGGATGGATGGTCCTGTCGGATGCTGCGGCTCCGTGAGAGGAGCAGAGCCTGGAGCCTTTCTGGACTGAGCCAAAGCTGGGCTTGGACACAAAGTGCTGCATTTCCCAGCCCAAAGTTCACTGAGATTGGTGGAATCCCATTTTCATTCAGTGGCAGCTCACTCAGAATCTTTGTCTTTCACCTTTATTTTAGTGGAGTCCAGGGGAGGCCATGGAGCTGCTCCAAGGCTGGAGCTCCTCTGGAGCTGGGCTGGGAGAGCTGGGGGTGCTCACCTGGAGAAGGGAGGGATCCAGGGAGAGCTCAGAGCCCCTGGCAGGACCTAAAGGGGATCCAGGAGAGCTGGAGAGGGACTGGGGGACAAGGGCTGGAGGGACAGGACACAGGGAATGGCTTCCCAGTGCCAGAGGGCAGGGCTGGATGGGATCTTGGGAAAGAATTCCTGGCTGGGATGGGATTCCCCGAGCAGCTGTGGCTGCCCCTGGATCCCTAGCAGTGCCCAAGGCCAGGCTGGAGCAGCCTGGGACAGTGGGAGGTGTCCCTGGGCATGGCAGGGGTGGGACTGGAAGAGCTTTGGGCTCCCTTCCAACAAAACCCATTCCATGATCTCCACAGCCCCCAGACCAGCCCCATGCTGGATCCCACCTGGAATGTGCACATCTGAATCCCACAGCCTGCCAGGGCTGCAGGTGGGGCTGTGGTTCAGAAGGTCCCAGAAATGTCCCTGAGCTGCTGTGCTGCTGCTGCTCCCCTGCTCTGGCCAGCTGAGGAAGGGGTGACCTTTTAGGGTGCAAGGAATTTCCAAATCCAAGAGCTGATGCTCCCTTTCTTTACAAGAAAAGTCACCTCTCAGGGTAGAGTGCCCAGTAAACAGAAGGTAATGCAGACAGATAATTAAAATTAATGAAGGTCCTGAATCCAAGAAATAGCAAGTGGCCTGGATTCTTTGATAAGGGTGAGAATTTTACCATGAAATATCACTGACAAAAATTCAGCCACCTGAAACGTGGTGGCTTTCTGAGCCCCCCTCTGTGAGTGATTATGAAATTCCCCCAGTTTCATCCTTTCCTCAGGCCCTGGGAAGGCAACACCACTCCCACATCCCCTGCCTGGGAGCTGCACTGGATTCACCTGCTGAGCATCAGTGCCCCTGCTTTTGAGGGAGTCCTTTCTCCCAGAGTTCTTGCCTGGATTGAGGTGTGGGATGGCTCTGCTGCTGCTGTTGGATACAAGGCTGTGTCCTCCTGTGTGTACTCACAGGGGTAGGTGCAATCAGAGCCATAAATGAGGGCAATATTGGGGGGTTTGTGATTATTTTTGTGCTTCTTCGTAATTTTTTTCCTTGGAATTTTAAAGATGTTCTGCACCTGCAGTGCTGAACAGTTATGGGTGTTTGCAATTCCCTTTTCTCTTATGAAATCTGGGTATTTGTTACTCTGAATGGCTTTGCTAAATTCTTTATTTCTGTGTTGTATTCCCTTCCACTGCCCAGAACCCTTTTCTGAGCTGAAGTTCCTCAGTGAAAAATCCCTGAGCCTCACAAGTCAGTTCCTGTGAAATCCTGTGGAAAGCAAATGCCCCATTTTATCCTTTTGATACTGACCCTGCTGTTTAATAGCTTAAACTGATATAAGGAATAACATTTTCAACCCAGAGCAAGTTTTAATTTTCCCTTTTGTGTGCCACACGTGTGTGTGGAGGGCACTGGGAGAAATGATTTGGAGTTCTGGTGGGGTGGGGTGGCTTCATCCGTCCTTGGCTCCAACAAGAAACCTCTGAGGTGGGAACTGGGGATGAGATTTAGGAGTTTGGTGTTGCTGTGCAACAACTGGGGCTCAGAACCAATACAAAATCTTTTTATTCCTAATAAAGTGGTTTTTGTTAGGAAATGTTCAGCTATTTCTGGCTTTTTAAACATGTGCCAAAAAGTTGGGAATTTGGAGTGGAGTAAAACCCCTCTCAGGAAGGGCAGTGCTCAAGGCATCTCTAAAAAGGGTTCTAAAAGAGTTTATTTTCAAATTCCTTGGATTCAACTTTATTCTGCACCAAAAATCTGTGCTCTGATGGTCAGAGAGTACAGGCAATGGGGTTTTTAAAAGTGTTTGGGAAAACTTTGTATTTCCAGGTCAACTTTGTGTATTTCTTTCCAAATTTCGTTTGGAAATGAGGGGGTTTTGTAACATCTTTTTCTTCACTTAATTTTTGTTTAAGAGCATCTCTGATTGATATTTAACCCCATCCCTGGGAATGTTTAAGACCAGGCTGGACAGGGCTTGGAGCAACTTGGGAGAGTGGAAGTTGTCCCTGCCCACAGAAAGGGGGTGGAACAAGAAGGGTTTTAAGCTCCCTTCAACCCAAACCATTCTGTTGATAAACAAGGATATGCAGTGCTAGAAAAATCCTGGTTTTCCCCTGATTTTATCAACCAAGAGCACAGGGAAGGGTTGGGAAAACTTGTGCACCCCTTACATGGACTGTGAACCGGCATCAGGTGGGTGGAGACTGCTCTGGGATGTGATCCAGCCTCGTGGCCTCTCAAAAATCAGGTGCTCTAAGTTCAAAGCATGGAGGATTTGGAAGATATTCAGTTTTTGGAATGAAGTGGTTAAAAATAAATTATTTCTTTCACAAGAGACCTTGGTTTTATATCAATTCTGCCTGGAGAGAGAAAGAAAAGAGAATTATACTGGTCAGGCTGATCATTAATGCCATGGCAGAGCCCTCTGGTCCCAGCTTTGCTGCTGTCCCCAAAACAGGAGAGATTTTTAATTGCTTTAAGGCCTGAGAAAACAGAGCCTGGTGTTGTTCCAGTCCAGAAGGAATTAACACAGTGTTCTGAATGTCCCATCCTGCCTGGGAGGAGAAGCCTTGAACTTTCAGAGGGTTCTCTCAGTATTTCCCTTCAAATCCTCCCTTAAAGCAGAGCTTTTCCTACCTTCCTGAAGTGCTTCAGGAAACTTAGTAAAGGTTCTTCTTCCCCTCTTCTTTTTTCTTTTTTCTCCCTTTTTCTTCTTCCTTCTTTTTCCCCCCTTTTTTCTTTCTTTTTTCCCCCCTTCTTCTTCTTCTTTCTTTTTCCTACCTTCTTCTTTCCTTTTTCCCCTCTTCTTCTTCTTCTTTCCTTTTTCCCCCTTCTTCTCCTTTTTTCCCTTTTAGGATAGGCTGAGATTCTGGGGCACAAGATGGCAGCAGAAGGAAAATTTGCTCCTACCAGAAATACCTGAAATGTCTAAGCTGCAAAAATCTGACTCGAGCCCTTGCTCAAGTTTTTAAATTTTTTTTTCAAACAGATTTAATGAAACTTCTTACTGAAATCAAGTCAATCATTTGAGCACCTAAAAAAATCCTCTCACTCTTTCAAAGGCTTGGTGCTTTTTTAAAAAAACCCCAAAAACAAAAAATTATTTTTGGCTCAAACTTCTTTTTAGTTAATATTTTTGCTGGTTCTTCTCCTTCCCTCCTGTCCCACTTATTTACTTTCACCAACAGGAGATTTAGACTTTCTTAGGCAGTTGTTTAACAGCTTTTTTTTTATCATGAAGATCCTGTGTGTGCCCCTTTAGTAGGCACTTTTTAGGGCTGTCTCTGTTGTTCCTAAAACAAAGTCAACTTATAACAAATTAAACCTTTCCATGCTGAATTTAGAAATTTTAGTCCCCAAATTAATTTTTTTACTAGAAATTGCAGCATTGGTAGAGCCTGTGGCTTCACTGGGTAAGGAAATATCAGCTTTTAGGTCCTGAAATGAGAAATATTCAACACATTTTGGGTGGTTTGGTGTTGCAGTGGCTGTTCTACCACAGTGGGAGCTGGAAAAATCTTGGTGAGGTTTTACCTTCACCTCCCCAGAGTTCTCCTTGGTTTGGCCTCATGGTCCTCAGCCTTGGTGGGACAATTTCCTGATATTTGATGTTTGCTGCTCTGTGCTTTGGAGAGCTGATGCTCCACGGAGTTATTTCGGCTCCATGAGGTTTTCCTGGATGTGCTCATGCAGCAGGAATACCCTCCTAAAGTGAATTTCTGAGGTGTGCTGCTCTTGGGGAAATTATTTGGCATCAGCTTTGCTTTCTGGAGCTGATCAACGAATCCCAGAGATTGTAGGGGGTACCTTTGGGAAACCTGTGCCTTTTCCCTGAGGTTTGGGATGCTCATCCATGCAGCTGTGGCAAAAATGTAAAAGCCAGACACAAAAAAATCTGCATTTCCTTTGTTTTTACTCCCCTGTGAGCATCTGCAGTGCTCCAGAAAGTAAACATGCGATGGCCAAGGCACAGCTCTGGGCACTGAGGGCCACAGCTGTAAAAACTTTGGTGGTGTTAGAAAGCACTGGTGACACTTTCAGTGTTGGTGTGAACAGTTTGTGAGAGTTTTATGGAGCATATTCCAGGGTAAAAAAGTTCTTTACTAGATACTCACGTTTCACTTAATTCCTTTTAGCTGTTATCTAAAATATGGTGATTTACTGCATCTTTTCATGCCTCCAAAATCCACTCACCTTGTTAGGCTGCAGTTTATTCCACACAAAATAGATTCTACACAACAAAAAAAAAAAAAAACAAAAAGAAAACCCAAATAAATCAAGGTGACCCATTTATTTATACAATACTCAAGTATTTATACAATTCTCAAGTATTTCTATTTCTGTTTTCCAAAGATGGAATCTTTCCTATTGATTACCAGGCCTGGGGTGTCCCTGGGCACCCTTTAATTCCTGTTGCCTTCTGGTTTGCCAAAAAACAGATGTCAGAGAAATTCTCCAGGTAGCGATGGAGAGCTTGGAAGAAGTCAGATCTGGTTATCCATATATTTTACCATGAATTTTTAGACAAATACAGATATTTTCCACTGCCTACTCAGCTGCAGAAGGGTTGCATTGGTGTTTCCCTGGATTGGGCTCCATGATCCTGAGGGGTCCCTTCCAACTCAGCATTTTCTGTGATTCCGTGATTTGTTTCTCATCTTTTCCTTAACCCAAAGGGTGCAGATTTTTCTGGTGAGGGAATAATTTTGGGAAATCATGGTTGGCCTCTCCTGCAAGACTTTTGATGGTTGGTGTCATTTCCTACCCCACGTTTGAATTACTTTTTTTTATGGTTTTGGGGTTTTTTTTGGGTTGGTTGGGTTGTTGCTGTTGTTTTTGGGGATTTTTGTGGGGGTTCTTCATTTGGTTGGGGTTTTTTTTTCATTTTTTGTGGTACCCCCCCAGCTTTAAGGCATGAAATGTGGATTTAGTTGGGCTCCACCAACACAGCCACTGCTGTGACAGTGATGGGAACGTCCAGGGATCAGAGATGAGACTTGCCAGTTTTCCATATCAATTATTATTTACACTTCCTGTATGACCAGATTTTCTTCATCCATTTGCCACCAAAAAAATCTATGGCTGTGTGTAACACATAAAAAATGTCTCTCCATATCTAAAAACGCTAAAATATTTTAAATCTCAGAGAAGGCTGTTGAATAGTTCACTAAAACCTGAAGTTAGCTGAGTGTAATGCAGAATTTGGTGTGGTTCAGCTGATGGCAGGAATGAATTAATTCCCATGCTGATCTACACTTCCCAAGTTGAAATACCTTGATTTTTTTGCTATGTTTGGTGCAATTAAAGGGAGGCAGCACCTGATTTTTCAAAGAGATTTATTCTCATATGAGTGAATTTCCAGCTAACTCAGCTGTCCTCAAGGTTCCCACCTTCAGCAAAACTGCACCAGACTTGGCTTTTGGATATTTGTTCTTTTTAAGGCCTCTACAGCAAAAAAATCACTTTGGTGTACCCTACCCAACTATTTCTTCATCATGATGTGACACAGAGTTCATATGAGGCAATTATGGATATTTTAAAATGTTTTATGTTGTGCTTTTTATTTCTCAAATTCAGGTTGGACATTTATCTGAAGTTCAGAGTTTTATTCAGAACTATTAGAGAGGGTGGGTTGTACGTGGAATAAAAGCTTTGTGGAAGTTCCTCAGCAGTGTTTTAATAGGAGCAGTTTTAACACCCTCAAAATGTTAAGAGGGGACATAAGAGAAGGAGGTTCTCAAAATAAGAGGAGAGACATTCTTTTGAAATATTTTTCATTCATTATACCATTATTATTCCCACTTTTGTTGTTTCAAAACTTGTACCTTGATCACAAACCCTTTAGATATAAACAAGGGGAAGGCATTCACCTTGAACACTTTCTTAATTGAGATTATTTTTAGTGTTTATTGGGTGCCCTGGTAGCTCTCTTAGCTGTTATGACGAATTCATATTTTTCTGCAAAATAACCTGTTGCCATCAATGAATTAGAGCTGAACTGATGTTGGGGAAAATCCCATCCCTGTGGCTCTGGTTTATTCCTGTCTCCTGTCCAGGGGGTTGTGCCTCCCTCTGCTTGTCTGGTTTTCAGCACTCTGCACAGTGTGAGTTTTCAATTGGGGTTGGCAACACCCTCGTCCCTTCTGAATGAAGATCCACATCCCACCACTCTGCAGAAATGAGGAATATTAACGTGTCCTACTGATTTCTGTGTGAATTTTGTGCTGTGGCCTTTTATCCAAGGAATTAAACCCCAGCAGGTCTGGAATTAGTTGAATCAGCTTTAGTCCTGCTGGTACTTGAGGCTGCAGCTTCATCTTTGGGGTTTTTTGTGTTCTCTCGGGTTTTCCTCATCTCCAGGTGAGAGTTGGGGTTGCTGCTGTCCCAACAAAGTGCTCCAACCCCTTCAGAGCCAGGATGGGGATGTGGGATGAACAGGAAATGTGGCTGTGGCTGGGAATGAGGGGCAGGGGTAAGTTCACAGGTCTCAAGGAGGCAATTCCTGCTGTTTCTTTGGGGCCTCCCTATTAGAGGAGTTAATTAATAAAGGTGAAAATATCTTGTGAATTCAATTTAGGAAAATCCTGCCTGGCCTGTGGAGACCAAAGCCCCCATCTAGATTCTGTCAATAATGACTCCAGTGCAGCCAGGCTGGTGCTCAGCCATTTAATCAGGGAGCTGGGTGGGTCCAGCTATTATTATTATTGTTATTGTTATTATTGTTGTTGTTGTTGTTGTTACTACTACTATTATTATTATTATTATTATTATTATTATTATTATTATTATTATTATTATTATTATTATTATTATTATTATTATTATTATTATTATTATTCTGTCAGTGTATCCAAAATCCATGGGCACCACAGGATGGCTTGGGTTGGAAGGGACCTTAAAAACCATCTGTTCATGGAGCTGGAACCCCAGCCATGACTAGAGGGTGATGGAAATCCAGGAATTCCCTCCCTTGTGTGCTCAGCTTCACGCTGTGGTCTCCCAGAGAACAGGTGGAAGATGTACCCAGGATTCCCTGTTGGAAAAGCTCAGGCATTAGGAAATTTGTCCTTTTTTTTTTTTTTGAAAATGATAGAACAACAATCTCACCACGTAATCAACAACACCTTCAAGCAGTCATTGAATGATAATTTATCTTCCAGGTTCAGGGAGTGCTGCATTTTTAAAGATGTGCATGTTCTCATCACCCCCCACTGTCTAGCAGCTAATTACTGCTGAGATTAACTCCATTTCACCTTAAGGTTTGTACGTCAAATACATCTGAAATTTGGGTGTGAGGTAGTTGCTGGATATATCTCAATTTAAAATTAAAGAGTAGCTGAAGGAAACTCTGCATGGCAAGTTCCCTCACCACGCTTTTCAGTGAAAAGCACGCTGGGGTTTTTTGTCTCTCTCTCTCTTTTTTTTTTTTATTTTTTTCCCCAAAGAAAAATGGGGGGAAAATAAAAAGGAAAAAGCTCTTTTAGACTCCTTCCAGTTGATGCTCCATGTTGTGACACGTCATGCAAAACTGCATCTGTTATGCTGAAAGGAGAGCACAGGGGAGACACTTTGACGCGAGGAGTCACAACACGAGGGGAACAGCAGGAGCGCCGGGAGCTCGACGCGGTTCCATCGTCAGTAACCCCAGCCCTGGGAGAGACGAGGTGTTCCAGCTCCACTCAATCCAGGTTTCTTCCCTCATGGCTTTTCCCCCTCGCTCCAAGCCCAACCCAGCTGATTCCATCGGGGAAAATCTCGTGGTGACTCGGAAATGCCAAAACCAAGGGAAGCTTTGCCCGAGTGGAGACCCCAGGATCAGGCCTGGGAGGTTTTCCCGCCTGTGAAGTAGAAAATAGACTCAGATTAAGTGAGCAGACTTGTTATTTGACAGTTTATAAAATATTTTCGTATCTTTTTGGCAGTAGCAGTTCCAATGTTGGCAAATGTACATGTTGCTTGCAGTTACAAAGCCTTGTAATGAGTATTTTCCACTGTAATAGCAGCGAGCTGAAATTTGGATAAACCACTTAGACTTGTGAACTCTGACATGCCTGGTAACTATGTCTTTGCAAAAGAATTTTGTCAAGTATTGGAGCTCCTGCTAATAGCACATCCATCTTTCTGCACACTATAAATCTTAAGAAAATTTCTATTACTCTGCAATTTGTCTGGCTTATGCTATTTATTAGCCATTTTATTCTGCTGCTTTAAGAAGTAATGTGATGTTCATTTTATTGCTGGTTCAATAAATTGTTAATTATAATGCAGTGATTGCTGCTGACGTGATTTAAAAGCCACATTAGCACTATAGCATTAAGTTTTAACTATTTTACCCTTCAATTCCCTGTTTATACAACAGTAAAAGGAAAATAGCCTTAGACTAATTTAAAAAATGAAGGTACTTGTATCTATTGATCACATGATATGCCAGAAACTTTTGTTGTTTTGGGGTTTTTTTTAAAAAAAGGTTACATTAAGGTCTAAAAAAGGAAATGCACCAGCTGAGCACAGCCTTACTGTTCAGCAAAAAGTGTTCTTAAAGCAAGATTAACCCCAAAGTTAAATTAACAGAATTACTTAGTTAAATTAGGACAATTGGCCTAATAGATTAAAGGAACAAAATACCCAGATAAATCATAATCATTTTATAGTTATGTGTAGCTTTTGGTGCCCATTTTGTATAACAATGGAGCAGAAAGGAGGCTGAGATTGGAAATTGTACCTATTTTCTCCAAGAATGTTGTAAATGGGATTGGGGGAAAATCTCCGTTTTGCTGATTGAGAGTAAAATCTAATTGCTGCAAGTCTAATGATCCACCCTTGGCTGAGCAAGGAGAGAGAACTGACTCGGGTCCAGGAGCCACACACAAATGCTGGGCAGGATGGACAGATCCATGGAATTCTGAACCTGGAGTGGCTGGGGACCCTTGCTGCCTCTTGGAAACGTGTGCCAGACACGGGGATTTTGGGTGAAAAGACTTGCTTTTCTTAGTTATAACATGTGATTAATTTATTTTTCTTAATTGAGGAAAATACACTCAAAAAATTAGGGGATAAAATAGTGTTGCTATGGGAAACTGGTGTGCAAAGCTGTTATATTTGCATGCACACACATTTATATTTAATAGCCATAAAAATACGTAAGAATGGATCTAAGTCTTCCTGTAAATCCATCACCACCACCAAAACTGATGTGCAGTTCTGGGATGGGGAGCTAGAGCTCATGAATTCAAACAGAGCCCTTTAAATACACAGGAGAATGCAAATTTTAACTGTTCCCATGTGTCCCAGCCATGGAGCCATCCCATTCCACAGGGAATATTCACCCTCATGTGCTGTCACCTGCTCAGACTTTCAGGCTGCAGCACCTCTGGTTAAAGCATCATCTGAGTGCTGGGCAGGTTTAATATGGAATTAATAATACAAAGAATTAGAAGAAAAAATAGCAAGGTGTGGTTAGGAGAAGCTGCCTGGTTTGAGGTTCCCAGCTCAACCCTCCTCCAGCTTTTATTGGGAGATCTGGTGCTAGACAATCCAATAAATCACAACAAAAAGGCTTCCCTTGCTAGTCAGAGACTTGTTGAAATGAATTAAACACCTAAACTGTTTAGAGAGTCCTAGAAGGGAGAAATCTTACCTTTAAGTGTCTGATTGAATTAAAAAATCTGCCTGGAAGGGACATTCTACTCTTTAACTAAGTCAGAAATAGTTATTAACTTGAAGGCACTCTTTTCAAAGGTGGACTGACAGTGGTTTCATTGTAAGAAAAGATCTCAGATTATTTTCTTGAGGGAAAGATCATTTCCCAAAAGAGAATAATTTCTGCCAGGAGAGTGTATTTAAAAAAACCCAAACACAGAAACTAAACCCAGTGAAAAAGGAAAAAAATCCCAAATCAGCATTTTACCCCACACCTGAATTTTGATTAATATGACCTATTTTGATAAATATGACTTATTTTGATGAATCCTAACATTTTCTATTTAGTCAGCCTTCATTTTATTTGTGTTTGAGACGCTGGTTGAACTGCTTTCATAAAAGGATGGGTCTTGGCATGGGCCATGGTAAAAATTCCAGATATTAATTTAGATAAAATTAATTTAGATAAAATTACAGAATTAAGGGAAAGTTTGGCAGCCAGCTGGCTCCAAGATTTCAGGTTTTGGGAGCAAAGATCTGAGCTAAAGGGGCTGATAGAGCTCATGGAGCTGTCCTGAAAATGTACTGAAAATCCCACCCTTGGCTTAGTACCACACAACCTTTCAATAAGAGGAATTAGGACATAAAAAATGACTATAGCCCCTATTAAATGGATTTAAAAGTGATAAACTAATTGCAAAAAGTAATGGGGATGTTTTCAGCAACATCTCAGGGAGATCCAGGCATGGCCTAACGCATTTCCATGGAATGAGTAATGACCTGGAAAAAAAAACTTTGAGTCCTTGCAGATCACACAGGAACTGGGGCAGTGATAAATAAGGAAAGGGAAGAGTACTCTGTAGAAAATCCAGATTATTTTGGAAGAAGGGACTGGTTTTCAGAGAGAGCTCCAGGGGTGACTTTGTGCTCTCTCAGGAAGCGCTGAGGAATTGATGAGGAAGGGGACAGTGCCACAAACCCAAGACAAAATCAGTCTCTGAACCTTCTTGAGGAGCAAGAATTTACCCAGCCTGGTTTTCCAGAGTGGTGAGAGGCTCTGGTCTGGGACAGCAGGATTTGGACTGGGAAGGCTCAGGGAATTTCTGCTAATTCCAAGGTGGTCCAGGTCCTCAGCATCTCCTCGTGTGGCTGAGCATTCCAGGCAATTGGGGGAATTTTACATTCCAAGGTGTTCTGTGCTAAAGCCTGGTTTGAAACCTGCACTTTTGCAAAGGCTGCCTGGAATTTGTTGGGAAAATTCACATCAGTTTGACCTCTGCCAGAGATTCTGGGGCAGGAGGCTGTTCTTATGATGCTTTCAGTGAAACTCCCAGCCTGGAATTAATCCCCACCCCAATTAATTAATATAAATTACGTGAGGGAGTGGATAAGTGGGGGACAGCCCTGCTCTAGAGGAAGGCTGGAACTTAATGGGAATTAAGGTCCCTCCCAACCCAAATTATTCCCTGATTCTCTGCATTATTTACCCCTAAATAAAGGAGAGAAGGGAGGCCTGAACTGATAAAAGTCCAGGAATTCACAGCTGAGAGGGCTGTAAAGGGGACAGAAGGAAGTAGTTAAAAAGGTAAACTTCTAAACAACCCCACGAGTTTGCAGAAAATTTTCCATGTAGGAAACCCTGTCAGGAGAATTGGGAGAGAGGGGCTGAAGTTGATAAAGCCACCACGGCGTGTGGCTGCTGCAGCTTTTGGAAAATGCTCAAACTGTGACTTTGGAAATGCCAATCTACTGCTGCCTCTAAATAGGACGTAAAAAGTTATCCACAAAGCCATAAGAGAAAAAGAAACTTCTAATGAACTGTGAAACCAGATGCTTTATGCTGGAGAAGCACATTCTGCAGCCTGCATATTATTATCATCTTCTTTTGGGGAATGCTGCAATGTGCTCGGCAATTTCCAGTCGAGACGCAGGCACAGTTTGTACCCAGAAGAGTTTGTGCTGGGAGGGATGTTCCTGTCTGTGAGTGGGGAAAGAGGTGGGGAGACATTCCCCAGAAATCAATTTGTCATGAATAAGTGTGTTTTTTCAGGCTGGAACAGCAGTTTAGTTTAGGAGCCTCATGTTGGGTGTTTTTCATGGTAAAAATCAGCCCCCATCCTCCGGAGAGGATCCAGTCCCTACAGATGCTCTTTGAGGGATTTGGGCACCAAGAGGGTTCTGGTGGGAGCTGAGGGAAAAGGTCTTGGATGGTCATCCCAGATATTCTAAAAACACTGGGCTGGACTGAAATCAGGGTGTTTTCTTCCTAGGAACATTCAGGATCTGGAGTAGTTGTTATTATGGGAGGTTGAAGAAGTGCAACTCTCACAGTGAATGGTGCAGTAGGTTCTGTACATAAGTATTAAACTAATTTTGCTCATGAGAATCATTTTAATCCTTAAATATTTTTGAGGAAGAAAAGAATGTAAAAAAATGTTTGTTTTTACTTTTATGGTTGAAGCAGCATGACACCATAACTGAATTTTTTTTTGTGGGTTGTTGGAATTATTTACTACCTAATCACATATCTAAAATAATACAAGAAGTAAGGAGAGCTAATTTCATGCTGACTTTATTGGTGAGCTGATAAAATTATAAAAACCTGAGGGTCAGATAAATCCTGAAGTTTTAAAAAAAGGGCTCCATGTATTGAGTTATCTATGCAGAGGAGAAAAAGTGAGACACAGAAATAAGTTCTGATTAATAAGACAAAGGGAAATGGTGCAAAACAGATGGCATCCCATTTTGCCTTATGATTATGTATGATGTCATTACAAAACACTGGGATTTTTGTGTGAGGTGATTAGAGACCAAATTACCAGCTTAACTTTTTCTAAACTTCAGTTTAATCGATAGAATTTTACATCCCACTGGTCGTGGGCTCCGAGAAGCAATTCCTGAAGCAAAGGCTGCAATGGGCAGTGAAAAAAGGGATTAAAACCAAAACCTATGACATTTTTTTGATTTATCCATCAGATTTTGGTTTATTCAATCAGTTCTAATGTGCAACTTTTGTTGTTGAGCAAGTTACAAAAAGTAGAAGAAATGGCCTCACTTTCATGATGAAAATTCCCGTAGGCTGGAGTGTTTGCAGTAGGAAGCTGGTTTGAAGAAGGTGGAAAGGAGACTGATTATGTGGTGTGTGTATAGAAATAACAGAGGAAATCTAAAGATAATGGCCTGTATAGGGAAAAAAAAAAAACCCCACAATTTTAAAAAATTCATAGTGGGTCATAAAGACCAGGAAGGAAACGATGTTCAGCACTGACTGAAAAATGGAATATGTTGGGCAAGCAGGAAAAAATCTCAAAGAAAACCAGGCTTTGGAAAGCCTGGAAAATAAGGATGGAGAGCCTGATCTGAGAGAGGGATGCCATAAAGTGCCATTAATTTTTTCTTGTACCAACACTTTGGGTGGATTTGGGAACACTGAGGGAGAACTTGCATGGGTGAGAGGGACAAGGTTAAGGAAATGATGATGGGAGGGTTTGAAAGCTCCAGGCCTATTTTTGATTTTGCTGCACCAGGGATATTTGCTTTCTTTGCTGTACTTGAGCACTGGGCATTTCTATTTCTGGAAATGCCCCGAGAACATCATTCAAACTATTTCAAAACTCAGGAGAATTTCCTGGGTGGTTTTCAGTTTGCATTGCAGCTCCTCTTATCTCTTCCTTCCAAGACTGCTCTGATGAAAAGCAACAGATCCTGGAGATAAATCCACATTTAATCTTTATGGGAATTAGGAGTTGTTTGTGCTTTGACCAAAACTACTTCATCTATGTCTTCTCATCCTCATTTTAATCTTTTGTTTAAATCAGGACAGGGGGAGTGATCCTTAGCAGGATTTTTAAGTTTTTCCTCCAGCATCATCTAAAATATCAGATGAGGGAAAGTTTACTCTCCAGACACTGAAATGCCTGGTGCCAGTTTAGTTTTGTATTTTGGTGTAATTTACTCATTCTATTTGGTTTTCATCCAGTTTTTCATTTGTCACTTGTATTGATAAATGTTTATTAAATGTTTATTTGTTAAATGAAAATAGACATAAAGAGCAAACATTATTTTGGATTACTGAAGATTGTTTTAAAATACTTAATGAATTCTAGATGCCTGAAGTTTCAGGAAAAGGTGAAAAATAGGGGTACTGAATGTGTTTCATTTACAGGTGAAGTAAAAATAGGAAAACATTCTCACGTGGTAAGAACAAAGTCTGAATTAACAGTGCAAGTAGAGAGGGAAGAGCACGGATTTTATAGGAAATAGGGCTTGGAGGCAGGATCAGCTGTGCCCAAATCCTTCATGACAGATCCTTGTCTAACTGGCTCTTTAAATCTCCATTGATGGAGTTCTCACAATCTCTATAGGCTCTTTTTTTTTTTTTTTTTGATAATGTCTCATCAAAATCTCCTTCTCAGCAGTTCCAGCCTGTTACTATTGATCCTTTTTGAAGTGGACACACGGAGCAAATTCTTTGCAACTACCACCCTTGTATGTACAAACTTATCACTGCTGATCCTTCCCTTTGGGTTCAACCAGCTCACTTAGCATCAGTTTCATACAGATCATGTTTTCCAGCCTTTTGTTTCTTATCTCAGGGGTTAAGAACTCTGTAGATAAGGAAGGGGAAGAATTGCTGGATAAAATATGTAAAAAATGAGTGGTGCTCGAGCTGGGTGAATATTCGAGTCACAATCAAATATAATAATTAGAAATGAGTTCTGATATTCTGGGAATGGTTTCTGTGGTTGTGTTTATTTATTTTTATTAGGCTTTGCCATGAATAATAGGGTCCAAAATTATCCCCCACTCTGTCTGTGCTTATGTGGAAAGGATTATTTTGAAGATTAGACAGCCTTTTATCCCTAAATCTGTTGTTTCTATCAGCAAATTTGGTGCTGAATTAGGTGGCATTCAAAACATCTTTATGGAGACATTTTGAAGCAATTATTTTTAATTTAAACTGGTTTTGCAGAAGGAAAAAGGGCCTTCACAGCAGAGCTTGGTCTTTGGCTTGGCGGGGTGTGGGATGCAGGACATTTTCCCTTCCTTCCCCTTCTTCTGACACTTTGTGCATGGAACCATTGATAGTGGGTGAGATCCACATCCTGAAGGCTTTGGGAGCCTAAAAGTTGTAGGATTTGACCATTTTGTTTAAAAATGAAAGCAGAGAATCCTAGAATATCCTGAACTGGAAGGGACCCACAAGGATCATGGAAGTCCAGCTCCTGGCCCTGCACAGACACCCCAACCATCCCATCATATGCCCCAAAATGTTGTAAATGGCAGAAAATTTGAGTTGCTCTTTCACATCTAAGACACAGACTACAAATGGAAAAGAAAAAATCCTAAAACAGCAAAAAAAACCAAAACTTCCAAAACCCAAAAAAAAAATCCTTGACAAATTTTTTCCATGCTTATAGAAAAATAATGGTTGAGTATTATTGCACATCTATTAACCCCAGAAAAACTAATTTGTGAGGGAGAGAAAAAATCCCTTATGCACATTTCCAGTGCTAGAAAGAAAATTAGGTCCTTTGGATTTTGTGTTTGTATAAAACACAAACTTATAAATTTAATTAATCAGATGAGCGTTTACATGTTGAGCTGCCCTTTGAGAAATTTGTTAAATCATTGTTTTTTAATCATGAATTTGTTTTAGTTTTATAATCAAAGTTCCCTGTTTTGTTCCCCATCTATTTTTGGCCATCAGTTTTTCTATTTAACTTTAGGTTTTGCTATTTTTATTGAATCTAACAATTGTATTACTGCACCTTGTGTCAAGAGTGGTCATCTAACACTGGCAGTGTCCCATTTTTGGAAAAATTCTGGGAATTTAACAGCAATCCATTGACCAAAAATTAATGTAAAGAAAAAGCTGGAAAGTTCTCCTATTTTATTCTTTCAAACTACAGCCTTCTGTCCCTCAGAGATGTGCAGCTTGAGTAAGGAAGCCCAGCTTCTGGGACACAAAGGCCCTGAAGGACATTCCTGGGCTGGCAGGAGCAGAGTTTGACTTCCCAACTGTGGGCAAATCCCTCTCCTGATGCCAGAGGATGGTCCCCCCACCCCACAGTCAACACAGCTTAGAACTGCAGCCTCAAAAATCTGTTTACTCATCACTTTAGTCTTCCTCGAGTGTGCCTAAGTCAAAAATAGATTTTCCTCTGGGAGAGGATTTGCCTTATCTGACTCGTGGTGTTCGGGAGGCAGAGTTCCAACTGCACTCGGGGTTGGGAGAGCGATGGGCACGCCTGGAGCTGCCCAGCAGCTTCTGCTGAGGTTTCCTCTCCTCTTCCCAGCTCTGGTTCCAGTCTGAGGAGATCCCTTTTTGCTCCCTTCTTTGAAAGCAGATTTTCAGACGGGCGCTGACCTGGGCTGGGTCGATGGCTGAACCTGACTGTGCAAGCAGAGCTGGAATTTGGGGCAGTGTTGTCTTGATTCAGGTGGCAATGGTGGAATGTTGGGGGCTTCCCACCCAAAAGATGAGCTCAATATTCCCTTTCCCGTATCCTTGTGCATAGGACGATAAATAGGAACACAGGAAATAAAAGGCAGCTTTTAACCACAAACGCCACTGGAATGTGTCAATAAGCAGAGCTCAGAGAAGTTCCTATTTGAGATATTATTATTATTTGAGATATTATTTGGGAAACAGAGGAGCAAGGACTTCCACAGGCATTAATGAGTTTAATTTAAATTAATTTAAGCCCCGGAAAGAGCGTGGATTGATGTAATGACAAAGGTATACAGACCTCAAGCAGAAGAATTATAAACCTGTGTTTCTATAGTGATAAGTAAGAATGTGTATTAGGTAATATGATGAAGGGTTTTAAGTATAGTAGTGAGATTTTATAGTTTAAATTAAGAATTTAGATGTTATAATAGAAGTAGAGGTGCGTACATGAGCTAGCAAGTCATTGGTTGTGAGACAGACACAATGGAGTAAAAAGTACAAAGAGGTTATAAAGCCAAAACAAAGCTTTGTGTTAATTGCTTATTGGACCAAAAAGTTATAAATTGCCATGTGACTTTGAAACCTGTGACTGTCTTCAGTTATGGTGACTTATTACTGAGTCTATGGCTTCTGAGACTGATGCCCTGTTTGTTTTTCCAAGTAAGAAATCAGGATAATATGACCGTCCCATCTCTTGGATAAGGTGCCAACAATATTATGGTGCAAGAAGAGCTTTGCCTTAATGAGAGAACCACAAACACAAGCTGAAGCTGAAGGAACTGTCTGGTTCCAGTGCAAAGAGTTTTTGGATGTGATCCTCAAGGTCTCTTTGAAGTTAATCATCGATCACTCACCAAATAATTCATTATATGGCTCTGTAATATGGTTATTTGTTCTGCTTTTTAGGACAGCATTGCAGGTAGTGAAAGGAAGGGATCCCTTTGCCACTGCAGCCACACTGCCCTCTTATTTCCGTGCCTTCAGGAGACTCAGCTTTATTTGTTTATTCCCAATTAATAACATATTTTATTCTTATTCTTAGAATGCAATTACTTCAGTTGGGTGGTGAAAACAAAAGAGCAGAAACATTACAGAAAAAAATGCCTATGTAAAGCTTGTCAAAATGTCAGTGACCCACCAAGGCTGCTCCATTTATCACAAATGGCTTTGTTAATATCCAGCCTCTGCTCCAAGCCCAACAATAGGAGATAAATACTTGATAAGCCATCTATTGTCATTATTTATCATTTAGAGCACGCAACAAAAGCGTGATAAAACATTTATTGGGTGGTTGGAGGTAGAGTGGTGCCACCAGTTCCACCCAGGTGGGAGGCAGGGCTGGGCTCACCCTGGCTGGCAGGAGGCATCAGAGGAGGAGGATGGAAAGGGAGATGGAAAAGGAGAGGAGAGGGAGAAGATGGAGAGTCCAAGTCCGGCAGCATGGCACTAAGGGGAGAAGGAGAGGTTGGGGGAGCTGGGCTCATCCTAAAACTTTGTATAACCAGCAGGAAAGTGTGTGAGGGACGAGAGAAAAGATTTAGGAGCTGGTTTTTGACACGTGTTAGTTTTGAACAGTCCTGGAACAATCCTGCTCCCTGTGGATGCCGACGCCACGGACCCGCTTTTGGAGCAGCTGCTGGGCTCTGCTCCGGCTCTGGGCAGGGCACTGCTGCCAGAAATGCACCCAGGAGCCTCAGGAAGCAAAATTCAGGTGCTGTTTGGTCAGAAAGACAGATAACATTTGACTACTCTTTCTTTTTCCACGGCAGCTGTTTCTAATTCCCCGCATGAGACACGGTACCAAAGCACTCCTCTTCTCCAGAGGAAAAATCCCTACTATTATAATTTTTTCATTACAGCTTAAACATTTTCAGTTTTAGCAGAGAAGAAAAATAAAGATAATTTGCTAGATCTGATTTCTGATGCATTTTGTTCTGTGTTATGTAGCCACATTCTTTTTTCTGTGGGAAATTTGATACATTACTTTAAGTTAACTACATACAAGAGAATACTAAATAAATTCACTTTATGTGCTTCCCTAATTAGTTTTCAGTCATGTAATTCTCTTCAATACGGAGCTGAGAAATCCCCAAGTCTACCTTGATGTAGTTAGTGTCACATACACTGATCATGTGAAATTGAATTTGAATTTACTACTAATATTTAAACACCAAAGCTGACTTGAACCGTATTTCCCCCTTGGATAGAGATGTCACTGCTCCCTGTAATGAGCAGCATTATGTTGAATACTTAAGCCAAGAACAACCAAGTTACAGGAATGGGACATTAATCTCAGAGAACTGTGGAATTTCGTGCTTTAGACGATGCAGTGTCTTTGCATTAGTTTAATTGCTTGAGATGAGGGTTTTGCAGTGTGTATTGTTTGAGTATATTTTGTGGAGATAGAGTGAGAATATTGAGATCTCCAGGATCTCTTGGATAGCTGTAAAATGACTATAGCCACAAAACTACATTATTTGTGTCACCTTCAGCTGTTGGATGTATGAAATCCAACAAATTCCTGTACAGATCTCCCTGACTTTGTCCCCAGATCTGAGGGTTGGTGTGGGGCCTTGCCAGTCCCCCATTTGGGGCAGAGGGAGATGCTGAGTGTGGGTTTGCTACCACATTGCTGCTCTTGCAAGTATTTCACATTCCTTAATTAATTAAACCTAAAAATCTCAGTGTCTCTCCCTCACCTGGGGGGTGGATCTGAGTCGTTGGGGAGGAACCAGCAGGAATCATTTCCTAAGACCAAATAAATCAAAATACTGCCAGGGTTTCTTTCTGCAGTTTTTGGGGTGCTGTGGTCAGAGAGATGAGACAGACACTGCTGTCACTTGGATGACACTGAAATATGTCCTAATTTATGTTGCTGCATCATTAACTCCTTGCCTGAGTTAAAAAGTTAAAAACAAACACCTGGATGACTTTAAAATACTCTGCAGTGCTTGGCTGTGTCATCACTCAATGTTTGCTGATCAGTTGGTGGGCAACGTTGTCGAGGGAGGGGAAGAAGCTGGAGCAGGAGAAGGTGGTATTTGAGATGTCACTGTTGAATCTCTCTGGAAACGTTTAGGAAAAGCAGATATTCTAAGAGATTTAAGATTCTGAGGTTTAAGTCCTACTCAGAACCTTTGAGAAGGGTGAATGCCACCAAAAGACCTGCACAGCAAGGATATGGGGAACCTCAGGCCAGGTTCAAAATAGCTCGAGGGGTTCATGCTCTGTAATCCCCCAAAACTGGTTCTACTCTCAGTATCATCAGCAGATTAATTGGCACTCATGCTGTAGGTAGAACTAATGAGGAAGATAATTATTTCTTCTGTCATAACTAGGAGAGGAACTCAGCATGTCACAGAGGCTGAGGAACAATGATTTGGAGGAAATAATACCCGGTCATCTAAAGAAACTTAATTTAACCACCCACAATACACTGAAAATGGAGTTTTGTGTGGTTTTGTAGCCTTTTCTCTGTCTTTTCTACAAATTCATCCAGATCCTTTATTTACTTATTAATGGGGTGTGGTAGATTTGTCCCTAAACATTTTGGATTTGTTTTTCTACTTAAAGACTATTAAGATGTTGTTTCTAAACTAATTTACTGATCCTGCATAAGACTTGAAAATTCCTCTTTGCATAAGGAATCTTTTAAAAGAGGGGAAAAAAGCAACTGGTAAATGACTGGGTTGTGACCTGTTTGTGGAAGTTTTTATACATTGATTTAGGGTTTGTTGCAAAACAGCCTTTTGGGTGCCTCCTATCACACTTAAAGAAGGAGATTGGTTGAAATCAGGCATAAATTCTGGTATTTTTTCAAAGAGGAGTGAGCTCTGAATGCAGAGCTGCATCTTTCTGCATCAGGCTGGGTGCCTGCCTGTAAGGAGAACCCAAAGATCTGGTTGGTGAAATTGCTTTTTACTGTCTTAGAAGGGATGAACTCCTCTTGCTGCTGTTTTCTCAACAGCAGTTTGTGCTGTGGTGTCTGCAGGAGGAGGATTACACTGCATCTGGCAAAGGAAATTACAGATTAACATTTGCATTATGGAGGAGAAACATTACAGGAAAACTGTCATTTGTATTTTACAAGGAAATAATCCTTTAAGTCTCTTAGGGCTGCAAGAACCTCCTTCATTTTACTCCCGTTTTGGAATACCCTGTGAATTCTCATGTCAGAATTAGTAACAAACAAAGCAAAGCTCCTAGGAATCTGGACTTTTTCAACCAGAAAGGTCAGTGCTAGAGAAGAGATTTTTAGAAAATGTTCCAGGAGCTACCAAAGGAGCCTCCATGCAGTCAGACCTGGGATTTTGGGAGTGCTCCAGGTGCTGAGTACAGTGTAGATATATCCAGCTGCCTTTCTCCCTTCCCACAGTGAAAACATGGAGTGATGCCCTGCAGAGGGATTTAATCTCTTCCCAAAACCTGAGGGAAACTGACCTGGAGGCCATAAGTTCAATCTATGATATTGATGGTTAATGTTTCCCAGGAAGAACGTTGCTTGGGGGTCTGGAAAAATTTTAGGTATCACCGAAATACCTGCTAATTGCTGCTCTCCTTGGCTCCTGCAGCAGTTCACCACTTGCACATCATGGTTAAACTCAAGGATCTTAGAGGTCTTTTCCCACCTTAAAGATTCTGTGAAATCATGATTTGGCTCAATGATTTTAGAGGTCTTTTCCAACCTACATGATTCTAAGGTGATCTGGTTTGCAGTTGAGAAGGTCCTGCCTGCAGCATCCAACTTCCTAGGTCTGCTCAAAATGGGCCCAATTAATTTTCTTCCCCAGAACTGGATTAAAGACTTTAGAACTGTAGTCATCAAGCAAAAGTGGGAATTTCTGCTGGAAACAGCCTTTTGCATTCCTTTGCTCAGTCCCCGCTGTGGAACCACCCAATGGCAGCTGAGTCACTGCTCCAAACTGGTTTGTCACTGTGGAATGGGACTGACGGACCCCAGGGAACAGCATCCAGCCATTCCTTACATGGGATTGTGCCTTTGCTCTTCAGCAAAGGTCCTGGAAGCATCTTCCCAATCCAATGTGGGCATTAAAGCACTGGTGCCACTCTTCCATGGTGGTGTTCTCTGTTCGCCAGTGGTCAGAGGGTCACTCTGTGCCATGTTGTGGGAAAAACAATTTTTAAAAGTCCCCAAAAGCAGTTGTGTGACACCAGGCTTGATTGTGGAATGCCATGGACCCAATAAACATTTTAATGTTGGCTTCAAAGCCCTGCCCAGCTTGGAGAGGTTGGGTTTACGTGTGCTTACGGCGGCTTCTCGCTCTGCCCTGGAGATTGCCACCTCTTTCCCAGCTGAAAAACAAACTGGAAGGGAATTCTGAGGGAAAACCAGCAGCTGGGTTGGGCCAGGGATCTGAATTTCCCCACTTTGGGAGAATGCTAACTTTGGCCATGGTGGTGTGACTAAAACATGACATGACATGGCAGGATGTTGTTCTCGCTTGGGAATTCTGTCATCTCCCCATCGGATTTTTTGCTTTAAGCGATGATCTGTCTTTTTTTTTTTAGTAAACACTGCATCTACATTTATTTTAGGGGGTTTTGTGCCTTCTTTTCCTTTTAATGAATTTCTCGGTGTCTCTTTTCCAGCCTCCCAAGAAACAGTTAAATGACTGAACCTCAAAGGTTTGAGCACTTCTACAAACAACAGTCACAGGGAGGAAAATTAACGGTTTTCTGTTAATGACTCATATTAGTCCTCTTTGGTGGTCCAAAGCAATGGATTAGATATTTTTTTTATTTTCATTCTTTTTCCCCCCATTTCTTCCACATGCCTGTCATCAGGCTGCTTTTCTGATTGCTAGTTTTGTTGTTAAAAATGTCACTCTCTTTATTCGCCCTTCTCCCCATAGAATCTTTAAAACTGAACGCAGGAAAAGTGGAATATACCTGTCATTTAGACCAGCTAGAACAAAGGTTGATAGAAAATACATTCCTAGTTTGAAGAGGCTTCCCTGCTGATTTTGTTTATCAGAAAATGGCAAGTTTTGTTCCTAATGGACTGAAATTTAAATAAAATCTGACTCTGGAAATAAAAGCAGCCATTATGACAAAATAAAATTATATATTTTATAGGAGAAATTGAATTAAAATGCTAGTTTCCTTTGGTTAAATTCTTTTACATAAGGAAATGAATAAACGAGAGAGAGTGAAATAGAATGAGATAGAAAGCTGATTGTTGAAGTAAGCTTTTTAAAAATCAATAATCTCTTGTAATTTATATTTTTGAAAAAACTTTGAACAGACTTCCATATGATATCTTGAATTATAGCTACATTTCTATGTTTCCTTTCATTAGAAGTTGAACTGGGGGTTAAATAGAGTTTCCCCCCTGGGATTTCAGGTTCTTGTCGGGCTGTGACTTTGGACTACAAGCTTCTACAAAAACAAAGCCTCTCCAGAACCTGAGAAATTTTGTTAATTATTATTAATGAAATGATCATTTTTTAAAAATCAGGTTATTTTACATGCCAGGATGGGAAATGAACTCTGAGGGGTGGTGGTGGAGCCACATCAGGGCTGGGGAAGGTGGTGGTTGGGAGAAATCTACCTGTTGGAGACCCAGCTTCCAGGGAGATTGATTTAACATGGACCAAACAAGATAAAGGGTGCTGGTTTGGCCAGGTGTGAACTTTTACCAGATGTGTAGGGAAATTTTTAAAGGATAATTGCTGGAAGCCAGCTTTGGCAGGGACAGTCCAGTTTCCAAGGAGGTTGCTCAGTGCTGGGGACATTCCTTGCACACAGGTGGGAGTGCTCCTGCTTGGTGGAGGACAGGAAGGTCTTCTTCTGCTGTGTCGGGGCACCAAAAGTTTTTTGCTTCCCTCTAAAGCTCTAAACCTTTTGAAACCCTTCAAGAACATTCTCTGGTACCTTATCCAAGGGTAATCAAAGCTGGAGGAGCTGTTTATGTGCTCCTTTTTAGAGCAGTTCACCCCCCTCAAAAATGAAACCACCCCAAGTAACTACGACTGCCCTGTGAGCAAGTCCTGAGTGTGTGTTTGATGATCAGGAGATACAAAACACCCTGTAGGGTTTGTGGGCAAGGTCCAAGCATTGACAAAGACTTTCCAGAAAATAAATTGCTTGTGTTAATCCTGTTAATTCATCTTCAGGTTTTCTTCTTCCCAAACAAACCTGCACTGACTGAACCCTCTCGTAACACAGCCAGCAAATACACGGCTTTTATTTTAACTCTCATTGAGGAGGCTTCCATTTCTTCTTTCCCATTTGTCTTATTTTTTTTTCTTAAATTATTGTTATTTTATATTTGTGTACTTCCTATTATATCTGATACTTACCAGAATTAAGCTCTCCTCACTGTAATGAAACCTCAGTGAGCCTGGAGGGCTTTGGCAAAAGAAACCTTGGGCTTGTTTGTCGAGTTGGTTTTGCCAAGCCCACACAGCTCTAATTACGTCTTTTCACTGGCCTGGTTTAAACTGTCCCCTCTTTCCAAAGTCTTTTGTGTGTTATTCAGAAATACATTGTTACAATGAACACAGTATGTTTAGAATAAGTTTAATTGGATTTGGTAGCCAAGCAAGTGTACGTTTTTATTAGAGGTACTGACGGCTTCCAGTGGAGATAATATTTATACAGTTGTCCAGAATTGTTTGCATTCAGGAGAATAAATAAAATGAATAATATCCAAACAAGATAATTAAAATGTCAATTATGAAGTACCTTTAATTTGCTCTGGCTTTTGATTTGCATATTTCTTCCTTTACTTTGAAGACAAAGAAAAATACACTCGATACCAAATTTCCAGCTCTCAAATACATCACATAATATGATATATTAACAAGTACATTCCTTTTGTACTGTATTTACAGTAAGATTGCAGAAGAACACCCATATTTGCCTCTTGAGCCATTTTTTTTAGAACACAAACATTTTCTGTCTGGCTTGGTCAGATGTTGACTTTCATTTTTGTTAAATCACAGTGTTGTGGATGAGAAAAAAACCCCAAACCAAACTTAAATAACACACAGAGAAATCCTTAAAGTTGTGTGGAGTGCTGGGTAAAGGCTATGATGGACAGGTAGTGGAAACTGGCTTTTGTCTGCCACTGACATGTCTTTCTGGAGGTATCCATATTTCATTAAAAACCCCCCCCAACATTAAACAGAATAACTGGCCTGTTATTACATATATTTTATATATAAGATATCTTACCCTAAAGAAGTTGACTTTGAGAAACTATAGCACTGTTTAAATTTTGTGTTTGGAGCTTCTAGGCAAGAACAAGGTGACAGAAGAACATGAGATTCATTAAAACCTTTGTGAACCTGTTGCTTGTTGAATATCTGAAGTTTTGTCTTTGTTTCTGACATAGTCAGCGCTTATAAAAATGTGTAATCTTGCAATACCTGGGGCTGTGTTTGTGCTTTGAACTAGTAAATTCTTTCTTGTGATTCCTAAAAATGGCCATTTTTGAACAGGTTGGACATTTTCTATCTCCTTATTTTGTTGTCACTTCAGTAAAACTCATTTTTTCAACCCTTGCCGTGCCTGTACCATGAATTAGTTGTCGTCAGTAATTATTGCTCTCCATTTTGATCTTCTGTGTGGGTACTTGGCAAAATCTGTTGGGACTGCTCAAGATGAAAGGGTTGCTATGCAAATAGGAAATCTTACTCCCCAGTATTTGTCACCAGTTGCAAAGCACAGATTTGAAATGCAGTTGTGTGGCATCCTAAGTAAATAGGGATGCTGGGCTAACACAGCCTGTGGGTTTTCGAGACAAGTGGGAAAAGCAAGTTAAGCTTTTTATTTTTATAATAGTTATTGCTACTCTCAGTTTATTTCTTTCTTTCTTTTTTTTTTTTTTTCTGGCAGGCTTTATTAAGCGGATCTTTATTCCCAGAGACTGAAATGTACTCCTCTTTCCTTTTCCTTGAAAATTAAAAGCTTCTACCTTAAAGAAGTGAGTGATACATTATCTGCTGTCTCTAAATTGAACCCATTTGGAGCTATTTGCATCCTGTAGAAACCTACAGCTGAGTGCTGTGCTCAGAGGTGTAATGACTGGTTGTCACAACACGCTGGAGGTGGCCCCATAACAAAATGATCCCCTGTCAATCCCCTTGTAGGAAATGCTCTGGCAACCTGTAATTCAGCCTCAGTATTAACATCCTGCCTGGGTTTTGTTAAATAGTACTTTCTAGGAAGTAGATCTGCTGAACTTGGGCTTAATAATGTTTTAAGGGGAATATTTGATAGAAGTTTTAGAAAGCATCGCATGGGGTTAACAGTGATTTGTCATTTGTTTCTAATTAAAGGACTTAATCTCTTATCACTGGAACAGCCTTTTTTTTAATACTAAAGGCACAGATGTGAATAGAAACATATTAATGAGATGTCATACTACACAGCCATTTAGTGTTTTGTTTAACTTAAACATAGCAGAAAATGTGCATCTAAGTAGACACATGTAATGACATTGAGATAGAATTCTAATTGCCTGCATTTGCATAACCTTTAGCAGCTTCCACCTTGCTGTGGCTATCCTGTACCCAAAATTGCTGTTTGTTACAGCAGTGGAAAGGTCTGAAATCACACCATGACATTGTTTTCCTGTCCAAGGGGCTGCTGTTGGCCTTAAACCAAACATGGGCCTTTTTGACTTCGCTGGTTCCTCCTAAAACAAAAAAAAAAACCAATAAAAAAAACCAAAAAAAAAAAAAAAATTATTATTAATGGGCGTTGTTCTTCCAAGGTTCCAAGGTGATGAGGAACGAAGGACTAGCTTCATCCATAGGTACCAGGCATTCCAGGTACATGACAGCCCCTCTAAATATCCAAAAACCAGGGAAAAATAGCATGAACTAGTCAGAGAATCACAAATCATTGAGGCTGGAAAAGCCCTCCAAGGTCGTCGAGTCCAACCAGTGACCGAACCCCACCTTGTCACATCCAGTCATTCCATGGACACTTTCATTTTGCAAGAGTAAACCTTTCCATGTGGGTAGGAAAGGTTCCTAAGTATTAATTTAGTGATTTAAACCATGAATGAACTTAAACATTTAAGAATATTTGGGTTGCTGTGCCTGTTTCCCTTGGTGATTTGCTTTGTGTTTTCATAGCTGGACACCACTCATAATGAGTTACATCCCTTCCTTTATGACAAATTGTTTTTTTTTTTTTTTGGCTGAGGTGGTTATGAAAATTAAGGCTGTTGATTCAAAATTCAAATCCTGCCTTATATAATAAGAATCAAGAACAACTGCAGAGCAAAATTAGATTGTTTCAACATGAAGAGCTTTTTGTCAGGTGGCTCTAACCTTTGGCTGTTGCTCACAGTCAAGACCAGCTCATTACTTAAGGACTCCATAAATGTTTCCTGGCATTATGAAACATCCTTTGAGAGAAAAGGACAGAAATATGTTGGTTTTATTTAGACAAACATTCTCCTTTTGTGAAGATGTTCTCTGTTTCTTAATGGAAAAATTTGTGCTGCAAGTGAGAATATTTCAAATTTTTGCACTGGCTGTCAAATACAACAGAACTGGATGGCTTTAAAAGTAAAAAAAAAAAAAAAAAATTGAAAATTTGAGCCCTTATGTGCACTGGATAAGAAGGAAAATTGGATTCAGTTTTGGAGGTAAGACCTTTGGTATTCAGTCTTAGCTTTTCATATCTTAGTCACACACAGGTTTTGATGTTGAGTGAAACTCAAGGGCTGCACCACAAACTGCAAACAAAATCTGGGGGTCAGCTTGACTTTGACATTTCACCTGTGCTTGTTGAGTGCTCAGAAATATTATGATGGCAGAACATTTTATTATCAGCAAGGATATTTATCTAGCAAGGAAAATGCTGTGCACTTTAAGGACCACAATGACAGCTATGCTGCATTGCATGGGTTTCATACCTAGAAATCAAAAATTCATTTGTGCCAACTCAAATTCAAATTATTGAACCTTTTTCTTCTCTTTTCCCCAAAAACCAGCAGAATAAAGCTCAGTCAGGACAAATCTGGACAGGTTTGCCCCAACCTCTCCATCCAGCCTGAGGTCTGTGTCTGATGGGGAGTCCTGGTCCTTTCAAATGTGCAGAGAAACTTTCAGCATTCCTGGCCCCCTTTCTGCCCTCTGCAAAAGTTTGAAAAGGGTTCATAAATGGCAAGGAGGCAGTTTGTATACAGGAAATGTAGCCTGGCAATAAAAGCCTGTTTTGAAGTACACTACATGGTTTCTGAATAAATATTTCTTTAATGCATGTAATTACCGGATCAGCAGAATAAATGTGGTCATGTCCTTGTAATTAATACATTGTCAAAAGTTCATTTAAGTATAATAATTTCACAGCAAAACTGCTGCCTATGTGGTTTGTGCGATAATTTGTTAAATTAAGTGCAATAAATATAAAATTATTGGTGGATATATATTTTTTAAGTTCTTATTCATTACAACATGCTATCTAATACACTTTAAGGGATTTTTTTTCATTAAAAGAAAAGCCACTAAAAATAAAAGTGCTGTAATGATGTTTTTCTTCTTTTTGCTAAAGGAATTTTCAAGCAGCACCACTTAGTATTGCAGCTGCAATTGGCAAATATTTAGTTAAGAATTGTTTAATCAAGTTGGCAAAGGCTTCAAGATCCAGTGAGGAATGCACAGAGAAAGATGCCTGTTTATGCATTGTAGAAAAGCAAAATGTTTATCCCTGGATTTGGTGTTAGACTCAGTACCCAGAGCTGATTACAGGGTTGAGTTAAATGTTACAGCTGTACTGAGGTTTCAGCAATGGGGAGAGTGTTGTTCTTGACTTTTGGAGCTTATTTGGAATAATTCTTCTGAAAATAAGTATTCTGATTCTTTGCTGCCAGTCTCAGAGTGGTGACTTGTTTGGTGACTTGTTTTGTGATGTCCAGGGAAGCAGAGGCTGTGGAGCAGTGATGTGACCATGAGTAGTGTTGGTGGCCATGGCTAGGTTACCTAGAAATGTCACTTTGTTCTTAATCTGTGTTAATCTGAGTCTGTGTTAATGAGTGAGAGGTTAAGCCTTGGAAGTGGCTGCCAGGGAGGTTTGGAATCCTCATCCCTGGAGGTGTCCAAGGGGTGCTTGGACGTGGCACTGAGTGCTGTGAGCTGGGGACAAAGTGGGAATTGGGCACAGCTTGGACTCTATGGTCCTGGAGGGCTTTTTCAACCTAAATAATTCCATAATTTTGTCCTCAGAGGCTGGTCAGAGATTAGTTTCTCAACTGATCACCATTAGTTTCTCAACCTAAACCATTCAGTTCCTCTTCTTTATGATCCTGGGCAGTCAGAGCAGGGATGTGGCCAGGAGGGTGAGGGCTGTGACCATCTCCCTTTGCTTAACGTGTGATGTGGGGCAGGAGGATGAAGGTCAACCAGCACAACCCGGAAAGGTGGAGTTCCACGCTGCACTCAAGGAGGAACTTTTTCCCCCTTGAGGGTATCAAGCAGGGCAGGACTTTTTCCAGAGATGCCATTTCCATCCCTGGAGGTTTGCAGGGCATGAGTGGATCAAGTGCTCAGCAACAGAATTGGAACCCAGAGCTGCCCTTACTTGGGCAGCAGGTCACAGCAGGGCCCTCCCAAATTTTTTGGTGATCCCACGGATGTGAGAGAACACTCAAAAAAATCTCAATCCCTACATCTGAGCTGCACTTTATCAGCTCTGACTTACACCCCTGGAGTAAATTACAATATGGAATGAGAATTCCAAACGATCTCGGGCGCCTGTCAGCTCCGGCACGGAACCCGCGGAACACCGTGTTTCAGCGGTAACAGCTCCATTTGCTCCGGAGAGATATAAATGTTCCTTGACCTCGAGCTCAGGTCACAGAGCACGTACGACATCTTGTAATTAAGCTAAAAGATTCATTGACAAACACCATTCAAGTGGCGAGATTTAGATGGTTACAAGAAACCATAAAAAATGTTGTGATCCTGCAGGGAAATTGGCTCCGATGGGTCTATTTTATATCTTGGCATTGAGACTTTGTATGCAGCAAGAGCAAAGCAGCGTGCTGCTCATAAACAGTGGAACATTAATTATATACATTTAATTTTATGTAACTTGTGGAAAGCATAAGAAAGTTCATGTATTGTAAATGTCATCTTCTTTTTTGTTTTTTTCCTGAAGGGATTTCCCATTATTATTTTATGATGATAAAATAAGGTGTTCTGATGTAGTCTCAAAATAATTTTATATTTATTTTTACGTATTTCAGTAATATTGAGTCAATAAAGATGGTATCAGGAAATCTATGAACTATAATGAATTTTATTTACATTTTTATTATAGCACTAACTTCACATCAGTTCCCTTCAAGTGTACAGTTGGAAAAAAAATGTGCAAATCATCTCTTTTTAGCAAAACGACCCGAAACATCTCAATCACTTCCGTAATGAATTTTTTATTGCAGTGTTTGAAAATATTTACATCGGGACAAAACGTTCATCAAATGAGATTGTATTCTGGGAGGGTAGGGAAAATGGAGCAATGGAAGGGGAATATTGCATGGTGAGAACTCGTCCTTGCTTCCATAGCCTTTTTCTGGAAAAGGGTAGTAACTGCATGATGAGATGAATATCCCTCAGCATAGAGAGAAGTTTCAGAACTGTGTTCTGCAGCACAGTGCTGGTCGATGAATCTCTTTCTCCTAAAAACTGTGCTTCAGGTTTGTCATGAGTGTGTAAAACTTGGATTGATGGTGGTTCATAGAATCCCAGTGTGGTTTGGGTTTGAAGGGACCGTAAAGTTCATCAGTTCCACAGGCAGGGACACCTCCCACTATGCCAGGGTACTCCAAGCCCCTTCCAACCCAGCCTTGGACACTTCCAGGGATCCAGGGACAGCCACAGCTTCTCTGGGCACCCTGTGCCAGGGCCTCCCCACCCTCCCAGGGAAGGATTTCTTCCTAATAATCTAAACATCTTTCAGTTAAAAATCATTAAATATTCTCAAAGCATAGTCTGAAGGCACCCTCATGGAGATGCTGGTCAGAACGAGCCAACTGTGTCTTCACAAATGCTTTTAACAAAATTCCTGATGAAATGAGTGTTTTGTTGCCTGAGAGAAATTTTGAAGGTGGGTGGACAGTAGTCAATTGGCAGAAAAGTTTTGGGACTTGATGCTCCAGAGCAATTAATGCAGTGATTGTGTATTGGAACCTGGGAGGAAGATGTCATTTCTGGAGGGCTCAGCCACCTCCAAACTCCATTTGGTGTCGCTTCATTTGGAAGCGGTGGTGGCACAACGGATGGTGTTTGTTTAAGGCAGCCATCTGGTCAGCACGGGAGTGTAATGCACCATATTGCACCCCCAATAACATTTAAACTGTTTCCAATCTCAATAAACTTTTAACTTTTGAAGCACAGGGGTCAGCTCCTTGCTGCTGTTGGAGGGAACATCTGATTCATGTAGTGGCTGAATAATTCCATTTCCAAGAGCTGCAAAGTCGACAGCCAAAAATAAAAAAGCTGGCCAAGAACAGCAAAAACTCATGCAAACCTCTGGTAGCTGTTTTCCAACTCTGCTTTATTCATCCTGCCACTACAGCTTGGGGCTGGGCTGATGGATTGGGCCACAGGGAGCTGCAATGTGTGGAACTCAATAGTGTTTTCCACAGGAGGAGATGGGAGGAGTTTTTCAGGAAAGTTTGGTGTTGGGAATGTGCAGAAGTGTCTCCAACCTGCAGGTACCTCAAGTTATAAGCAAATACATAATTTTTTTCTTTTTTCTTTCCTTTTTTTTTTTCTCTTTCGCTGTGCATTTTCCACTAAGTGGATTTTTTACAGTGAGGGTGGGGTGGCCCTGTACAGAGAAGATGTGGCTGTCCCTGGATCCCTGGATGTGTCCAAGGCCAGGCTGGATGTGGTTTGGAACAACCTGGGATAGTGGAAGGTGTCCCTGCCCGTGGCAAGGAGTGGGATGAGAAGAGCTTCAAGGTCCCTTCCAACCAACCCATTCCGGGATTCTACGTACGAAGAGCTGAAGCATTCCTTGTCCTGTTTCTGGGAAAGAGCAATTCATATCACCTGTTGAGTCCTGCTTTTCCTCCCCTCTCCCATTCCATTCCAATGCTGAAGTCCAGAACTAATTGTAAGTTTTATCTGAGGATGTTCCCTGTATCCTCTGGTGTTGTGTGGCTGCTCTGGCCTGGCTGTGACTACCCAGGACAAGGACACTGTGGCTTTATTATGGACCAGAAGGAAATGACTGTTCTTCCAGCCATCCATATAAATCTGCTGCTGGGGAAATCTTGGATCATGTTATTTTTTTTCCCAAATCCGAGCCTGAATTCTCTCTCTCTTATTGCACCAGGCATCTGCATTGAATGGACATTTTTACAACTACTTAGTTGTGTAGTAGGAGGACTGGATTTCACACACTGTGCCACTACTCAAGGTAACAACAAAGAGTTGCTCTCTTCTCATCCATTTCTCGCTTTTCTCTGGATATTTCAGTGTCACTTTTAGGACAGAGCCCCATTAATATAACATGCCAGCCACTTCTGTCAAGGCACTGATATATGTCATTAGCACAATGGAAATAAATTCAAATTCATACTTTGCATGTCACACACTGAGTTTTATCTTGACCTCCTAAGGTGAGAGACAGATGTTTTCCATTGGCAATGCTTTGGTTATTTGTTTATACTTGTCAAATGCACATCTGAAACCCACCTATATAAAACTGGAATATGGGCTGCATTTTATGTGAAACCAGGGAAAAATATGCAGACTTTGAGAGATGAAGGGGAAAAAAACCTGCAGCAAGCACCAGGATATGGGAGTGAATAAGCATAATAGATCAGAATAAGGCCCTAAATCAATTTTATTTTCACAGTTCTAGCATCATAAAAAGTGGGTGGCAGTAAACCAATTATTATGCAACTTAATGAACTAATTAGGAAAATCAGAGCAATAATGGTACTGGTACTGACTGATCTGAATATAAAAAGTAGAATTAAGTTCTCAGTATTGGATTTTTCGATACAAAGGATTGTATAATAACTTTTAAAGCATTTTGAGTTTGGGAAGAGGGAAACCGCGTCTGTAGTTGCTGTGGGTACCCAAATGGGCACTGAACTCTCGGGGTATGTTCACTCCAGTACAGCTTTAAAAACAAAAGCAAGTGAGGAACAGGTCATTAAAAGCTCTGTTTCCATTTATGTGCCCCTAAATGCTGCTGAAACTCTGGTGCCTGTTGTCAGGAGGCTCTTAAATACCTGGAGCACGGGGTTGGGTGGCTCAAACCTGGGATTGCTGAGTAAACCCAAGCCCTGGTTGAAGCTTTCACAGGAGTGGGATTTGCACCAAATCAAGTGCAGAGGAACAGAAGAAAATAATCCCAAAAGCACAGCTTCTCTCCCTTAACATTGGTGCTGTTAGCTCATGCTACGCTTTAAAGTTTTCAAACCCTCACGTAATATTGTTCATGTTGACAGAAGTTATAAATATGTCGGTATCAGAGCAGTATTTCTCATTATTCCACTGAGATTATGCATGAGTGTTTCAAGACACCCAAGTGTTTGTTGATTTTCTTTCTTTACTCCATTTCTGGCTGTACATATTTGATAATGGGATGTGTGATTATGGGCCTAAACCTTCTCTCTTTGGCATCAGTGACAAGGTTCCTTTTGCTTTCGGTGCCCAAATTGAAATGAACCCTCAGAAATTCCTCCATCATTACCTTGCTATTGTGAAATGTGCTGTAGTGTTTTCATGAATTTATAACATATTTATTTTATCATAAAATTATAGCATTGGTGTTCTTTGCTGGTTTTCCTGTAATTCCATGTCTGTCTTACCCATGTTTGGCAAATTTAGCAGCTGTTCTATTTGCAGATGGCACATGTTGATTTTTTTAGTGGTCTCTATGGTATTTGGATATGATATTTTTTCCTGGAAAGGACTCTCTGGGCCATGAATGTTTCATCCCAAAGGAAAGGTGAAAGCATTTTCTTAAATGGTTTCCTGGGTAAACACAAGAAGAAGTGAAACACTTTCCGCTTTCCATGATCAAAACAATCAATGTGAAGAGTTTTGTTTATTTTCCTGGTCAAAAAGCCACTGTCAGAGTCTATTTAAAACAAATGGGGAGATGGGAGGGGCAAATGGCCTTAAAGCAAGTGTATCACATCCAATACTTTTTAAAAAAGAGAAGGAGCCCAGGCCAGCACGTTAAAAATGAGCATTTCCAATACAATTTGTCACCCATGCATAAATCTTGCTGACATTTTCAGTCACTTTAATAGCCTTCCCATTTTATAAATCAGTATGAACTTGCACAGTTGCAAAAAGTGTGTATTTTGAACATCTCATTTGCATACTTTACCAAAAGCCAATGAGGCAGTGGAAGCAACACTGGTGATCATAATAAGTGTTTGGGAAAAGGCAGAAAGATCACTAATGGTTTGCCTTTAGGGATTTCTGTACTCCATAGGGGACGAAAATGAGAAATATTTTTCAAACAGCAGGGGTAAAGGTTTTAAAACTAGAAACACATGGAGTGATAAAAATGTTAGTGCCACAGGGCGCATAGCAGGAAAAATTTACAATGTAAAAACTGTAATTTCAGCATTAGGAAGTAATAATCGTGTTTCATCATTGTTATTAAAGCATGACCCTTAAAGTCACATAAATTAGATATAACTTTCTAGAGAAGTGTATTAATCTTCAATGGAAAATATTAGGAAAGTTTATTATCATATGAAGATCAGAAGAAACTGGGTTTTATTAAAAAAAATGAAGTTAAACTTGGTGGGGTTTTTAATTAATTAATTTATTTTTAAACTAAATCCCCAGCATTTTGAACGAGCAGATAGGCTTGTGTTTACTCAATGCAAAGTGCAGCACCCAGCTTTGCCCTGGAAACCAACAAGAGCTCCATGGGAGGAAACACAACCAACAATTAAATAATGAACTGAGGAAATTCAGGGAGTTCTGTGCATGGGCAGAAATGGTTGCCATTTGGGTCGACAAAGTCATCTTGGTGTTGATGCCAAATGCATCCAAATGATTAATGAAAAATGGTGTCATTGCTGGAAACAAATAAAAATACCAAAAGAATATCCACTGGGAGACTTGAATGGGACCAGTTATCCAAGGTGTGTAATTAGTGTAATTAGTGACTAAGGGAGTTTCCATCCTGCCTAGAAAGTGCAATTTTATGAGGTCCTCAGTCTTTCTTGTCAGTGCTGTTCAATGAGGTCACTTCACCTGCAAGAAATTTTGGGTAAACTTGTATTTCCAGAAATAACCCCACCCCTGAGGGGGTCTGAACTCCCTTTCTCCTACCCCGGGCTATGAAAACGTGGTGTGGTATGGTGGGACTGGAGCTGCTGGACTTGGTGGACCTCTGGAGTGGATTAACCTGGGATAAATACGGGTTCTGGCCTTCCTGGCTCCACAAACCCAAAGTATTTCCTGAAGCGTTCTGGGTATGGATTCAGCGCCTTCTGCTGAGGTTCACAGTGACAACCACAATATTTTTATAGTTGTATCTTGAAATTTCTTGGTTTGAACTTGAAAAACTAACTGCTAGTGTTGAAAGACTGGGTGTGTTTTTAATTAAAATTGAATATTAATAAGCAATGGAACATGCTATTGATAAGGACTTTTGACGTCCTGCAAGGCAGACAGACAGACATTGTCCTGTTGGGTTTGGGGTGCTGGATGTGTCCTGTGTCAGAGCAATGAGGATGTGCTTCCAGAGCAGGATCCAGCCAATTCACTGCTCAGTCGTTAGAGAGAAATCATTAATAACAGAATAATTGAGGAAAGGTCCCTTTACATCCCTCACATTCTGGGCCCTCAGCATCAGGACCCAAATCTTGATTTCCTCTTGTTCTGTGTTTCCTTTTCCTTTATCCACATTGTTCATCTGCAAGAGGGAGATGTCCAATTTGGAAGAGCAGACGACCCCTCCTCAGCATAATCTGAAGCTTGGTTTGTGGGCAGTCACTCTCCAGAGAAAAATAAAATCTTTCCCAAGTGCTCCAAACACAGGAATGTTATGCATAAGGAGGGTATCATTATTATCTCTCCTTCCAGCTGTGTTCTGATGTGAAAATGGCTGTAGCTGTTGTTTTTTCTGTCCCTTCCTGCCAGTCCCTCAGGCAGTTTATGATGCTTATGCACAGCCAAAGATTAGGCATCGTGCTTCTCTCTGCAGTTGGAGCTAACAAGACAAACTTGCCCAAATGGGAATAATTTTTTTTTTCTCCAGGATGCTTTTCCTGTTTGCATGAGAAAAGATTGGAAGATTTCCATCAGTGTCAGAAACTGTCATTTTCCAGAGCAGAAAACATCAGTTTTTCATTTTGTAAAAAAGCACCTGCTCTCTAATACCAAAAGTTTATTTTATGAGTCAATGTGTTGTAAACACCTGCAACTGCAATGGCACTGACGGAAAGAAGCTTCATCCTTTTCTCAGGGAAAAGGGAAATATTCCAGATCTTTATCTGGAATTCTCCCTCTGCAGTTGCAATGTCATTAGTAGCAGTCTGCTTCTATAATAGTGATCTCTAGAACAGAATTAAAACAATAATCAAAAAATCCTTGTATATGATAGATTAATGTATATTTTTAAAATTCCAGAGTAAACTGGTGGTACAGAGTCCAGTGATGAGCTGTAGTGATTTTAAGAATTTTTAAGGACATGTTCAAACAGCGTCTATCCAAGGATGGGAATAAAATGTGGCTCAGCTTTGGAGATCAGGAGTGGTTTTTACATTTCCTAAATAGAAACTGCATCACTCAGACTGCAAAAGAGTTGTGCAGCTGACAAATGAAGTGTTCCTAATACAAAGTTCATGGTGGTTCTGTACCTTTTGGAGCTTGGCCCAAAGAAATTTCAATCTTTTCCCTGGGAATTGAGCAACCTCTTCAAAAAACTCAGATTGCATTATCTCAGATGTTAACTGGGCAAGAATTCATATGTTTGATTGTATTTCTTTCGTTTATTTACTGTATATAAAACCTATAATCTGGATTTTGGGGCTCAACAGTTGTATTTTCCAGGAATTGAAACTTTGAAGGTCAAATCTAATAATTACAACTTGAATAATTTGAGGTTGTAGCATTTAGAAATAAGTAGAAAAATTGGGAGAATTATGGTATAGCTATAGGAGCAGCTGTAGGAAATATAAATTGTAGTGCAATAGAAGGAGGACAGACAGGCTGGAAGAAAATTAGAGAATATCAAAGATCAGACTTAGAGCTTCTTTTATGCAATATTTTCATGAATGATCTTTCCAAAACCAAAAAAATTATTTTTTTTCTTTTTACACACAAAATTTGAAAACATCACCAGTTCAAATTTGAAATATACAGGAATAAATAGACCACGCTGAACCAGTTCATAGGAGATTAAATTTAGCACTGGTGAAATTTAGCTGCCAGCAGAAGAAATTTCCTAGGAACTGGAATTTCTCAGCACAGAACAACAGAGGGGAAAGAAGGATTTGATTGCACCAGGGTGTTAACAAATGATTGAGATCTACCAATACAAAACTGTTATGAAGAAGATTAGACACAAGCAGAGATATTTCCAGAAGGAAAGATAATAGAATTCTACAAGGCTTTTGTAATTTATTTTTCTCTCTCTAACAGCGTTGTTGTTTAATTTTCTTGTAATTTCTTTCTTCTTTCCCCAGGTTCTGTGGGATCAGTTTCCCTTATTGCATCCATCCTTTGGCATGAATTTACTGTAAGTACACTCCGAGTGATTATAGCTTATGACATATGTAACTCTACAGGTCCTAAAAATAAAATGAGGAATCTGAACTAACCCCTCCAATCCAAGAGGAGTTATGCACAGACAGAGATCTCACTCCAGGTGGAAACATGACAGTTTCTGGATTTCTCTGGAATGTCAGGCAAACATCTCAATGTCAGAGACATGTCCTGATTTCCCCTGAAAAAAATCCAAACCAAACTTCTGCCTTTCCTTTGCCCCTGGCTCCTGGAAAGGAGGGTTTGGAGCTGTTCCATGATGTGAGCTATTCCAGGGAAAGCTCCTGATAAGAGCTGGGGTCATCCTCCAGTGAAAGATCTCAGAAAGGGAATTTTTCCTGCTGAGGCAGAAGATTTACATCGAGCAGCATCTCCTGGGCAGTGAGGCAGCAGGAGGAGTTTCTGTCATTGGCTTGCACCGGGAGAATTTGGGAGTGTTGAAAGATACTGGGCTGCAGGGCAGACACTGATCTCCAGGGATCCTTCGTCAGAGGGCACTCAGACATGGGCAGAAAGAAATAATCAAATTTAGTCTTTTTTAAATACTTCTGACCCTTTCTGAAAAACAGCAGAGCAAACCAACCCCCCTCAAACCCCATCAAATAGGCTGAAAAGAGTTCTCAAGGGAAATCCACTAATTTAGATTTGTTTTCTCACTTTCTCTCTATAAAGTCTATTAATTTCTGGGTAAACTCTCTTAAAATAAGTCACAATAATCTTGTTTTTCCCAAGGTCAGGCAATCAGTCAGTAGTGGGCAGCCAACATCCATGGAAAACCCTACAATAATAACATTCATCCTATAAATAACAAACTGGTTTTTATGCCTGATAGAAGGAAATAAATTTTGAGAGTGATTTCAGTATCAAGTGATTGAGCTGTTTATTGAATAAACCAGAAGTGAAACACATTATTAAAAGTTATGAAAAAATAACTGTAGAATGCCAGTCAAAACATGGTATTTTGCCATGCTACTTAAATTCAGCAGCCTTTCCCCCATGAAATATATTTTCCCTGAGAGTTTTTAAGTAAATATTTTCCTGGGAAATTATGAAGTGTGTATTGCTCAGGAAAATCTAGTCTTGAATAAAATGCTTTTGGCTACACAATTTTTATTTAGTGTGTTAGAAAGGGTGTGGTAATAGTCCCTACTGCCCCTAAAATACACAAATGGTTTGGGTTTTACCTAATTACCAGTTTTCACAGTTTTGATAAAGAAGCAGAAAAATTGCTTTTAATTGTACTTTGATCTGGTACAAAATTTGCGCCTTTTGAATTTAAAAATCTGTGCTTCACACAAGCCATGAGAGATACCCCCAGAGGAGCTACTCTGGGAGTCAGTGAGGATGAATTACATGGAGGGTACTCTGTGGCTGCAGGGAGAGAAATGTGGTTGCAGGCATGCCCAAATTTGTGGGTGTGCAAAACACTTGCAGCTGGAAAGGAAATCTGATGGTCAAGCTCAGCTGAAGTACTCACAGGTTGAGTTCTGCTCTGCTCCGTGGTGGTTTGACCCAGAGTCACCAGATTCAGGCCTTGTCCAGTAGGAAAACAATTTCTGGTAAATGTTGGCTCCATTTTCAGCAATGAACAAAGTTCATACCACAAACCAGTTACTGATCTTTTTTTTTTCCTACAGGTTTTAGATAAATTACTCATGTTCCATCAAAATCATGAACCACTGATAGTTGAAATCACTCATTCAGATTAATGAGTCAATTCAGATTCTGAGTCAAACCCCATGGTTTTGGCAAAATATTACTGGAGATATGAGAATATCACGTCCCAGGTGTATCAACCATCCCTTGCACTGGAGGTGTGAAGTTTAATATAGCTTTGAAGAGTCAGATATTTTCATATGCAGAGAATACAATATCTGTAATAGCACAATTAACTTTTACAAAGCTCCAGGCTGATTTTTTGTAGCATCAAGTTTGTAGGTCTCAGCCATTTCTACATCATGCACCACCTTCTGCTGGACTGAAGCAAAACCTCTTAGAAAAATAGTGTTAAATGTGATGTAAGGTCCTGAAGTGAAGGTGATGCATATGAATTTTTGCTGTGATTAATTATGAGAGAACTGTGTTGTGTTTCTGCTTTGGATTTGAGTGTATTTGAATTTACCAGTGTTTGCAGCAATTTATACCATTTCTCTAATAGTGACTGAACTTCCAATTTTTCTTCTGATTGAGGCACAGTTTAACCTTTGCAGGAGATAACTGAGAAGGA
Source organism: Rhipidura dahli (assembly GCA_013399225.1). Lineage (NCBI taxonomy): Eukaryota > Metazoa > Chordata > Aves > Passeriformes > Rhipiduridae > Rhipidura > Rhipidura dahli. The sequence goes on along the minus strand of VXAC01002585.1, from coordinate 404,975 downwards.
TTTAGTTTAGTAAGTTATTTCCTGTGAGAAAAAATCTTCAAAAAACTTCAGGAACACCTTTTTCAAACCTTCCCCAGGTTTGTGACTTCAAAGTGGTAAATAGACGGACAGAAGAGGACACGTTTTCCTGCCTGATTCTTCTGGTGATGGAATAATGATGGATGTGAACAACCTGTACAGCAAGGGCCAGACAAGAAGGCAAGAGAAGGTTTGGGCAGCATAAAAGTGATTAATTTGAGATCTGATATCATTCCAGTGCCTGAATACTGCTTTTTTTGCACGCTGGAAGTTGCAATATTCCGACTGCAGCTCTTTGTGTGTCTGAGCTGGTGCTCGAAAACCAGGACGATTGCAGAGCACAGATTCCATTGGCCGCTCCAGGGCAGATTTTGGAATATGGGCAGAGGGATAAAGGTGGAAATTCAGGTGGGGGGAAGTTTTTTAATCAGGAGTAGAGTGATGGCAGTGAGGCAAATGCCTGGGGAAGGGGCAGGGAGCGCGTAGCAGGAAAGCCAGCGGCCGACGTCCCGCTGTCCCCGTGGGGCTGGCGTTGGGAAGGCGCGGGCGTGGGCACCCGGAGAGCCCTGGAAAAGGAGTACCCTGCTGGAGGGGGACGAGCAGAGTGGGAGCAGCTGTGGCTGCTGGCACATCCAGCTGCCCAGAGCCAGCGACCCTCGCAGATGAGGCTGGCACCAGACTGCAGGAACGAGGCCGGGGTGATGCTAACGAGGCTGAATTGATCTGCATTTATTACAGAGCACCACGGTGCCTGCATAATCACAGCGCTGGAAAGTGGGTCCAGGGGAACACCTTGACTTCCCCAGGAAATGAGGAGGCAGCTGCGAGTGGTTTTTTGGCAGAGAAGTGCTCCTGCTTTGGAGAATTGTTCGCTCTGCTCATGGTCTGGGCTCGCACGGCGTCGCCCCACCACGAGATTTAGTGGTCTGTATTATGGACCTGGAAGGAAACTCCTGCCTAAAAAATCATGTTACAGCACCAACATTGTAAATGTATTATGGAAAACCTGCTTTGAAGGACTGGAGAAAAACGTGGAGCATTTATACTGGAAAGGGGAGTTTATCTCTCTTTCTCTCCTCCCGATATAAAATGAGATGGCTGGTCAAGAAGAGGTTTATAGATTTAAAATATGTTTCTTATGAAATGTGAAGAGTCTCTGGAGACATTTGGCCAATAGTTTCAGTGACAGTGCTGAAGTTGCAGAAAGCTTAACTGGAAAAGAAAATGGAGAAAAATGAAGAAGAAAAAAGAAAAAGAAAAAAAGGGGAAAATTTTAAAAGGAAACAGAAGCAGAAAAAGACAAGGAAATCTCTCAGCTCTTTTTTACAATAAAGTACAAACCATAATCAGAACTTGCTGATAAGCTGCAAACCTCTGTGTTCTGCATTTCCTTAGGCAACCACAGTTGTTTTCCATAGGGATTGTTTCAGCAGATCCTGGGTTTGGAGAGGGAGAGGGGGACATTTCAGCAATCCCCAGAACTGCAAGCTCAGTCTTGCACTTGGTGAAGTGCATAATGTAAAGTGATGCCTTTGGAGAAAGCAGCCTGTAATGCAAGAAGACAAATCACTGATTTGGAATTGATATGTTCCTTGTATTTGATATGCTCATTTATATGCAAGAAATTTATTTGATCCCAAATTCAGGAATTTAACCGAACAGGCAGATAATTATATGGTCATCAAGTGAAGAAATGAGGAAAAAAAAAAAAAAATCAAGATCCCTGTTGCAGAAAACAAGTCTGTAAATTAGGGAACAAGTGACAAATCCTGAAGAGTGAAGGAATATCCTAAATAAAGTTCTGTTCCAGGCATGCAACTTGTGTGACATTAAGGCTGTGCTGGTACAAGGAGAAGTGAGGAAATGGGAGCTGCAGAGAGACAACTCAGCATTAATGCTGAACCTTGCCCTCCTCATTTCTGAAATGGATTTATTTGTATTTTTCCATGCTCACAATGCATATGCCAGTGTAAATCACAGAGCATTATTAACACAAACAATATTAAGGCACTGAAATACAGAGAGCTTAGATTTCGTTTGGTTTTCAGCTCTGACTGAACAAAACCAATGTATAGCTCAGTCCTCTTTCACACACATTTGTTAGGCTGTGTTTTGATTTCTTAGTGTGAATTCTCTTTTATTTTAGGTTTTAATTACTAGTTATATAGTCAATATATTTATATTTGTAGTCAATATATTGTTTAACTTATGGCTATAATATGTACAAAAAATTAAAGAGAAGTTATAAAATAATTACCAAAAAATTCTAAGGTTACACATCTCTTCTTTGGGTATTTGAATAATATGTGTTGGCTGCTTTTGAGGCCAATTTTCATACTCTCAGGGAGAAATTTAAAGTATTTCAGCTAAGCAGGAATCTCAGGGTCAGGAACAGTCCATAGAGTTTGGATTCAAATGGACTCAGGTGAAAGTGCTTTCTATTTATTTCCTCTTCCTCTTCCTCTTCCTCTTCCTCTTCCTCTTCCTCTTCCTCTTCCTCTTCCTCTTCCTTTTCCTTTTCCTTTTCCTTTTCCTTTTCCTTTTCCTTTTCCTTTTCCTTTTCCTTTTCCTTTTCCTTTTCCTTTCCCTAAGAAGTTCACTGTAAAATGTTATTTTTTTTTAGAGTATTTAAAATTGACTAAATATTGCCTTAAAAAGTATAAACACTCACAAATTAGCATTTCATGGTGAATGATATGCAAAAAACCACCCAGGATCCTGCTCAAAACCACGAGGAAACATATTTTATATGAGTACTAATTATTAATAAGTAGTAAGGGACTGTGCATGTAATACATAAAATGATAAATACAGAAAGTATAGAAAGAATTTATACTTGAGAGAACTGACTGGATCAAACATCATTATTTTGAGATAGTCTGGTTCTACAAAAGCTGAAAATATGAGTACAAATATTATCTTTTCCAAACAGATGATTTTAATTTCCATCATTTTACTTCCATAAAACCCATGAGATTTTTGGCAAAGCCCACCTATTGAGAAGTTCATGGTTGGGCTTTTGAAAATACATTTAAGGCACATGTAAATGAATTTTTTTTTTTTAATTTTTACCTCTTTTTTTTTTGACACTGAAACAGAAAGAATGAAAATTTCATGCACTGAAAGATGAGAATTGCCCACTGAGTCTGAGGGTCATACCTCTAAAATCCGTGTGAGATTTAATGATCAGAAATTTAACCAAAGAGACGAGGACTTGGAGTGTCACATTCTCCACATAAATTCATTTCAAGCACAAGAGAGATGCCTCAGATCATTAAATGTGAGTGTTTGCAATAGTCCACAAAGTGCATTTCACTCAGGTTATTGTTTTTTTCCCCTAAATACCGAGGATGCATTAAGATAATTATGATAGAGTAATTAGGCTTTCTCCTAAAAATGACTTGTCTACAAGTGGTTTAATAGATTAAGGATTTTTAAAGGGGTTGGAGAGAACCAGTTACAGTAATCAGAGAAGAAAAAGTGCTGAAGGTATCATGAAGGCTCATAATTAAACTGAAGCTTACAGCTCAATTAAACTTGAGCGTCATTATGCATAAAACATCAGCGGGCATCAGGAGTCCAATAAAAAGGGCTGGGATCCATGTGAAACAGCTAAAAGGTAAGGCAAGATATGGGTTGGTCCAAGATTTCCAGAGAAAATCAAGGAAAACTGTGGCTAAAATTGAAGTTTTCATGTTCTTCTTTCAGCTAAGAGTCCTGCATCAACTTTTTTAACCTGCAGCAGTCAAATAATGAAAATATTGTGAAATTCCTATCCTTAGCACACTGTTAGGAATGGCACATCTGTCACAATTGGTGGGCCACAAACTCTTTGGGATACTAAATGCAAAATAAATTTGTTGCAAAAAGAAAATAAGAAAAAAAATTTTCACAGGAAAGAGGATTTTGGTGCTTTTCTCTGAAAAATATCATTACAGTTTCAACTAAACAATTAAGAATGCATTGATTGTGCAATCTGTGTTTCTGTAACGGGAAGTTTAAGATGGTGAGTGCTGAGAGAAGTTCTGTGGGAATATGAGGCTGCAGAGAATCACAGGAAGAATGAACAGATCCTGGAGTGAAAGGTTTTACACAGATCCTGTAAGATCCACAGTTATTAATAAACTATCACATTTAGATGCACTTGCCCTTTTTATTTGCGGCTCTGTATGATTTAATATTCCTTCTTTCCTCTGTTGTGCCCTCTGGATTGGTACCTGCAGGAAACCTCCCATCTCCCCTTGGAGAAATATGATATTAGGAAGAAAATGTCATTATTTAACATAGAGGAGAAAGAAAAATCTCTAAGTGAGAGGCATGGAAGTGCAAGTGCCAGCACATTTCAGATACAAATACAATAACTGTAAAATCCCCATCGTCTTCCTAGGGAGAACTTTGTGGATTTTATTGGAGATTATTTGTGCAAAGGCTTTTAGTCAGGAGTTAAATTATTGCTTAATACCAGTTTTAAAGTTTTCATCTGGAGGAGTTTCCGGGTGCCAGATGGAGCATGGGAGGCAAAGTGAATTACACTAAAAACTGCCGTGGTTCTGGTTCGGATCTGAATGTGGCTCTCCTGCCTCCTGACTGAATGATCCAGTTTGGGAACGTTCCTTAGGGGATTCTCCTCCTGGGAGAAGAGGAAGAGGTGAATTCAGCTGGTAGCTCAGAACTCTGAGCAGTATCCAGTCAGAGGGGTGGGATCCCACAGAATCCCAGATCTGAGCGATTGTTTGACCGTGTCTTAATTAGTGACCGTGTCTTAATTAGTGCCTGTACCTTTGACCATGTCTAAATTTTATTTGTGGTTTTAGTGAAATGAAGATGCTCCAGTGTTAATTGAGATGGGTCCACCAGGCCATGCAGAAATACCCTCCTAATTTAGAGCTCCAGTGTTTGTTAACTGGGCACTGATGGCTCTGCAGTGTGTGCCCACGTCCCTGCTCTGTGGTAAATGTGAATTGAGCTGAACTCACAAAGAATACAGGACAAACCAATTTAAATTTGTCCTGCCTGGTTAGTTCCTGTGAGGTAAATTGGTGCTCTTTGATAGTATTTAGATTTTATTGTGAAATCAACACTTAAATGTACATTGTACATTAGCCCACAGAGCATGTTTGGGTTCCTGCTCAGGACCTCAAGTATTATTTTTGTTATTCTACTTGTTAGTGCGTTGTTATATTACACTAAATAACATTAGCTGAAATTATAATTACAATCATTATGTTCTTATTGTATTAGCTGCTGTATTGTGATAATATGATCACAATATTGCAACATTATCAGTGATGGTGGTGGTGATAAACAGGCAATTCTGTAAATTCTTAGTTCAGCTGAAGCCATGGCAGGAGCACGATGGGATAAAGGCTTTAATATTTGCCCTGACATCAACTGAAGAAGTAAAGATCTAAAATTTGTGACTAAAAGCCAACCCTTAGAAATTTAGAGGCACAGGATAACACATCTGACCTTCCTGAAGGAAGGACTTTTCTTTTAGGGCCATTAGAAAACAAAGGCTGAGGTGCCCCAGAGCATCACCCCAAGGAAATACTTTGGTGTTAAATTTACTCACCATTTTGTTCAGGTCAATTTTCACCTTTTGTTTGGCAATTTTTTGAGTAAAGAGAAAACCCCAAGAGAAAACACTGTGACTAAAAGCTGCAGAGGGGCACGAATTTCAACCATGCCTTGCCCATAGAGTCTTGATACAAACCCCCATACCCAACAAAACAATTTTAAATGCCCACACAGGCAAATATTTTGAGCTTGACATGTTTTATGTGAGTGATGCCTTAGGTTTCAACTTTTCTATTTTTGAAACCCTGCAGTGCCCAGTGTGTAACTCTGGAGTTCCCTGTTCAGTGCTGCTCTCTGTGCTGGGCACACACAGCAAAGCCTCTCCGGGGCTGCTCTCCAAGGACACCCAGCCCAAACTGGGCCCAAAAAGGATCAACCAAAAGCCTCTGAGAGGGGGGCAAGCTGAGGGAAAATTCCATCATTAACTGCAGCTTTAATTGGAGAATGAACCCTGAGATGCAAATGAACCAAAGCTATAAAAGTGGGAAGAACTCGTGGCCTCTCAGGGTCCATCTCGGGGCCCATCTGGGCAGCACCTCTGGCTCCCCAGGGGTACCTTTGGAGGCCTTTCCAAGAAATCCCCACCTTTATTCCCTTACTCCTGTCTGGTCTCTGTTTCTGGGAGGCCTCTTAAGGGATCATGAGCCCTTTGTTTCTGAATTTAAAAATGCACAGGATATTAAATATACAAAAGAATTTAAAGGGTTTGCTAAGCTGACAAAACAGGTGAATTCGTGAATCCCATCATGTGTCCCTTCCTAGGTTGTTCAGGGTGATAACAAATGTTTGGGCCACAATATTTCAGTGGCCCAAGTGAATGAGCAAGGAATGAGGAGGACAATATTTCATCGTGAGGCTTTTTTTATTCTTTCCCAGAAGGTGCTGTTAGCAGCACGCAAAAAAATTGTATTGTACCAAAATTGTATAAAAATAAATTCCCTCCCCCCAAGCCAATAGGTATTGTTTTACAGCTGGGAGACAGAAAACATATTGGTTGAAAACATTACAATATTTAAAAACCACATGGAGTTGTAAAAATTGGAATGAGTCCTCTAAATCTTCTATAAAATGGTTAATCAGTTGATCCTTAACAACTGCTATGTACAGTACAGAGAGCTTATAACTCACAAATGCAGGTTCAAGCAGTGATCCCCAAGGATGGGGAGAACAGATTGAAACACTGAAAAGAAAGGGGAAGGAGACAGAAGGAAAGAAATAATTAAATAAAAATGTCAAATTCTTCATTGGTGCTTTTTTTGTTGTTGTTTGGTTTTGTTTATTTTGTGTTTTTCCAACTATTGTTCTCTTAACCCTGAAAAAAAGAGAAATCTCTCATTCTGGATGGAATAATCAGTTCAATATATTTTTGAATATGAATTTTTAAACTTACTTGCTACTTTTTTCCCCTCTCCTAAGAAGTCATCTGTATTTTGCAAAATTTAAAGCCAAAGGCTTGCTCGTACTACAAGAAAGCGAAGATATATATTTTTTTTCTTTTTAATGACAGTCTAACAATAGTCCCACAACTCACCAGTGCATTCCAAAAATTTCATGCTGTCATCATAAAAATCTGACTGCAGCAGAATCTGTCTGGCACTAGACAGAGCCCTAATGACCCTAAACTCACATACGATCCCTGGTGATCAGAAGAAGAAAAATACGGTAAAAATAGAGAAATATGTAAACTGCTTAAGTGACAGAAAAATATCCTCTGGAGAATGTCATTCATTTTTTTCCTGTCTTTCACAACTGTCAGAGGTACCAGGTCTCTGAACTTGTCTTTTGTGTTGTTTAACGGGAAGCTTTGGAGAATTTTCCAGGCACTTGGAAAGTAAAATTAAGTGATGAAGTGGGGTCATTCCCCCGTTCCTGCAGTTCCAGCAGCACATTCCCACTATTTGAGCAGGAAGCCCAGCACATCCCTCTCCACTTTTACAGATGTTGGGAGTGTCGAATTTCTCTCACCACACTTCTCTGTCCAAGGGCTCATTTAACGAGAAATTGTGTTACAACACAAACCAATAAACAGGGTTTTCCTTGGACAGAGAAATCATGGAATAATACGTGCATTTTAAAAAATGTGTTTTGCATGTGCTTTTCCCTCTTTTTTTTTCAGTTACAAAAAATAGCTCCATTTTAATTCTGATTGATTTCTAACGTTGCTATAAATTAAACAGGGAGGAATTTACAGGATTCTTTGAAAGTTCAAAAGCATTCCAGAAAAATTATGCTAAAGAAACAAAGTATTTCATAGAGTTGGATATATTTTTGCCATATTGTGTGACTTTGATGTTTTTACCTCCAGCTTTTGAAATCATCCTGATAGTAGAGGCTTCCTTCTGTCTCTCTCCACTGCAGAGATAAGACTGAAAATATGAATCATAAATGCGCTGACCCCAAAAGAAAAGAGAAATATCAGTCTAGAGTTGCTTTGAATAAATTACAGGCACTTTAAAGCTGTTTGGTGTTTAATTCATGATGGTTTTTACTGTTAGCAGTTAGCAGGAGCCTTTCTGTGCTCTGCTGTCTTTAGCTTTGCTACCACAATGTGTTTTACACATTCTCATGAACCCACTGATCTCCCTGGTTTTGGGTCTCACTCTGGTTTTTGGGCTGGGCTCTGAGTACCATGGGCAGGATTTCTTTTGAGATCCTCCTCGTGGGAACTCTTGAGGGAATATTTGGCTTTTATAGAGCTCTTTTGAGGTGGACAAAATCAAACTTCCTCAGAAATGGTATAGGTTGATCAATAACAGAATCCTGGGATGATTTGGTTGGGAGGGAACTTAAAGCTCATCCAGTTCCATCCCCTGCCTTTGCTGTTCCAACATCTGTCCAACCTGGCCTTGGACACTTCCAGGGATGGGGCAGCCACAGCTTCTCTGGGAAACTTCTGCCAGGGTCTCACCGCCCTCACAGGGAAGAATTTCTTCCCAATATCCAATCTAAACCTGCTCTCTTCCAGTTTAACACATCATTTTCCATTGCTGGTAGTGTACAAAAAAGAAAAACCCATCGGACAAAAGATCTAAGTCACAGTTCAGGCATGAAAATATCCTGCATTTGGAGGGGAGGGGGAAATTCCCTCTTATCCAAAGAAGGTTCTGTTCTTCAAGGCTTAGAAATAACAATATTGAGGATTTTTCCTCTGTGTGAGCAGCAGCTGGACAAGAGTCTGTCAGGAAAAGGCATCAATTTAGCTGCTGATTCATCAGAAATTTTGCTATCTTGATGTCCTATCAGAGAAGGTGAAAGTGGGCAAATTGCTGGCCCAATACAGCCCTAAACTCCATTTCAACATGGAAGGAGTGTTCCCAGAAAAAAGTGATTTCTTCCCACAAAAATGGATATCTCAGCATAGCAGGAGCTTGGAGAATGAGAACTTCTGATATATAAAAACCTAATTGAAGTTGTCAGAAATCCCTGGAAGTGTCCAAGGCCAGGCTGGACAGGGCTTGGAAAGCCTGGTCTAGAGGAAGGTGTCCCTGCCCATGGCAGGAATGAGATGGGCTTTAATTTCCTTTGCAACCCAAACCATTCTGGGGCTCTGTGAAATGCTGCACTCCCAGTGTGCTGAGGCTCACGTCAGCATCGGGGATCCCACTCCCTCCTGCTCCAGCTGTGCACATCCTCATGTTTAGCTGGAAGTTTATAGGCCTTTGTCCACACCCCTGTAGTATTTAATGCCTGGAAAATCTTAACAACTCAAACTTCCCAACATCCTGAGAGGCATTGTCAGGAAAGCTTTGTCTAAATACTTTAATCTCTCTTCTTGCAGTAGAACTTTCACTTCCCTTGCACACATCCTTTATGTTTGTTGAACTTTTATTTATGGGTCTAACTTTTCTGAAACCCAAACAAAACAGTAATTTATCTACTTTATTTCTTTCAAAATGGTGTTCTCAAAGTACATCTTGCAGATAGATTGTCTTTCCCTCACAGCAAAGCCTCACAATGGGAGTCTAATAATTGCTCTTTTTCTAATTTCACTAAATGAGTTATAATTATTTTACGTCTGGTTTGTGGTTACGGAATAGTATTAACCTAAGCTCTAATTATAATATAGCTTTCAAAGAAATGTATGGACACTGAATTGATGGACTGCCAGCTTATGTAGGAGGATCACATAAAGCAGATATACAGCTGATGGTTTAAGGCACAGCACGTTAAAATTCAGGGGCACAACTTGGTCATGAATAAGTAACAGGGTGTAAATTCATTGACTATTTTTTTGTAGTGGATCAAACAGAGAAGGGCACGATTAATACTCATCAAAATGCATGTACAGTTGAAGTTATATGTGACTTGCACCCAATAGGATTGGGAGACTCAGGCAGAGCCTGGAACTCAGGTTATGGAATGGTAATGATGGATGTTTTACCTGTTTTCTTCCAGCTTGCCCTGTCTTGGAGCATTGTGAACGTTACTGCCACAAATTAACCCTTTTTCTTTCATGGATAAAGTGATTCTTTCAAACATCTCACAATTCCCTTATTGCCAGAGGTGGTTGAAGGTCAAAGTATTAAGAACTAAAATTTTTACAATCTCTGTCAGCTTTACAGAGCCTCTACCTGGCCCTGCCAATGTGAAGTCTGTTTGCAGATCTGCATTCCTGGAAGAATCTCCTCCCAGCTTCCCACACACACTCTGCTGCCTCCTCCATCCAGAGGGGACCTGTGGCTTGCTCATCCCAAAGTAGAAAATCAGACCTATTTGGGCATTTATCAGCTTTTCACTGGGAAGTTCAGCAGAGGGGTTATTTGGGCCTAAATCCCTGGAAGTGACCTTCAGGGTGGTTTTGCTTTAAGTATGAGAGGATTCATTGGACAACACTGACTTTTTGCTGGTCATCTGGAGCATCTGTTGGAGTCACCATCTCCAAAAATGTCCAAAACACCAGTAGAAGGGGGATTTTTGGTTTAGTGCAAGTGGTGATGATCAGCCAAAGTTGGACTTGATGGTCCTGGAGGTTTTTTCCAGCTTTAGTGAGTTGATGATTCCATCTTAACACAGCCAACAGAAGGATGCCTGACCACCCTCCAGCCCCCAAAACCAGGCACACCAGAAATAATTGACAATTTCCTCCCCCCAAAGGTGATCCTTCTCATTCAGGGCCCCTGACTATATCTGACACCCATTCATCCCAGACTGAGATTTTAGAAGTCGGGTGCAGACTTGGAGTTGAAAAGTGCTGTTTGAATGAGCTTCAGACTAAACAAATTAGATGTGTAAAACACACCTGGCTCTTATCTCCCTCACAGCTAAACCTTGGACTACGAGAACTAAATAAAACCTACGAGCCATTTCCTGGCCACTATGGGAGATTTCCCTTGAAGTTTATTTTTTAAGTCTCAGTGTCTGTTTCTTAATTACTTAAAGGTCCGTGGATTCGTTCTGTTGTATGAAATTTGATATAAATTGTTTACCAGACTTAAGGGGGCAAGGAGATTATGCACTTTCTTATTTTTAATATTTCTCTCTCCTATCTGCTGTGACCAGACAGAAATTTCAAGCAACAGTTCTTGGAAAACATATGGACACCAGCCTGGGAATTTGGTAAGGTAAGGCACCTTCCATGATGCCAGGATGTCTGGCTGCTGCTTCTGCTGAGCAGCTCTGCATCCTTCCTATTTGGAAATTATTCTATCTTAACCATTTTCCATTCAGTTTAGTTTGGCAATATATCCTTGTTCCTAAAGGTGTCTACACTTATTCCACTACAGAAAATATTTACTTTTCTAAAGGGCAGCTTAACCTTTGTTTAAATTTGAGGTGAGCAAAAGGGCATTGTAATTATCTGCTGTATTATGTGTCACATCTGAGTTACTGTGAAGGCTCAACATGCATTGCCCTTTATTAGGAAACTGCTTAACAGAACCCAATATAACCACAGGTTTTGCATCCAGCAAGAATTTTATTGAACCAAAGGCTTGTCCAGGAAACTCAGACTCTGAGAACATTCAAGTAGCAGAAAGCTGACCCAGGGGATGGGATAGAAATGGATGGTTTTTTAAGGCAACTGTAGCTGCTTTACTTTAAATATCTTGCAGTCAGGTAAAGGGGGAATGTGAGTCCAGTGTTTCCTGATACAGAGCTTCAGAGTGGAAGAGCTCCAGTAGTGATGGAGGTTTTACAGCTAAGGTGGATTCACGGGTATGTCCTGCTGCTTTCCCATAATATTCCCAAAACATAACTTCCCCATAACTCCCTTGAGAGGTAAGGAAGAAGAAATATTCAACATGGTTGTAAGTTATAACTAAAAGTTACTCAGGGTGCTCCAATCATGCTTCCAGGCAGGAGCAATGATTGTCCTGCAGAAAGGCAGTTCAGGGCTGCAGGAGGCAGCTCCAGCACTGTGGGCAGCAGGGATGGCTGTGGGACTCCTCCTCAGGCAGGGGAAATGCAATTCCCACAGGGAAAACTGAGATCACCCTCCAGTTTTGTTGCTGTTGATTTGTTGCAGTGTTTCTGGTCTAATCCTATTTCGTAGACTCATCACAGAATCCCAGAATGGTTTGGGCTGGAAGGGACCTTAAAGCTCATCCAGTCCCTCTCCTTTTTGTGAGATGTTGCATTCCACTCCAAAGCTGCTGCCTCTACCCTAATGGGAAGTTGTGATGTGATCAATAATGAATTCTAATCTCATTTGAGACAAAGACATCAATGCCTTTGCCACAGAACTTGTCTTTTAAGCAGAGCAAACAAACATTTAAGTATCCTTAGATTCCTGTGTCAGGTTACGGACTGAAAAATTTTCACCTGATAATGCTGTCCCCCAGGAAAAATGAGCATCAAAGAAATCTTCAGGAGCCACAACCCCACTGGGAATTTGTGTGAATTCACAAGCAGTACAGGAGTCAGCATTCAGTAATGCAAGTTACATTGTGATAAAGCAAAAAGGAAGTTCTTTAAACAGATAAAAGATATTACCAAAGAAAGACTCACATCCCTTTTCCAGGGAGGAGCCTTGTTTGAGTCAGTAACTGCTGCTGCTCTCCTGCAGAGATTCATGTGGATGCAGCTGGGATTATTTCAGAGAAGTAACTGGAATTTGGTCAAGGCAGGCAGGTGACTCCTTGGTTAGCTGGAAATGAAGTTCCTAATCTTGGATGACAGATGAGCTGCCCCTCCCAAAAAAAATCCATGTCCCAGCAGGAGCCCAGCTGCTCCAGCAGCAGAGATGCTCTGAAGAGCAGAGTGCAGGTAGACATCCAGTCAAGAAAGTTTGTGTGAATTTAAAATTAATGAAATTCAGCTGAACTTAATTTAAATCCAAGAAAGTTTGTGTGAACCTGTTACTTGGAAAATATCCCAGGAGCAGCTAATTGTGATGGACTGTGTGTAAATAACCAACACCTCCCAGGCTGTTCCCAAGATAAAGCACCACGGCTGGGAAGGGTTATTGCTTCATCCCATCACTCAGCTGGTTTTATATCTTCATGGCAAAGTAGCAAATCTATATGGATCTGGAGGAGCTTGATCCGTGGCATGCTCAGAGCATGGTTTTTGTATTTGTGTATATTTATGGTCACTCACTAAAGGAGCAGTGACCTCTTGATAGATTGATATAAACTACTTCAGATACAGTGGCACAAAGAAAATGACTTTGACAGTGAATCCACTTGTTAGTAGTGCTGGAGTTGTTGTGCAAGTACAGGAAATGAGAGGCCTTCAGCTTAAAAATCTGTCCTAAAAATCAGCCTGGCCACCAACATCCACCACTGCCCTGAGTAAAGTACAGTTTTCTATTGAGTCAGCCCTAACTTCCCAGTAAACAGAGTTCCTTTGTCTTTCACTCAACAAGTTCCTTTTAACAACATCCATTTATAAACATCAAAGAGAGCACAGAGGTGGTGGGGAGACAGCCAGGACTGGATTGCACAGACCCCTAAGGGTCAGGTGAGAGGATTGCTTGGTGCAAGGCTGATGTGAGCAAAGGGAAGCAGAGGGACATCTCTGTGACCTCGCAGCGGGGGCCAAGGCTTGGTTGGTGAAGGTGCCCTGCGGGGAGGCTGTGCTGGTGGAGCACCAGGGCTTTGTTGTTCTACAGATAACGTGATGGGCTCAGCTGGAAACGATGCCATTCCTTCCCCTTGCTGAGGATAAAGTCAGGGTTCTAAAAACACCAAAGGCTTTGAGAACATTTTTCGAAAGAGCTGCCTGAGACAGAAGTCTTGGATCAGGAGCCGTCTTGTAAAAATCCTGGGGAGTATTGTTAACCCTCGGAGCGTGTTTGGGGATATGTCAATCTTCCAGGGATACTGCTCCTGCCAGGAAATCATAATTTATTGAGGTCAGTGGGTTAATGGGCTGGACTATGTGCTACCAATTGGTAGACATAAAATATATTTAGTCCTGTGACAAACCTAAAAGTTTTTCAATAGAGGGAGGCTGGCAATAAAATGTGTGATGGGTTGTTCTATTATTTTTCTCCAAGAGCTTTTTTTTTCCTTCAAAGATAAAGGAAAAAGAGAGAAAGCTGATCTTTAAAATAAAATAATAAAGAAAAAGCTGGGTAGCTGTTATGTTGCAGATGTGCGTTTTATAGTTTAATATTTTTTGCGTGAAAAAGCAGTTGGGATTCTAAGCAGACATGATGTAGAGCAATTTAAAATTAATAGAGCACTTCAAATTTTTAGGAGCACTTTAAGTTAGAAGTGATCTTGGTTTTGGGCAGGCTCGGTGTAGAAAGATGTAAAATTATGCAAGAGTTCCAGATATACAAGAGCATACTGGCATAAAGGCAAACACTGGTTCAGCAGATTAGGACCAAACAGATTATTTAAAATTCAGCAAAACAAAAATCCAAACAACAAAATCTTACCCTTTTCTTTCAGTATAATTACTCAGCTTCCATTGTTCCATTACTTTAAATATCCAGTATGAGACGGAATGAAGAATCTCAGGTAAGAATACTGAGAATGAATATTAATGAAAAATGCAGAAATTCTGCTCTGGGCTTCGTGTCCTCCTGTGGGCTGAACATCCCTCCCAGGGGGATGCAGATTATGGATCAGCAGTGGAGGTATCTGCCTGCCTTTCCTAGGTGGAAGAGCTGGGTGAGGGACAAGGAGACAAGCTCGTTATTGAGTCTCTCCAAGGCCACAGGGGCAATACTGGGCTAATAAATTCTCTTTTAAAGTAAGTGAATTCTCCTGCTGCCTCATGCCCTCCCCTTAGCCTCACACTACCTTTTCTGGATGCTGAACAAATCCCCATTTTTTTTTTTCCCTCAGCAGAGATGTTTTCTGCACTTGGTCAAGTTGGACTGAGATTTTGGTTTGCTGTTTGCTTTGTGGGGGTGGATTTTTGTTTGTCTGTTTGTTTGTTTTGAAATTATTATTGCACCACCAGCAGCATCCAAACAGCAGGAAATAAATGGAAAAAGTGGAGATTTGAATGTAAAAAAATGTGGAGAGGTGGAGCTTAGGGGGCACGGGCTAGTGGTGGGTTTGGCGGTGCTGTGTTAACTGCTGGACTCGATGATCTTAGAGGGTTTTTCCAACCCTAATGATTCCATGATTCCATACAGGATTGCTCAGTGTGATTTGTGTGAAACTTCCCTGGAGCAGTCTGTGTTGCAGGAGTCAGGAGAAGAGGAATCTCCAGAGCTGGAAGATGCCTGGTTGGGGAGCAGGGCAGGGGAAGCCAACACAGACTAAAAGAGGATCTCCCTGGGTTCATGAAGGTTCTGAAAAAAGATCCAATGCTTGGTTTAATGCAGCATTTGATTAAATTGGGCCTGAATTGCCATTTGAATTAATTCCATCACTGCCTTGTCTGTCCAGATCAGTTGCTTCAGTACCAATATTCATTATGGTCCTCTCAAAACAGAGAAGCATCTGTCACCTGTCATGCATTTGGGGCTGGAGCTGTGGATCAGATGTAAAAAGCACTGAGAGAACCTCTCAGGCAGGTGGGTGCAGTCTGGGGGAGAGAAGCACTGACCATGCTTAACCTGGAGAAATGAAATAAGGGTAAAAATTTGCAAAAATGCCTCAGTTTTGCAAAAAGTGGGTGCTCTGTTTAACAGGAACATTTTTTTTCCTAATCCTTTCTTTACCAAGTAATGAACATAAAAGCATGAGCTTAATTTATGGTGCATTTATACAAAACAAATTATATTATAAATATAGAAATTTACAATTTCTATAAGGATAAAGCATTTAATGGGTTGGAAGCAGTTCTCTACCAGCTGGAGCACACAACAAATACCTGGATACACAGATTTTAGGCACTTTAAGCTTTTTATTGCATCAGAGAAATCAAGTAGCTTTGACTACTCCATCCCAAATAAGTTTATTCCTGCAGAATTCCTGTGAGTGATTTAGTGTGCAACCAGATATTTTGTCACTCCCAAGAAATTAATGTATTACATGTCTCTTCCATGCCTGTTTTGTTATCCTTTTGTATTGATTTGCATTCTTTGCCATTTTGATATTCACTTTTTTGTATTATTAACTGATGTGTTTTTGTGACAACACCTGGATGTTTGTGTCCCATTGGGTGGGGCTTGTTGTAAACGTGAAAATGAAAAATGGGATCCCTCCCTCCAAGTCCTGTTCCCTCTACATTTATTAGAGTTGCACACATTAAAATCTTGTAGAATTTTTCGGTGTCTGTCTGTACATACAGACACTCATGTCTACAACAGAGGAAAAAATCCTCTGTACTTTAACAGTTGTGCCAGCCAGCAATGTTTTATACAAATAAAATAAAACATGTAAAATTTAATAGAGAATATATACTTTTTTTTTTAATCTATCCCCAATATTTATGTATATGTGGTATGATTTCATGAGCTAAACTCTGGTGGATAATTTGAAAAAAAAAAACCTACGTGAAATGGCAAAGAAATTCTCCCAATGTGTTTTGTTTTATACGTGCAATATAAAGATATAACTTTGCATGTGCACACTTTGTTTTTCTAATTCATAATAATATGTACAAAAAGATTTTCAAAGCAAATGGTTTCAAATCAAAGACTTGGTTTATAGCTAAAGCAAGGAAGAGGGCAGAGATTCTCTGCTTCCATGTAAATGGGAAGTGTTTTATTACCCAAAGTCACACAAAAAATATGTTCTCCATCACAGACCTTGAAATGCCCAACTTCTTCCCCTTTCCTACACTCCAAAATGAATTGGTAAAAGTTGTGTGGAAAAACTTAAAGCAGAGTCAAGGAAACCAAGGAAAACCAAGGTCAGCCTTCCTGTGTGATGCAGAGAGGGGTCTGTCAAACTGGGGGTAACGGGAGATCTAAAGGGGTTTGAAAAAGAAATAATTATTGCAGGTGTCCCTTGCCTTCTGACACGAATCTCCTAATGAAAGCCAAGCCATTTAACCAGTGGTGGTTTATAGGACTGGAGTATTCCTCCATGAGCGGGGGGAGAAGAGCCCAGCAGCGAGGACGGGCTTCTCCTCTTTGCGCGATAACGCCCGCGCCCGCCCCGGGCCCGGCCCGAGGTACGCGGGAGCCGGGATTAGCTGAGAGCAGAAAAGGCTGATTTACAGAAACCACATGAGGAGCTCCTGAGCACAGCCCAGATAACAAAAATATTATCGCCGCTGTTTACAGCGAAGTCGGTCGGTTTACTTCTCGGAGTGCTTCATTATGTATAAAAGATGCCAGCGATAGGCTCGCAGTCAAAATAAACAGGCAGAAAGTGTTCCACGTACACAGTTTGGAGAGAACGGTTACTTTGCTATTTATTTAATAATTGACCATAAATGGAGTCAAAGTGCAAAGGGAAAAAAAAACCCTTAAAAAAAAAAAGCGGCGCACTAAGGGCTTTTTGAAAGATTGATAAATAATGTGGAATCTCAATTAGGCTTTAGAAGGAATGCAGATATTAAAAATTTGGTCAAGAATCTAATTAGCTGGAGGTAATTAAACAGTCTCACACGGGGTCATTAATCTTTTCCACAGACCTTTGATGTTTTGCACACTGTCTTCTAGTCATTAATAAAATTCATAACACTCCTCTTTGTGGTGGTTTATCATCGTGTTTTTCTCTGTAAGAGCATAGAGCAAGTGTCATTGTATCACAAGGGCCTTACTTTAGTTAATTTCTTTTTTTCTGCTTGTTAGACTTAACTCTTTCTTGGACCAGGCGTTGCCAATTTATGCCAGAAGTTTTAAGACAGGTTTTAAATCCTTGTTTTGCTGTTCCCCACGGCTTTCAAAGTCTGTACATTAAGAAATAAACTGTTCTGATGCCTCTGGTCAATTAACAAAGTTTTTTTCAACTCTCACTCCTCTGCCTGGTGCTCAATTTTGCAACCTGGTTCATTTATTATTCCCAGGAATGATAGAAAAAGTATTTTATTTTGCTTTCTTCCTTTACCTTCTCTTGATGGCAGGTCCCTTGGAGACATAACCTATAGCATGTGGTTAATTTTAGTGGCATAACCAGCGAGCTCCTGAGGATGGGGCTGTGACAGAAGTGAGGAATAATTACGAAAAAAAAAAAAAACCAAAAACCAAGTAAAATGGAAATTTGTTGAACGTGACTGATTTTATGTACAGTCTCAGTACAGTACTTCAATAATGCATTATCCTGACAGATTTCAAAGACAAACTGTGCTCAAGAATAGCTGAATTTAAAAGGCAAGAAAGCTACAAAGGAAGCCTTTGGAAGATAGAGAGATATGATTTCTATTACAAATATGAATATCCATACATATATGGCCCGTGTGCGTTGTGTATTTACAGCTGTTTGTATTACAAGACCCACATTTACGAGCTGTTACGTGGAGTTGTGTGAGCAAGTCTAAATAGAGGGAGATACAAAGGGTTTGCTAATGAAATGTTTGTGTCTGGACAGAGACATTTCGCATTTTGGGCGAGTTTATTTCTGAAACAGACAAATCCATTGTTTTGTGTAATTATTTGTGGCTTTTGCGTTCTGCTCAGGGCTGTTTCAGGCATTTGTTTGTGGCAAGAAGGTGTTGAGTCATTTCAGGGTGTAGACACTGAGGTAATACTCCAGGTAAGAGAGCAGAGATTGCAATAGCTCCTTAAAAATGTGCACCTTCCCTTTCTTAACAAGAAGGGAAAAGGTGCAAAACACTCCTTAAATACAATTATAAATGGCAACAACTCTAAATGTTGGTGGGGATCATTTTGGTGTTTTTATGACTGATTTGCACAGAAGATTTGTGCCTAAGAAATGGGTGATCTTATGGGCTGTTTTAAAAAGAAATCACGCTTGCTACTATTTCAGGAGTAAGAGGAATTAATGAGAGACAGGAATGAAAATCTCTGGGAGTTTACAGTCATCCAGAGCAATCACATTCTGAACTTGTGAGTGTTGTTTTGTTCATCTCTTCTGTCCTGCCCTTGCATATTTGTTTGATAAGTCTCTGTGACTACTTGTAGCTGCTGCCTTTTGCAGCATCTTCCATTAAGCTCACATCCAAAATGCAGCAGAAGTCTGCACAGACCAGGAAAAAAAAAATAAAAATAGAATGCACAGCTCCAAGGCTTTGGGTAAAAAATACGGTTTCTTTCCCAATTGAATTTTAAATATAAAATGTTATGTGTCATTTTCTCAGAGGAAGGAAGTGATTGCAGTTATTTTATTTCCACATTACTGAGCAAAAATGTTTCCCTCTAAAAATATCAACCCAACAGCAGAATATTTTGCAGTGATCCACTTAAAAGTGAGTGGGAGACGGCCAGCAAGGATTGTTCTCTTTTGTGTTTACTCGTAATATATAAACAAGTTCTGGCAGTCTTTTTTTTTTTTTTTTTTAATCCTGAAAACATGAGGAAGGCAATTTTCATGCTCTTTATTCAGATTGAAAAATTGCTCCTTTTTTTTCTGTTTAAGACAATTTTTATGGCTGGAAAACTGACAGACACCTTTAAAAGATGAAACGATGAAAACTGAGCAGTTGATAAGAGGAAGTCCTGCTAAAACTGTCATTTCTTTTTTTTTTCTTTTTTTTTCCCTTAATGCTCATGCATTTTCAGTGACTAATTAACTTTTCAAAAGGACTTCATCTTTAGTGATTTGACCTCACTTTCTTTTACAGTGGGAGCCACCCAGTAACCTCAGGAGTTCCACCAGGAAAACAAAGGGTGGGTGATTGTGTCCCTGTTACTTCCAAAATAAACAGGGAATAAAATCCCACAACAAGCAAACAAAATCCAGCAGAGTTCTGAGATCGTTAATGTTCAGCTTTTTAACACGAGAAATACACTGAAACATCCTAAATAGTCTATTAAAAAAAAAAAAAAAGGTTATTTCAATGATAATTTTAAAGTAAATTGCAGCTGTCACCTTGTGACCTTTTTCCAAGTGATGGTAATGAGATCCATAGGTGATTCCAGCTACTTAATAATAATGAGATTGATACAGGGAACACTCAGATTGGCAACAATTTGATAATTGTGTGAGCAGGAAGAACTAGCCCTCCCTGGTGGTTTGAAAACATAGCTGAGATTTGAGGAGCTGTACAGAGCTCTTATTTAATCTGAGCAATTCTATAATGATGTGAAAAGGTAAGTGTTTTTGATTTAGTGATGTCTATATTTCAAGAGACAAGATGTTGGTGATAAAGGAAGAGAAAATAAAGAAAGGCAAAAGATGAATGGCTGGTTTCTGGAGACATCTTTTGGCTTAATATCTAACACCATGTCTGTCTGTGTGCATTTCTCTCCGTTTTCCCACTAGGAAAGTAGAATACTAATTAGATTTTGATTACAGGCAGTTTTTAAAGCGTGGAAGGCACACTCACATTTTTGCTATTAAATTCTCCTTTAATAGCTGGACACCAGCCTTTGAATTTGATGTGCTATCAGGGCTGATCAGCTGGAAAGAAACCATGTACACGTTACTTAAGAACGTGTACTTCTTTTTTTTTTTTTTTTCCCTGTGATCAAAATTGCCTGGGAACTTTCTGATGATGAATAACAACCCCAATGAAACACTTATTTGGAAAACTGATATTTTTTTGGCATGGTCATGGCTTAAAGGTTAAGAGATGAGGATAAAATCCTTTGCTATATAAACCATAGAGTTTAAGCTTTGTATTTAAAGTTACTGTGGTCTGCATGGATGAAAAACTGTAAAGATAAGTGTTAAAGCATAAAATGCAACCTAGAAGTGCCCAGGGGTGAATAAAAGTTCAGAGAGACTCTGAATTCAGCACCTGACTGCAGACGTGGCAGGCTGGCCCTCTTCAATCACCTGGGTTCCCCTTTTGTCCTGCTGAGGAACCAGGAGAGATGGAGAGACCTGACGAGTCCTCAGCCCTCTCTGGAGCAGCAAATGTGATTGAATTTTGTTGATGTAGAATAAGAAATGTAAAAATATACATAGATATATAAAATTCCTGAGTACAGATGCAATTTTTTAATATTCTAAATCCATTTTAGATACCGCGCTTCCACTTCAAACTGGTTTTGGGGTGAAAAAATAAATGTAATCTTAAAAGAAGTGCTGCTGAATTTGCATTTATCAGGGTGAAATTTATCAGTTTAGAAAGCAGTCCAAAATGCTGAAAGCATTTATTTTGTACACATGGACTGTATTAGACATCTTTTAACTTTAGGGAGAAATGTTGGGGAAAAAAAATGATGGAGGAGCTTTTGGTGTAGTTGCGATAACTTTATAGAAATGTGATTATTTTATGGCAATAAGCTGTTGGGAAATGTGCACTGTGGCTGGGAAAAGTAATTAGCCAATGGATGACTTAATAGGAGCCTCAATTTTAAAGGATTTGAATTTACTTAAAAATTTTATTTTTTAAAATAAATCTAAAAATTCATTTTAAACTGAATTTTCAAGGACTGCATTGTCTAACAGCAACTGACCTGAGTCAGATCCCATCTTTAGGAGGAAAGCAGCTCCTCGATAGTGGGAGTTAAAAAAACCTCCAGCAAAAAGTTTCCCTGGGAAGTCTATAAATATCAATTAGGATGTCCATTAGATCGCATCAAATATTTCCTTGCACTCATTTGACTCTTCCCCGGGCTGAGCTCCGTGCTGGTTTCACACATCCCTGCATGGAAGCTCCTCTCTGAGAGATGAGGAGACAAAGGTGTAAATCTTTCTGGGGTTCAGTGCCACCTCCAGCTCCCCAGTTAACCGTAAGGTCATCCCACAACCAGCTGGGCAGGGAGGAAACGCGGGGCTCTGGAGCCATTATATCATTTCCTCCTCGGTTTCCTCTCAGCTCCTTCTGCCAGAAAATGGCTAATAATGGGCTATTTGCATAGGGCAGGAGGAGAAGGCAGGCTGGAGATGGGCTTTAGTGCTGAATTTCCTGCTCAATGTAGTTATAAAAAGCGGACTAAAGAGGGCAGGAGATGCTCTATTTAAAAAAGAAACGCAGGCGAGCAGACAGTAAAACTCTACGGGGAAACAATAATATATATTTCAGTATATAATAAAGTGATTTATTTTCAATAAAGTCTGTAAAACTGCTTTAGTTACTTTGACACCTTGATTAACTGGAGTTTCAAAGATATTTGTGTGCGTGTGAACCTTCTTCATACCAACAGTCCCGAATACTTTATTGCCTCTGCTATTGAATATGTATGTTTTAAAAGCATTTGCTACACTGTAGTTTTACTGGATGTCAGGGACAAAATAGATTAATATTAGACCTCAGCCAGAAAGCATTTCTGTGGCAGCACATGAAATGTAGCACTCTCCACTGCTGACGCTCTCCCTGACTTATTCCTGGGGATGCTTTATCCGGAGCTACGGGCTCCGGGAGAGATTTATTTCCTCTAAAATCACTGATTACCATTATAAAACCCTAAAAAGTTTGCAGCCGTTGAGGAAATTTCAGAGCTGGCCGTAGCAGGAATAAAAGGATTAGGAAAGGGAGGATGCATTGTGTGGGCACAGTCAGAGGGATCCTTCGATGGGCTCTGCTTTAGGGAGTGGAAAACTTTATCCCTCGTCCCCTGCACCCCACAAAGCAGAGCAGGGCTGACAGAGAGGTTATGTTGCACCTCCCAAAGGTCCCAGAGTTTTTTCCTAAAGCCTCTCTGGAGGATTTTGGGGGATTTCAATGCACATGACCTCACACCCAAAGGATGTGCAGCAAATACTTTCTCTTGCACTGGGGAATGGCGGGGAGAGCTTACATCAGGAGGAAATCCTAGCATTGAGAAAGGCTTTTTTTTCCTCTTTCCTTCTCACATGTGGGCTCTGTGAGAGCCTGTGCTTCCAGAGGGTGGAGGAGTCTGTGGGAAAGGGCTTTCTTGATGCCTTCAGAGGCCACCTAAAAACAGAGCCCAGACAGGAGTAAGGGAATAAAGGTGGGGATTTATTGGAAAGGCCTCCAAAGGTACCCCTGGGGAGCCAGAGGTGCTGCCCAGATGGGCCCCGAGATGGACCCTGAGAGGCCACGAGTTCTTCCCACTTTTATAGCTTTGGTTCATTTGCATCTCAGGGTTCATTCTCCAATTAAAGCTGCAGTTAATGATGGAATTGCCCTCAGCTTGCCCCCCTCTCAGAGGCTTTTGGTTGATACTTTTTGGGCCCAGTTTGGGCTGGGTGTCCTTGGAGAGCAGCCCCGGAGAGGCTTTGCTGTGTGTGCCCAGCACAGAGAGCAGCACTGAACAGGGAACAGGCAACTCCAGAGTCACACACTGGGCACTGCAGGGCTTGGAAAATATAAAAATGAAAACCGAAGGCATTGCTTTCCTGCCTTCTCCCACCTGGCACGGGGGGGCAGCCCAGGTGCAGAACTTATTTCATGCCAAGCATCCTTGGGTTCGTGCTGGATGCAAATGGCATTGCAGGGATGTGGGAGACATGGAAATCACCCTGTCAGGTGTTCCCTTTTGGCTCTTTTGGAGCCCATTTCTCTATACAAACACAAGGGTAGAGAGAACACATAATCCTGGAAAGGTTTGGGTTGAAAGGGGCTTTAAAATCCATCCCATTCCACCCCTACCACAGGCAGGGACACCTCCCACTGTCCCAGGCTGCTCCCAGCCCCAATGTCCAGCCTGGCCTTGGACACCTCCAGGGATCCAGGGGCAGCCACAGCTGCTCTGGGCACCCTGTGCCAGGGCCTGCCCACCCTCCCAGCCAGGAATTCCTTCCCAATCTCCCATCCAGCCCTGCCCTCTGGGACTGGGAAGCCATTCCCTGTGTCCTGTCCCTCCAGCCCTTGTCCCGAGTCCCTCTCCAGCTCTCCTGGAGCCCCTTCAGACCCTGCAAGGGGCTCTGAGCTCTCCCTGGAGCCTTCTCTGCCCTTCTCCAGGCTGAACAGCTCCTATTTTTCTGAAAAGGGTGGTTCTGGCAGGACTGAAGGGCACTCAGCTGGGTCCAGACCCCACTAAAACCTGAGTCTCTCCACATTCCTGTGCCTAAATAATACAGAATCTTTCCAGGAATTTTCTGCTGCTGGATCTGACCAAGTAACACACCAGCATGAATTCGAATTCTGCTGTTAAATACAGTTCTAGTTTGATTTATTTTGTCCACCCTGTGTATAGTCATTGGCTGTATCTTACTAGAGAAAAAGTATAGGATGAATTCTTTTTGTATCTGCTTAATTTCTGCATGATTTATATATAAATAATTACTGTTAAACGGTAACAAAACACACAAGAAATTTAATAATAAAGGTTGTATTTCTTTTCTTCTGGGAGAAGAAGTGGGATTTATTTTAAAATGATTCAAACCCCAACACCTTCAAGAATGTTGAAAATTCGCTGTCCTGTGTATATTGACAAGCTGAGTGGTTTGTTTCTGCATAAATACACCAGAAGGTTGTTGCTGTTGTTGGTTAAGTGCTTCCAGTGTGTTCATCTCAGACAGTATTAACAAGGAATAAACAAGACCTCACTGAAGGTTTAGAGAACCAGCAGTATTTATGTGTTCAGAGCTCATTTTAAATAAAGACCCTCTTTTGGGGATGTCAGAAGGACAGAAAATCAGGACCACAGGTTTTCCCTGTTTAACAATGTTGTTTTTTTGGTTTTTTTTAGCTCCTAAAGCTTTTTAGGTTATTCCAGCCCCGAGTATGTCAGTCCAGAGAATGAACCAAACAGTAAAAGCCATGTTCTTGGAGCACAGAAAGATTAGGAGCTGGTTTGGGCAAGAAAGCCCAAGAGTAAACAAAGGTTGCATGATTCCCTTGGGAAAACACTGAATTCCATGGCATGTGTTAAATGTTCCTGCAAATCTCACGGTGCTGGTTTGAATTTCATATGCTCTGTGACACTTTGGTTAATGTATCACCACATAAAGCTGAGAGGGGAGAGACACCAAAACTGTACAGACAACTATGCATAAAAAGAGCATTAATAACTTCCTGGACTTTTTTCTAAGGTTGGTGATAATTTACTCCACAAAATTAAAGCTTTTTTTTTTTTTTTTTAAGTTGTCAGAATGCTAAAATGAAAAGTATGCAAAATTATTCCAGTCTGAGATGTAAATTATGCTGCCAGAAGGAAGCGTGATGTGTGTAATGGAAGAATTAGGTCTCTTAGACTAAAGCAGGTTCTGGTAAATCATAAAATACGTAAAGAGTCTGTGGCCAATCCTGAATTTGCTAAAATGAATATAAATGTGAGGAGCATCTGATGGTGTGAAAAATTCTGCTGTGGAAGTTGGGCATTTCCATGGATAGACAATTCCCAGCAGCACAGAGACACAGGACCTTGGGACCAGAACTGGCCAGGGGGTCCACATTTAACTCTGACAGATTTTTACTCTTTTGCCACTATTTGCTCATGTCCAGCCCTGGCACAGCTGCTCAGGGCAGGGGTGGAGTCCCCATTTCTGGAGGGATTTCAAAGCCAGGTGGGTGTGGCACCTGGGGACACAGGGCAGTGCTGGCCTTGGCAGCACTGGGGAATGGTTGGACCATTGATGCCTTAGGTTTTCATTTTTATATTTTCCAAGCCCTGCAGTGCCCAGTGTGTAACTCTGGAGTTTCCTGTTCCCTGTTCAGTGCTGCTCTCTGTGCTGGGCACACACAGCAAAGCCTCTCCGGGGCTGCTCTCCAAGGACACCCAGCCCAAACTGGGCCCAAAAAGGATCAACCAAAGAGCCTCTGAGAGGGGGGCAAGCTGAGGGCAATTCCATCATTAACTGCAGCTTTAATTGGAGAATGAACCCTGAGATGCAAATGAACCAAAGCTATAAAAGTGGGAAGAACTCGTGGCCTCTCAGGGTCCATCTCGGGGCCCATCTGGGCAGCACCTCTGGCTCCCCAGGGGTACCTTTGGAGGCCTTTCCAATAAATCCCCACCTTTATTCCCTTTACTCCTGTCTGGGCTCTGTTTTTAGGTGGCCTCTGAAGGCATCACCATCATAAATCCTAATCCAGGTTCTCGGGCTCTGACCACCACCAGGAAATCCCTGTCCACCACCTGAATGATGCACAGGAGACATTTCCCTCTTTTCCCTGGGGAAATGGCAACCAGGAAGTTTTTTTAACTTTTGTAGCAAAACACAGTAAAGCTCAAGCTTCTCTTACCAGGCATTGAATAAATTCTTTTAGTCTGTGTTTATATCTGTGACATGTATATATACACAGACAAACCTACAGAATCTAACTCTGAACTTTCCTTCATTTGCTTTCCCCAGAGGCTCTGGAGAGTTCACTTGCCCTCCTCAAGGATTTTCTCAGATTCGAGTTGAGTTCACCTCTCGCATATTTGTAAACTGAAAAATAAAGTTACTGTGGAGCCTGTTTGACAAACTCCTTTTGTTAGTGGCTTATAAAGTTTATTTCCAAGAAATGAAGACATGGCAGTGTTTATGCCCACAGACTGAAGCCAAGTTTCCTTCTTTTCTTTGGCATATAGAAGCTCAGGTTTGGTATCCTCAGGATGCATAAATCATGCAGGTTTGACCAGAAAGCTCTAAAGAATTGGCACCCATACCTACCATTCGTGGATGATTTCAGTTTACTGTCATATCTTCTCGAAGCTTAATCTCTGACACAGCTTTTGAAGCCTCAAGGTGTTAAAATTTGCTTTCTGTTTCTCCAGGAAGACAGAACCTTGCTTGGATGGCAGGAGCAGGCAGCTGGGTGAAGCATCATCTCTCTTACCCAACTCAGCTTTCCTTTGCACCCCTTTCCTATTTGGAAGTGGCCAGTGTAGAATTCTTTTAAAAGGAAAATGCTGGTTTGTCTTCTTTGTCCAAAATGCTTTCCCAATTTTTGTAGTATTATGCAGTGCAGCCCATTTTTAGCATCCATGGCAGAGCACCCACGGTGGGTCTCATTTGCTGTTTTTCTAGAAGAATTTGAGCTTCTTAAATCTCATATTCTCAGATTTCTTCCTCTGCAGCATTTTTGACACACAGCAGGTCCCTCATTTCAGGGCTGGCCCATCCCTTCTTAATCACTGTTCAGAGTAGCTTCATCCAGGTGATATTTTCAAATTGTTTTGTGGAGCAGGACAGGGATGATGCATTTTCCCTCTGCATTCCTTATGTACTGTCTAGATTGTGCACTGAGGCTGATAGATATCAGAAATAATAAATACTTTTATTTATTTGTTTATTCTGTAATTTACAATTACAGAAATTCATATACAGTTATACAGATTATAAATTTATGCAGGTAATTCTTTTTATTTAACCTTTTTTTTCTCTCTCACCTGAATACACAGTGCAAATGTTTGCTGTGAACTGCATTAGGAAAGGCCTGGAAAGAAGTGGTCAGACAAACAAATGCTGCATCATTACAAGTATCAGGGTACAAAGGTAAAACTGGCCACAGTTCTTAAAATCAAAACACTGGGTTTTTTAGTTTTGATGTTCTTTTGGCAGCCTGTGGGTGAGAGAAGGGCAGAGGCAGGCAGACAGGGAAAAGAGAAAGGGTCTAATTGATGCAGTCCTTCTCGGGTTCAAACTCATTGTAATTAAGTGTTAATTTTTCTTAAATTAGAAATTATTAAAAACCTGTGGCCAGGGTTGTAATGTGAGCTGATCCGAAGAGGAGGCTTTGCTTTGGAGCCACTGTGGAATGAATTGCAATCTGAACAAAGTAAATGGCTTGTAAATACATCGAGTAATTGGGTATTAATGGAAGCTGTTGTGCACACACTGCACAGGCCCCTCTGTAGCTGCAAAATTGGACTGTCATTCACAGGCCTGATTACAGGAACCTGGCTTTAAAAAGTCCATAAAGAGTGGGAAACTCATGGTTCAGAGCACAAGCCAGGAGAGAGGCAGGTCAAGACTATTTTTCTCTAGGCAAACTATTCCATAATAGCTCATTTCAAGGCTTTGGGTTCTCTCTAGGAAACACCCAGCAGTGGTCATTGTCAGAGAGGAGATGCAGCTCTGACCTGGTGCTGTTGTACCCTTGGCATTTTGTGAGAGGGTTTCACAAGACTTCCTCATTATAGAGGAGAAATTGCTAAATAGATTTTAAGTTAAAGCAGACAAATACCTAGACAGCCTACAACATAATAGGGGAAAGATCAAATTCTCCCCTTGCTTGAATTCAAGCAGCTCATTAGCATTAATAGGGCTGCATGTGTAACTGATAGTAACATTTGGTTAGTAAACCTGGAAGGACTTTGGCTTAAAAACAGATTTTTATGTACAGGCCAGGGGAAAAAACCAGCTGAAACTGATAAAATGCAATTTATACCACCATAACAACAGTGCCTAGGAGTAAGATGTTGGGATTTTTCCCCCTTCAAGTGGGTAAAGATTGTTCCCAGACTGAAGCCTTCATCACAAGCCAACTTTTAACTGCAAGAGAAATGTCTGAACTGGTGAGTTAAGCCTTGCAGAACTTTTTTTTTTTTTTTTGATGTTGAAAACATTGCTGTGAAGTCATGTGGTGCAAAAACCACCGTGGCAAGCAGGGGCTTTGTCAGTGTGGTGTCTGCAAAATTGGGAAGTGGGGTCATTTCTGTTGTAGTTTAACTTTCCTCTTCAATATATTTTGGAGTATTGGGGGTTTCACTGCAGGAAGGTGTCAGACCTTATGTATTACCTCCATAAACAGGAAAGTCTCAGTTTTAACTCTGCACTCCTACAAGTGTTTTACGGAGGTTTAGATCACATATTAGGAAAAAATTCTTCACTGAAAGGGTTGTCAGACACAAAAGAGATGACGAGGGAAGTGGTGGAGTCCCCATTCCAGGAGGGGTTTCAAAGCCATCTGGATGTGGCACTTGGGGACATGGATTAGGGGTGGCCCTGGCAGTGCTGGGAGTTGGATTTGAAGGTCTCAGAGGACTTTTCCAACCTAAATGATTCCACGTCGTTCACAAAAATATCAATGTTTTTGTGAAGAAATTTTGGGATCATCCTTTTGTGCTTCCACTTCAAACACAAACATGAGATTGCCATTTTCACCTCATGGCAGTTCTGGTCAGAAATATTTCCATTCATGGCTGGAGGAGTCACCGTTTGAAATTCCAGAAGTGGTGTGCAATGACAGAGTAGAGAAACTGCAACCAAAGAACTGTAGGTCCAAAAATACACTTTTATTCCAGATCATGAGGCTCAAAACCAGTGAAGATTTGTCTCTCTCAGCTTTGTGCACTCCCAAACACAATTTTATGGCTCTTTCAACCCAGGTTTTGCAGGCTTGCTGCACCTAGAGGAAAAAAAAAAGGTTTGATGACATAAAAAACATTCAGTATCTGCTTTACACAGTAACAGACAGGGGTGAGGCTGCTCCGTGCTGCACTTCCACACTGAAGGTTTTTAATTACTGCTGCTCTGGTGGCAGCTTGGGTGAGACACATCCCTCACATTCCCAAATATCGCTCCCATCAGAGATCAAACCCCTCATGGACAAAACCAGATAGAATCCATGGCCCTCAGAAGAGTCTCCCAGAGTCCCCCATTGCCCACCAGAAATTCAGAGCTTGGCCAGGTCACTGAAAATCAAGTGCAGGACTTGGCAGCACCTTCCAATACTCAGATATGACACTTATTCAAAACCTGTCAATGCCCAGCACAGGGTGTTATCAGTGCCACCCAATCAGCTGCCTGAAAAAGTCACAAAATCTCAGTTAAAACAAAGAAAATGGCATGTTGTTTTGTGGTTTTTTTTTTCCCTGTGAGCAATAAATCCAGGTACTCCAGCAAAGCAAGATAACTCAAGCTGATGAATAAATAATACCCAGGGATGAATAATTTAAATGTAGTGTCAGATGCCTTGAACAATCTTTATCCTTGAAACAATAAGATGTGACCATGTGCAGTTTGTGTGCCAGACAGAGAGGGTGGAGGATTAAAACCCTGATTTGGAGAGCTGCACTCTCCAATTCCAGAAGATGTTGAGCAACATCCCACGCAGCACTTTTCAAGAAGCAAGAGCACAAAACTCCTGCCCTGAAGCTTGGGAAGGGCAGGTGGGTTTTTCCCAGGTTGTTGTGCTTTCCCTCAGCTGCTGGGGATGGAGGAAAATGCTGGTAGGTGAAGCTGATTTAGGTATTTCAGCCATGCAGGGAATTTTGGAGACAGAAATTGCAGCTGACACGCAAGTGGGAAAGAGTTTTTCCAGGTTTTTCTCCTTAAAAGAGAAATGGAGAAGTTTCAGAAGGCCAAGGAGCCTTTAGCCACTCTTTGCTTTATTTAATGTTGTTCCTCCATGGGGTTTTGCTAATTGAACACCCAGGCTCAGGGAGCCTTCCTGCAAAATGACTTCCTTGGGTCTGTGGTGCCCTTGCTGCTCTCCAGAGCTGCCACCACCACCACGGGCAGGTGGCTCCTCCAACATGTCCTGGTGTCCTTGGTAAGTCTTGTGCTAAGGGGTGGCTTTGGATAAATGTGGGCAATTTGGTGTCATTCGGGAAAAGGAGAGAAAAAAGAAGCACTCTCATGATTTTTGTAATCTGGTTTATTTCTTGTGAACTCTGTTTTACTTCAAAAGTTGTGATTTGGTTTGTTGGTTTGGGTTTTTGGTTTTTTTTTACTATAAATGGAGGATCTTTAGAAAATTCCCACCAGGAAAATACTTCTCCCTTGATTATGCACATTGCTCTTCACCTCATCTTCACCCAAAAGGGTTTTTAGCCTGTCTTGAGTAATTCCAGACTGAAGCTTTTCACTCTAGGAAGATACCTGTGAACTAAAAAACTGTTGTAGTGAAGGAAATTCAAGGTGTATTGTCCTGCAAAAGAGTTTATTTCTGAAATTAATGTGAGAAAATGGGAACATTAAGGTTTCCTTTAACCTGGTGTAGTCTGGAGTAAAAACATGGTTCTGCTTTTATGAAATTAAGGATTTTGGCAAACATTATCTCTGGGCTTTGGTTTGGGGTGTTAATGAAAGACTTGGGAAGGAGAAATATTTCATGTCTAGTGAGGATAAACACTTTGCTGAGGTGCTTGTGCTGAAGGAGGTTAAAGTGAAAATATACCTCGTGCCACAACTCCAGTGAGCATAAATCAAAATTAAACAGGGTTTGGGGATTTTTCAGTTCGCTTTCCCCATGCAGATTGAAACACCTCCTGAGTAATTTTTACCACTGGCAATTTACCAGGCTTATAGTAGTAGTTAAAATCTTATTATTAGCATAAATAATGTTGCATTGTTGTTGTCGTGATGCCTACTAAGGTGTCCTGAGCTGTGATAATATTTTCAATACTCTGCAGGTTACAAAAGCACCCATCTCATCAAAAATCCCATCACCTGCATGATGGGATTAGGCTAGAAAGTGGAAAACTGCCTTTTTTTCCAGCTTAAACTTGGATTTTGTTTCCTCCTTGTTTCTCCATCTTGTGATACAGAAAAAAATCCGGATTTTGTGACAAGGCCACCAAAGTTAATTCAAACCAGAGAAATGTCACTGTTCATTGATATACAAATACGAAAATGAAAAGTTAGCCTAAACCCAGCATGTTTTTTCTTTCTTTTTTTTTTTCTTATATTGCCACAAAATCAAAGACTTCTGGATCAAGATTTGTGTGGAAAAGTAAGATTTAAATTTTAAAAGAACATATGTAGAGTGTGTATGACAGCATAGAGTTAGGGGAAAAAGAGATTGTAAACTTCAGAGGAGAGTGGAAGTGCTCCTGAAATTGGAGTTGCTGGATTTTTATCAGGTGAAATCCAATGCCAGTCAAGTTTCAGTTCTCTGAGTCCAAAGTTGCAGAGTTTTCTCCTTTAGAGGGTCACACCCAAATGTGCTCCTTGATTTCTTCCTGTGACACTGAAACTCAGGACGTAACCTGCTTGGCCAACAAACTGGTGTTCAATTAATCCTCGTTAATGAAACAATTTTAATTCACAATGTGACACAGAGTTGGCACCATTTGTGTGGGAGAAAAAAGTGTGGTGTGATGCCTTTTTTTTTTTTTTAACTTCTGCAAAAATTGTGAATTAAAATTCTCCGTGGGTAATTATGAAGTGGCTGAGAACACAGAAACTTTAGTGGAATTGTGTGTGCCTTGGGGCTCTTTTCCTTCACTGAAGATCCAAGGATTCCTTGATGCACCAGTTGTATTATCTCAGATCACAGTTGTTATTGGAGACCTAACCCAGTGATTCATCAGGGCTCCAAAACGAGCCCTTCTCCTCAGCTTTAGTGAAGCAAAATGCCAAAATTAAG
This sequence comes from Rhipidura dahli, assembly GCA_013399225.1. Classification (NCBI taxonomy): domain Eukaryota; kingdom Metazoa; phylum Chordata; class Aves; order Passeriformes; family Rhipiduridae; genus Rhipidura; species Rhipidura dahli. Next base: position 372,866 of record VXAC01002585.1, on the reverse strand, counting down.
CACCCAAGACAAAAAAAAACTTGAGAAAGTCACACAAGGAGAGAACTCATGAGCAGGTTTTGTTCTATGGCGGTTCTATTTCAGGGACTAATTTACTGTTTCCTTCTTTTAAGGAAAATTAAGAGTTCCTGTATCAGTAATTTCTCTTTAGCTTCTATGTCTTCTTTAAATTTATCTCCTTCTTTGTGGCAGTGGTTTGAGTTTTGATGGAGGGATGGTGTCAGAGGATTGTTTCAGTGATATTTAATTCAGAATGAGGATTTTCCATGGAATTTAGCACAAACACTCAGAGTAGGAATGTATTTAGGCTGAAAGGACCTGCCCAGGCTCACAATCTCCAAGGTGGGATCCTGGCAGGGATGGACAGACCCTCAAAACCACTGGAACATTCCCTGGCTACGTCTAAAACACCCAAACCAGCCCAAAACCTTCCTCCCTTCCCTGTTCTCCCTCTCAAACTCAAGGTCTTGTATTTTAAATATTAAAACAGCACAGAGAGGTAAATCTTCTAAACAACACAAGGAGAATTAAACAGGCAACTTCTCTGGGTAATAACAGAAAGTTTTGCAGCTAATTCTCTCCCCATACTGTGCAGAAAATGAATCCCATAAAACACAAATAACTTCTCCCCGAGCACCTGTAGCTTCTTGCTAATATTTAAAATTTATTTACATTTCATTTAAATAAATTTTGAGATTGCAGCATGGGCCCTGCGTGCTTGCATGTCCATTCTGCTCCTGGAGAAGGAGTGGCTGTGTAATAAAGTGCAAAGGTAAATAATAAATCACTTTTGTCTTGAAATGTTGAAGGTCTCTCCTGCAGTCTGCTCACTGCTTCAGTCAGGGATTGTTAAAAACAAGAGTTTAAGGGCAGCTGAAAATAATCCTAATAGTGCAAGTTTGAAGTCAAAGAGCAAAAACCTGGAACATGATGTAAGTGGGTTTGGTATTGTTTTAAGAGGTGCAAATACAAAATCCTTAAATCCAGGTCTTCTTAATGAACTTTTGTGGGTTTCTTGTGTTGTTACCCATTGGATTCCATTTTGTGCTTGACTGTCCCAAGATTAGGGCTGTACAGAGATGCTGAGCAGTTCACGTGATTCCATCTCACTGCCAGTGTCAGGTGAGTCAAGCTCTTCAAGGAAGGGCAGTGCTAAAAACATCTCCAGTGTTTCCAAAGAGTTTATTTCTTAATTCGTTGATTTAAATTTATTCTGTACCAAAAATCTGTGCTGTGAAGGTCAGGAGGGAACAGGAGCAGAGGGAAGACCATTATCCTTTACAGCTCCTTTTCAGTATCCAAGTGTCTGGGAAAACTTTTTAGCTCTGTGTCTACTTCTTGCATTTATTTCCAAATTTCATTTGGAAATGAGGGAATCTTGTAGCTTCTTTTTCTTTACTTAACTTTTCTTTAAGAAAAATCTCATGATAGGCATTAAACCCCATCCCTGGAAGTGTTCAAGGCCATGGATGGGGCTTGGAGCAACCTGGGATAGTGGAAAGTGTCCCTGCCCATGGCAGGGGATGAGACTGGATGAGCTTTAAGGTCCCTTCCCACCCAAATTATTCTGTGATTTCATTTACCTGTCAGTAAAGTCTGCGCAAATAATGCACAGAACAATCCAATAAATAAATAAATCTCTGAGGTTTGCGTTCCCAGCACACCAGTGCTGTTTACACGAAGTGATAAAATGGCTTGTGGCATTACAGGCTCAGTTTTAATCTTGCCCAGGGTAAGGTAGGCTCGTGCTATTTTATTTGACCCTTCTTTTATGTTGCCCTCAGTGCTCTGGTACAGAACCAACCCAATCTAATTCAATTCACCACTACTTTACCCTTCAGTCAGAGCAAACCTACAGTGAGCACACAAAGGCCACTGTGATGGTATCTTCTTTGATCTTCAGCTTGCTCAATCTACTTCCTACTGTGCTGGCTCACAATTTCATTTTAATAGTTAAGTAGTTTGGACATCATTAAAAGAACTGTGTCTGGAGGCAGTGATATGGCACTGATCAGTTTGTCAAGTAATTCCATTAAAAATAGTTCACAGTTCTGTCCTGATATGATGTAGAGAAAACGTCTCATTAAAAACAACTTTTGTAAAATACTTTCACCCATTTCAACTTAAAAAAAAATGAGGATAATTTCTGGAGACTCGCTCTTTCCAGTCTAATACATCATCTTCTTTTAATCTCCACTACTTCCTGCCTTTTTTTTTTTTCCTAGCAATTATTAATAATTTTGTTGCTCTGCCTAATTTTCATAAGTGGGCTCAAATATATTTTTGGAAGCTCTGCTAACGATGGCCCGGGTGATGATTTGGGCTAAATGCCTGTTCAGCATGAAAGTGGGGTCAAACATCAGCCTCCCAGCCCTGGGCAAGATGAAACCCCATTCCTTCCAAACTGGGTAAATTCCATGTGCTCTGCAGCCTCAGTCCATGGCTGTGTCCATGAAAGGAGCCAGTTATGAGTCTGACAATGAATTAATCCCAGAATTGCTCTCAATCCATGTCCCATCCACCACCTCAATCCCTTCAACTCCCCAAGCTTCTTTCTCCAAGCTCTGCAAAATTTCTTGTGTACTCATACTTGGAACTCACTTCAAAATTCACCTAAATGTTCTCAACCTAAAGCTTTTCTTTATATTGTTTGATTTTTCCAAGTGATCTTCCTTTCTCTCAGCCCTTATCTGAGTGGCAACAAGGTGGTAATGTGCTGGTGAATTATTACTCTTCATGCCTGAGGTTTGGAGAAGTCAACCTGGAGATAGTGACCTGTTTCTACACTTCATTTGGCCTGATTTGAGGCAAATCCTACAATTTCTTTCTGAAATATTGAGAGATCTCTTACCCTTTACACATTCTGGGTTGAAGGGTGGGTTGTTTGCTTGGCCTTTTTAAATCTAGAAAATTTGGTGAGTCAGCTCCACTCTCGATGTTTGTGTTCCTTAAAAACAGCCACGTTCTCAACGCGCTGCGCAGGGAAACTGAGCAAGTAATTTTTGATAATTTGTGCAATGAGAAGGCCAAAAACTAGTTCCAAAATGCAGATTATTGCCCCTGGGGCTGAGGAGCTGCTGGACTCCAGCAGCACAGGCGGGATGAGATGCTGGCTGACGTGAGGAGGTGGAGGAGTTCCCTGTCTCCTAAGAGCAGGAGCAGCCGGCTTCCATCCCTGTGGAGAGAGGAGAGGAGCAGAAGGGGACACAAAGTAGCTCCAAAGCAATTTTGCCTTAAGATGTGTCACTCTGCTTTATGTTTCTGCATTTGCATTGGGACCTAAACCTGTCTTTTGCATTAGCTGAGGGTTTCAGACAGGGGCGTTTCGCTGTGCTGGCAGTGAAAAAGGTGATGTGTAGGCACTGGTGTTTCATGTTCAGGAGGTTTTTATCTGGGCTGAGCTTAACACATCAGGTGTAGGCCAAAATTTAATCTGTATTTTATAGAAACCAGAGTGATAAGACTAATTTTTACCTGGTAGACACCTATAACTGGGTGCATACTTTCAGTATTTTAATCTGAGCTCCTTTGAAGACAAACTGCTGTCAGTGCTGCCCACGTGAGTATTGAAGTTTGGTTTTGATGGAATTAAAATCAGTTTAATCTCTCCATCCACGTTCTCTGATGGAGCTGGCTTTTTCAGCTAGAAAACAAGAGATTTGAAAGAGTTTAATAAAGTAGGAGCAATTTACGTCCAGCAAAGCCCAGAGAACGAATAGATGTTAAAACAAATGGAAGAACGGTATCAAAAGTGCTGGTCTACAGTGCTGGGTTTGTTGTTTTAAAAAATCCTTTTAAAAATTCCTTTAAATTTTTTTTCTAGATACTCAGCTTTATAATTCTGATCTGTTTGAGCAGGTATGCTCCACCTCCAAGGATAGGATATAATTTTCAATGCATAAAGAAACGTGGCTCTCCAATTTCCCACCCTGAGGAAGACAAGGAAAAAAAAAAAAGAGAAACAAGACAAACCCACAGAGAATACCTCGAGCCCTGGTATCTCTTAAAATAACAGAAGAAAAAAGAAATCTGAAAGCAAAACAAAGAGATAAAGAAGCATCAGCCGCTCAAACCCCTCAGGTATTATACCTTCCAGTGTGCACCATCTGACTGACACACTTCTCCATATGCTGAGGAGGAGAAAGAACTATTCCCAGCTAACCCACAATTATGCCTTCATTATTTCTTTTTAATCTCCTCAGAGGTCCCATAGGGCCTCATATTTGGTTAGATGAATGTCCCTGCAACAGCCCAACTCCGAAAGCTCCGCGAGTCTCCAAGAAAACTTTCATGTTACGCTCGCGCAAATTCGGTCCGGAGCTATTTTTATCTCCCCCTCGCTCTCCTTTTTCATCCTGTCATTAAATAAAGTATTTTCAGGGCTGCTTTCAGTCTCTCTCATGGCGCTGAAGGATTTGTTAGGACAGAATAGGAATGAATAAGAGACATTTCAGTAATAATTTCTTTTTCCCAATGGTGCTTTTAGAGGTATTTGTATTTAGATTTTTTTTTTTTTTTTTTTTTTTTAACTGATGGCTTGATTTTTAGATGTGCAGCAAGATTTGGACCACTTATGTAATTCTGTGCCAAAAATCCCTGGATTTCCCTGGAAGAAGTAGGGTGACCTATTAGCCATGTTGAATGTACTTTATATATCCCACACTCTGCTCCGTGCAGATCTGAGATAAAACGATGTAAACAGAGATAAGTATTTTTGCCTACCTATTCTGTCTGTAAAGTTATTTTGCTTGGGGGCCCAAAGTATGAGCAGTATAGTATTAATATGGTGAAATTGCTACAATTATGTTGTACTCCCACATTACCTTTGATGTGATATTTTGCAAATTGTTCTGTGCAGAATTATTTTGCTACGGTTACATTGTAAATGTCATTTTGTGATGAGATACTTGGAGATGTATATAATGACTTATAATAAACTTTATGGAAGAATCATAAATAAGAGATTAAAATCTTATATATTGTAATGGCTTTTTAGCATCCTTATTCTGTACCACCTGTCCTGGTTGCTTGGATTTGAGCATTATCTTTCTTTAGCAATTCAGAGTTTACTTGGTGAACTTAGTGCTGAAAGAAGGTGATGGAAGGACAGGGCTGACTCTCGTCACTTCACATCCTTGATTTTTTGTTCATGCTTGGGGTTTTCAAGTGTTGGACTGACCAATGAAACACTCAAATCTTCTTTTGACTTCATGATTATTATTTTCCGTTGTTAAATCCATCCTCTTGTCTCTGGATCTCAGCTTCTGCCAGGTTTCTAAGCAAAGCCCAGCTAGAATTTTGTTTTCTGTTTTGGGGCCAAGAAAATGAATTGATGACTTGTTTCAGATTTTGTAACTTTAGGGTGTCATCTCGTAGTTACAGACAGAGGATTTATGCTTAGAGCATAAATCTCTGCAGGTTCTCACCAGGTCCAAGAGAGTTATCTTCTTACTCCCTGGTCCTTTTAATACAAAAAATAAAAATGCTGGAGCTGGATCCCCAAAGGACATTCTGCACCAAGAAACACGAAAGCCCAAACACACCAAAATCCAGGGAGCATTGACTGGAATAATTGAGTGTGAGGAAGAAGATGAAGAAGAAAAAAAAAAACAGCAACAAAAGAGCAGCAATTACAGACTATTGAAAAGACCACATTTCTGCATTTCCAGAAACCTAAAGAAGAAATCAAAACCACGTTTGTGGTTTTGCTGCTAACTGGAAGCAGGAGAGTATCACTTCTCTGGAGCAGGGTCAGACAGAACCTTTTACTGTGGCTTGTGGATGAAGGCTGCAGAAATACACTTAATGGGCTGAGAAAGAGGGTGTTGAAAATAGATCCATGAATGATAATTTGAAAAAGAAGTTGTCAGTCCCAATAACTTTCTTAAACCCACATCTTGGAAAGCATTTGTGCTATTTTTGGAGCATGATGAAGTCCATCAAAAAGTGCAATCAGCTTTGAACGCAATAAAATAAAAATCAGGTTTGCAATTATGGTCTGGTTAAAATCTTCAAAAGTGGGGAAAGTTTCTCCATGAGACAGAGGATTTATAATGGCTTTTGTAATGGAAGATGTCAGTAGCTATTGGTAATCTTTGTATTTCATTAAGAGTAATTGTCTCAAGGTGTTTTACTGTGCTGTCCTTAGTAAAATTTTTATTTCATTTTTTTTCAAGCACATTAAAGCCCTCAATTTAAGTGTTTAAAGGGCATTTTGTTCCCTTAGATACATACTGAAAGCATTAAAGATAAGTCAATAAAATCAAGATGTGTTTATCAGACCAAAAGACGATCTCAAACGTGTCATGGAATGCTGCTAATGAAGAAGAAATCACAATCAGTCAGGTAGAAAAACTCACCTTTCATAATCACCCCACCCCAGGACACTGAGTCAAAAATTGCAATTATGGTGCAGGACTTGCCAATTAATATTTTTTTTTATTATTACTCTTTTTCATTATTATTTTTTATTATTTATTTTTTTTTTTCCCTACTGCTTTGGAAGTTCCCCAAAGGAACACTGTGTCAAAAATTGCAATTATGGTGCAGGACTTGCCAATTAATATTTTTTTTTATTATTACTCTTTTTCATTATTATTTTTTATTATTTATTTTTTTTTTTCCCTACTGCTTTGGAAGTTCCCCAAAGGAACACTGAGTCAAAAATTGCAATTATGGTGCAGGACTTGCCAATTAATATTTTTTTTTATTATTACTCTTTTTCATTATTATTTTTTATTATTTATTTTTTTTTCCCTACTGCTTTGGAAGTTCCCCAAAGGAACACTGAGTCAAAAATTGCAATTATGGTACAGGACTTGCCAATTTTGAATTTTTTTTTTTTTCCCCCCTACTGCTTTGGAACTTCCCCCAGGTCTGTCTGCAGCTTGGGTTTTTCATGTCGTTCACAGTTTCTGGCACACTTGGACTTGCCAGGTGGGGTTTTCTCTGGCAGAATAAGAAAATAAACAGGAGGAGAAGGCAGCTCCATCCCAGTAATTTTGTACCCACCAGGTTTTTGCACCTCTTCCTCTCTCTGCCCCCTCCTGCAGCTTCCCAGGCTGATGTGCTAATGAGGCGCTGGTGTGGAGTCGTCCCTGGAATTTCTGGTTTGACTAAGCAGGGAATTATCCAGGTTGAAGGTGTTACAGGTATGGCTGTGTTGGCAGGAAGGGTGGTGCTTTATGCTGGAAACCCTTGTCAGAAGGGCATTTAAAATGGGTGTCACAGCACCCCCAGGACCTGCCTTGCTGCTGTCCCCAGTCACCTCTGGGGATGGGGCTCTGATATTGTCAATATTCCTGTGATAATGTTGGACACTGGATTTAGTGGGTGACTTTGGGAAGGCAAACATGGGTATGCAGCACTCCCTGAGCTTTCAGGGTGTAAGATTTTTGGCAACTTTGCCCAGGTTTTGGGGTTGTTTGGTGGTGGTGTTAACCCAGCAATCTCTTGTCTCGCACAAGTTCGTTCCTGCCCCGAGGCTCAGCCTCTTAAGGACACACTGTGAACTGATGCTTAATTAACCACCTGCCTCCCCAGTAAGAGCTCGCTCCAGTACAATCCTGAAGGGGCTGCTGATCAAGGAAAACCCATTTTTTAAATTATAATAACTCATTTTATATAGTTTCAGCACTCTGTGTGTCAAGAGGCAGGGTGGGGAACTAAAATCTCAGTGAGTTTTGAGTTTAGGATACAGGTGTTGGAGATGAAAGTTGACTTTGAAGGAGTTAACTAAGACATGCCAAGTGAGTAAAATCAGATCAGGTTTTAAATTATTATAGTTTTTTCTTTATCATGAAGCAAGATTGCCTTAAAATATACAAGTCAAATCTTCAGCCAAAGAGCCACAATCTGTGGACTTTAAACTGAGACTCTGGGCTGTTGTTTTAACTCAAGCACTCCTCAGTTTGTTTAAAGCAGAAGTGTCTCAAATTAAATGGCCACAGCAAAATTAAGTTTTCAGACCTGGCAGGGGAACAGATTCAATGAAATTTCTGTTTGAAGTTGTGCTGTGAGGGTGATGTTATGACCCAGCATCAAGTGACACCTCTGTGTTAGGTGGAAAATACCATTTTGTGTGGCTGAATTTCGGGCACGGACATCACTCAGCAGAAGGGAATAAACACATACGAGTAATGCTCACAGATAATTATGCCACTTCTTCAGCCTAAATACCTTGGAATCTACAAAGACAGCTCATAGACAAAGGGGACACCAGCAAAATTCCCTGCAATACATTTCCCCCTTCGTAATGACAGGAACATCTCTCTCAATATTACTCAGCTAATGAAGGAATAGATCTGCTGTGAAGTTCCTAGGAGGCTCATTTTCTTGAGTACAGTAGTAAAAGTTAGCTGATGAATGACCTAAACTGCTTAATGCTTCTACTTATAACTTCTGAGCAGCAAGGCGTAGCTCGGGGAGAGCTGAAGGAGTTATCCTCGGGAGGCCCCAGTGTCCTTGTAGGTTGTCAGAGTCAATGAGCCAGGTTTATTTCAAATGGCTCCTTAAATGAACATTTATTTTGTGCCAGTAACACGTTTTTGATTAACAGCTCCTTTTGACTAATTTGCTTCCCAAAACAGCCCAATAAAGGACTCGTTTAAAACATAATTAAAAGCATGTTATTGCTAGTAGTTAATACTGATTAAAACAGGCATTAAGACAATTATCGTTGAAGGGAAGTAAGCACCCCGTAGTCAGTATAGAATCCATTCTTACAGTTTTTATGCATTGCATACACAAGTGGGCTGCCTGCCAAATATGCAGAAGTTCTTATTCTGCACAGAGTTGTATCAGAATTTGATTCCAATTAATTAATTGTTTTTGGTTTTTTTTAATGGACAAGCAGCCCGACAATATTTGCATTGAGTATTTGGATTTGGGCTTTTAGAGCACCTGGTAAAGTTCATGTTGCCACTTTCTCTTGCCTGATTACTGAATTAACTAAGAACAAAAACTATCCCTGTGACTGTGCCTTGTACTAGAACTTTGAAGAATGGGATTTCTTAACTGGTCTTTGGTTTTTTTGCACCTTTATTTTTGGGTCTCTGCAGTTTCAAGTGTAAATAAATTGCTGATATTTTTAATTTAAAAAAAAAAAAAGCACGGCCAAATTATTGACTGTCAGAGGTGGGAGTTATTTTGGGTGCAGAAATGGAAAATAGACTGAAAATTTTAAAGTCTTAATGTTTTGTGGTAGTATTATTTTATTTATTTGAGGGGGGTTTGGCAATATTTTAGTGTGTTTTTTCAGTTTTTTTACTTTTTTTTTAATGTGTTTGGGGCTCTTTTGGGGTTTTTTGTCTATTTTTTTTTTCGTAGCTAAGTGCACAGGCTTTCCTTCAAATAAGTCCTGAACTCCTCATAAAATCCACACAGAAATAATGTCATATTCTTCTTATTAAAATAATGGAATATTTTCCATCCCAGTGAAAAATTAAGGATAACTTTTTAAGATCAAGGACTTTAATTATGACCCTGTAGCCTTTTGTACAATAATTATATCAGAAGAAAACACAAAAATGTGTTTTTCACCACCTTAAATTTTTATGTGAACGTTCAACTTGCCATTTCACACTTACATTTCAGTTTTGAACATCTTTATTCCTTAACTTCTCAGCTGCATTCTGTACCATGATTTGGCAATTTGCAGCAAATTTGTGTGTCTCCTGTAATCCAGTGTAATTTAATAAGTTTCTAAGAATGGAAGAAGACTTTTGAGGTTATTTCTCAGTTGCTTCATCTGCAGTTGAAAATTTTGAGGGACTTCATCCAAGGAGTTTCTTTCAGCATTGATTTCAGCTTTTTCTGCCTTACCTCAGTCCTTCTATTATAATAATTATTATAAGTATTAACATTGGAGCATCACCAAAATTATTATACAAGGCCTTAAAAATGGACTCAAGGAAATTTTGTTCTTATTTCCAAATATACATTTGATTAATTTATTTCTTTTTATTTAAAAAAAAGGAAATGAAAATATACTAGAGGTTATTTAGCACATAATTTTACACCTTTGGCTGGAGAGGTTTTCACAGTATCAGCTAAAATAAATGAATGTTTTCTGTTTCCCTCAAACTTTAGCACTCCAGGGACTAAGGCAAAAGTCAAGGCTTCACTGGGTGACCTGTTCCAGGGCCTCACCACCCTCACAGGGAAGAATTTCTCCCCAACATCCCATCTGAACCTCCTCTTTTCCAGCTTAAAACCATTCCCTCTTGCTAAAGCCAACCCCACACAACCCCAAAGCTGTCTCTGGAAAACCTTGATCCTGGTTCCCTTGTGGAACCTCGCTGCCCTCCCTGGTTGGAGATGGGGCCTGTGCTCAAGGTGGAAAGACAAATCTGTTCTGTTGAAAAGGAAAAATTATAACTATGACTTTGCATATAATTAAAAACTCATAAATATTTCCCCCCCACGCCCTTATTCCTCTGAAAATATCAGATGTGGATGTAATCCTCTCAGGGGAACCAACATGTCTCTGTTTATCTGTTTTAATTAAACTGTTTGTTAATTCTTGGGGATAAAGAAGGGGAAAGAAAAAAAAAGTATTCAACTCCTATAGTTTAATGGATTTTTAATAATGACAGCTTGAAAAGCAGGAAAAAAATAAATAATACAGTTGTTAAAACTAATAATGTAACAAAGGTAAAAAGGCATCCCTGTAGGCCAGGAGAAGTATTAACACAAACAGACAAATCCCAACCACCCTGCAATCAAGGAGTAGCCAGCTTTCTTGTTTTCCCTCTAGATGGTCTGGCAATTAATAACCCATTTGCAAGAACATCTGAGGAGTGTGGGGCACGAAGGAAGGAGAAAAATCCCAAGGATTTGAAATTGTAGCAAACAGTTGGTGTAGGCTGGATTTAGCTGTGGATTAGATGAGAAATTTGGGGGTTTGATAGTCAATTATAAAAGATGGGTGGCTACAGCTCTTGCAAATGGCCCTGGTGCCAGGAGGAGGAGAAGTGAGGAAGGGAAATGGGGCAGGATGAAATAATTTAAGGTTTTGGGGAGGAAGGTTTTTAGCAGACTGCGGAGATCAGGTGATTTCCATGGATAAGAGAGACATTGCCATGGATCCATAGATACAGATCTATCACCAGCACAAGGGGCTGGAGATCTGCAGAGCTCCTCCTGGCCTTCCCATGGCGTGAGGAGCACAATTCTGTGAGGAAGAGGAAAGAGAAAAGGCATCACTTTTCATAGGGAATAGGAAAAACATAATAAGCTTTGCTGTTTCCTAAGAGCTGTGGAGGCAGGAAAAGCCGAGAGAGTGGAGATGGGTTTTAGAGAGGGGACAAGGTGGTTGGCCCAAGAACCCCATGGAGCTGTGAGAGAGGCAGTGTGCTGGAGGTGGCCTGGATGCCACAGGGACAGATCCCTTCCCTGAGGGCTCCTTGGATGCAGAGGGAGCTGAGCAGGACGGGCAGGAGGTGGGACACGGGTGCAAAGGGCTCCGCTCACACCAGGAGGCTCCTGAGAACAGCAGGAGTAACAAGCACCAGCCAGGTCCCAAGCCCCCAGGATCATTGTAGGGATGAGAGAGAATTGGGTGAAATTTCCTGCAAATGACTCGAATCAGGTGAAATAAAGCCCACAAGCAAGGACAGAGAGAGGCAGTGGAGCAGAAACCTTTCTACTCCAGCCCTGCCTGCCCCAGTCACTTTGAGCTTTCTCCGTTTGAAAGTGCAATTTCTAATTTTATTCAAATAAAGCCTGGCTTTCTTGTGTTTAAAAGACTTTTGGTCATTGGGGATCTCACTGTAGGTGATGGCTTCAGCAGATCCACTTCAAAGCTTTGGCGGATTCAGTGTCCTATCAGAGCAGATACTAATTAGTGAAGCTGTGGGCCCAATTCCTGGGGGGTCGAACCCAACAGACACAATAGCCTTACACTGGAATTAGTCCCCTAAACCAAAAGAGTAAACCTGCATGGGCAGAATTCCATAACAGATTTCCAGTCAATTCCAGTAAATATAGGATTGGGACTTAATGAAGAGATTGGAAAAAAAGCTTTGTGCTTATTCTAGGATTGGAAAGAAAAAGATCTGGAGCTCTTTTCTATCAGAAGGAGAAGAAAATGTTTGCTTAACAGCTCACAGCATTGAGGATAATGAAGGATTCTTGCATCAATGTACAAGAAAGCAGGAGATGTATAATGTGCGTATATAAACGTATAAAAATGGGATTTCTCACTCATATACAGAAGAGGAGGAAAAAACCCTGAGTGATATGTGAGAGGAAACAGGTGGGCAAAAATGGTACACAGCAGAATAAACTCATTATTTGCCACTGGAATGTGTGGTATTATTGCTGATGTCAGATGCATTTAGCATTTGCCAGTCTATTAGAAGAGAAAATGAAGAGCATCTGTCTTAAAACTTCCAAACAGAAATAGGAATCTCTGAAAGTTGGTGCTTTGATACCTTTGCTTCCCCACCACTCAGCAAGCGATTGCCTATTGAAATGTTTGATATGTCCTTGCTGTGGCAAGGCTTCCCAGCTCCTTGCAGGCTAATAAGGAGATGGATTTGTTGATACATTTTAGGAGGAGTGTGTGTTTGGAAGGAGAAATTGGATGCTGAGCTTTTGTTGTGCTAGCTCTAAGACTCTGTATTTTGGCTTTGAGTTCTAAGACTCCATTTGAAGAAGGGGAAGAAAGGAGAGAAACCAGCAGAAATAATTCAGGTGTCAAACAAAAGTCTCTTCCAAGAATAAGATTTATTTCACTCTGTAACCCCTTGCCAGAAGTTGAAAATTTCAGAAATGAAAATTTCTGTCTTGGTGGTATTAGTAAAGCAAAACCAGCTGAGCACATTCAAACAATGGATGGAGTATGTCTCTGCTAATTTTGAATTTTCTGGCTTTTGTCTCAGTATGTCACAACCATAATTATTATTTAAACATAGAGGTGAACTGCAAAACAGAACTGAAACTTTAGCTGAGAAATGCTGTATGAAAGAAAAGTTCCTGTGAAGTTGTGCAAAACTCCAGCACAGCTCCATGCTTTAATTTATCCTTGTTTAAAATTCTGCATCTGCCATCTGCAATTACCCCAGTGAAATGTTTATTTACCAGCAAAAGATAAGTTTATGTGGTGGTTTTTGGGGAATTTGGACACTTTCAGAGATTGAATGATGAGCAGAGAATTGCTGCCTTGGCAGAGACACTGGTGCTCACCTGAGAGCATGGGCCAGTGCCAGGGATATTTCCTGCTGTCTTCCAGTTGGCAGATCACTTCTTCCAACCTTGTAGAGCAAGGTTTTGTGTTTCTCTAGTCTGCACAACTTCACATTTTAACTAAATTGCAGTAGAGTGGTTTTTTTTTTTTGTCGGGTTTTTTTTTTTTTTAATGCAACACAATAACTGACCTATAACAGCATATTAAAGAAAATAATCTATGTAAATAAAACCTCTTCTCTAAAATCTGTAATTTGGGATAGTAAGGATTTGCAGCTGTCTTCAAATTGGTTTTCTGACACAGCCAGGTTTGATGTTGGGAATGCTGATGATCTGCACAGCTTGCTTCTCTCAGCTTTTGGGAATGTTGGTGAGCATTGTTCAAAGTGCTACAGGTTCCAATCCAGCTCCATCATTCCCACTCTGCAAGTCCAGGGCTGTTTCTAGCAGCCCCTATTTGTATAACTTGGATGATATTCCAGATGTGTGTGGGGTTAATTCCATCCCTGATGGACTTGTCAGGCTGCAGGAAGGAGGAATTCTGTCTTGGTGTTCCATTGAAACCCTAATCTGGGTTCACACTGCCAGAGGCCAGGGATGGGATTTTAGGAAGAAATTCCTCCCTGGGAGGGTGGGCAGGTCCTGGCACAGGGTGCCCAGAGCAGCTGTGGCTGCCCCCGGATCCCTGGAGGTGTCCAAGGCCAGGCTGGACATGGGGGCTGGGAGCAGCCTGGGACAGTGGGAGGTGTCCCTGCCTGTGGCAGGGGGTGGGGTGGGATGAGCTCTCTGATCCAACCTAAATCCCCCTGTGATTCCATGATTTACTGCAATATCCTTCTGCTGTGAAATATCCCTTCCTTGCCTGTGCTGGGTTTTGAGCTGATCATTTTGTGGTGTTTTCGCAGCTCTGCAGAGAGTTTCATTTGAGAAACCAGTCCCTCATCCTGTAAAACCTTGTGCATATGCTTAAAACTGAGGTTAAATTGCAGTGAATGCTTACTTTTGATGTGCTACACTGGGACAAAATTCTCCTATTTTTGCTTTTCATCCATAACCAGGTGTGATGTTTTGCTGCTGATCTTTTTTATATAAAGACTTTTATTAGAAGCATTAGGAGGAGACCAGTGGAAAGCTTGAGGCAGGGATTCATGTCACCTTTCAAACACTCATTCATCTAAGTTATAAACTGATAAAGGGACTTTTAAAACTATGTATATTTAACCTTTTTTTTTTAAATATTTTTAAATGATCATTTTTTTCTTCCCCGCAATTTCTGTGTTGGTTGCTTAAGCAGAGCTCAGCTAAAATGTTGAGAGTCTTGGCCTGGGTTTGGTTCTAAACAGGGGAAATGTAGGGTTACTTTTGTGTGCAAACAGTGGGGCTTGGGATGGATTAGACTCGGGATCTGCTTCAGGAATCATCACATAATGACATGATGTGCCTTTCTTAACTGGACAAGAGTGTGGCTTTTGGGTGGTTTTGTAGAAGCTGTTCTTACCTTTCTGCCCATGAACACAGTTCATATATCTGTCCTTAGAAATACCCTTTTTCTTTATGTGTATGTGCTAAAAAAAGATTTTAAATGTTATAAACCAGAATCCTGCATGATGACAAAAAATTCTATTGGTAACAGTAGGCAATGTGATGTAAAGTCACTGATGTTCATGCACTCTGAATGTCTGTTGTACTTCCTATTTTTTTTTCCCTCTCTGGAACAAACTAAAAAGGCTCTGGCAAGGCCGGGATCTTGCAACATCAAACTCTACCAAAGGCAGATTTGCACAAAGTGCTTGCACAGCACAGAAAGTTTAAGTGCTGGCACTGAGACAGGTTTGTGTGGTACAGAGGAATTCTTCTATTTGAATGTTTCTATCTTACAAGCCTTTATATGTCAAACTCTAAGTGGAATTGACTGTTTATCCCAGTTGATTTTGACTAGTGACGCCTTCCAGGTTGGAGGGCGCTCCCTTCACTCTGTTTCCCATCAGCACTCCTTGACTACTGGCATGTGGTGCCAATTTGTTCCTTCTGTACAGAGAAGAAAAGAATTTTGGATTTAATTTTAAGCCTTGACACAAGGTTTAATTTGCTAAAAAGGGGAGCTGTGCCATTGTAAATCTTGGAGGAGACACCAAGGTTGCAAAAATTGTCAGCCCAATCTGTTTTGAGCACCATTTCAGACGGTCTATTAAAGGAACAATATTCCTTTTCACAGCTTGTTCAGCTGTGTCAAACCACACAGGTTAGAGTGGGGCTGGCTATTTATTGTACTTTTTATTGCTTTCTGATCAAGTTTTTGTGCTAGGAGGGAAATTTATGTGCTGGAAATGATTTATCAATACTACGGACAGGAGGAATAAAAGTTGTTATTTTTCAGGTGAGTAAAGCTCAAAGCACAGCAGCTTAAGGCTTTGCCAGAGAGACTCATAGAAAGAATAAAATCACTTTCCTATTAAAATCTGCCAGAATTACAGAATAATCACGTGGTGAGTCTGCTACCATGCTTTTGAGAGGAAAAACTGGTAGAACATGCTGTTGGTGCTCAAGCACTGGTTTATTACTGGTGTTGGGTCAGATCACACTCAGCTCTAAGGCTCTTTGGCCCTGTGTGTAGATTCTGATCTTGCCCAGGATGATGTAAATGGTCCCTCTTCCTTCACTGCTTACATTGCAGAAGAGGAGAGGGTTCAGCATGGAGCTCCACATCTCTGCTGACAACGGGAATTTGGTCATTGACTTCGGGTCAGGGTTTCAGTCTCTGCCCTAATTCTTTGTAAATGTTTTCTGAGCCATGATGATATTACCAGGGAAGGGCAGTATGACGTGATGGGGTTTGGTAAATATTTATTTAAGCTAGACTGGTTTTAAAAAAAATAATCATTTGGAGCTGGTTAAAACTCAGAAATTTCAACGTATACCAGCAAAGCTATAATACATTAATGTATACTAAACCCTACACAGTATCTTGCTTCAGACCTTTTTTATTTTGCTTTTTAAGAAATGGATGTCTGACCCAATAGTTCATTTATGCTCATCCGTCACACAAGTCCTTTTTATTTCTTGGATTAAGTGCTACAGACCTAATAAATCATCGCTGCTCTTCTGGCACCATCCCAGCTCATGTTGTCAATCTGGGCAATGTGCGTGTGTAATGTTTTAAATTCTGCAAAGCAGCAAGTTTTTGTTAACTTTAACTCTGTGTATTATAGAGCAAAGAGGAGAAATGAGAGGTGTGCCATGAGCTGCACTATTTATCAGAAACATTGGTTTTGGGCATTTTCAACTGGCATGAAATGGGAGCTGGTTCTAAATTTCCAATGGGATTTTTTTAATTTTTTTTTTTTTTAACAAAACAAGTACTGTTAAGCCCTTTTCCAAAACAGAAGGGAATGTGGATCCCATTTTCTCTTTGCATGAGTAAACCAGGTGGAACTGGGGAGGGCGGGAGCCGTGGATGTGTCCCTGTGGGAGCTTAGGGGCACGCAGGGCAGCAGAAGTGTGCAATTCTCATCTGTGCAGCTCAAATGTCATCTCTTACACCCCTGAGCACAAGCATTTTGATTTTTCCCAGCCTTAAACCCATGCTCTGTGCTGTACATCACATCCCTGTTCCAGATGATGGGATTTATGGAGAGGAGGTGTTGGGTGCTTTGCAGGAAGCTGTGTAGCCAACTTAGCTGTGTGCAGCTCCCGACTCACCAGCTCTGTCTCCCAGATCTTCTTCTCCTGGTGTTTATAGCAGGATGGTTGCTCCTCCTGAAGGTGAGGGAGGAGTGCAGTTTATCCACCTCTCCAGTTACTCTTCCTGCTGCTCTCTAACTCCTTAGTGGGAAGATCTGATTAACCCTTTGGCTGCTCAGAGTCAGAAATGCTGATTTCTGAGTTGCAGCTGTCACTGGTGTCTGACATAGTTTTGATGGAGGTAAGGAGATTGTTTTAATCCCACACAACAAATAGCATTTATAAACAATATGCCACATGGAAAATTTACCCTGAGTTTATGGTGTCCTACAGCATTTCAGTGAAGATGGATATTGCAGAGATCAGGCTGTGATTCATCATTTTTCTAGAGCTAAACCGACTACAAGATGCTTTCTCCTCACAAGCATCATGTGTTCATTTTATTTGAAGATGGCACCATGTGCACCGAGGAGTCTGTATGCAGCTGATCTCAAAACCAGCCTCAGATCTGAGCAAACCCTGTATCAGCTGCTGCTGAAAAAAAAAGCCTGATGACCCAGGGCCAGCCCTCCCTCAAAGCCAGGCACAGGATTTAAGTCAGCTGCTGAAATCCAGCTGGAGCCCCAGGAGCTCTCACCTCCCACTGCCCGCCAGCAGCAGGAGATGCTGTCAGAGATGGGAAGGTTCTCCTAGAAGGAGACCTCTCCAAGCTTCCTTCTCATGCCAGTTGTCCTAATGTTTCCATTTAGGGCAAGGCAACAACTCTGTTTGGGGTCTAGTGATAAAGCAGAATGTTGTTTACCTGCAACAAACAGAGAGAAATCCTCTCCCACGTGATTCCTGGGAATGTCTCAGGCATCCTCTCTTGGTCCACACAGACAAATTGCATTCAGAGGCACGCAGTGTTTGTGCAATTAATCAAGCCCGTTCTGAAGCCAGCATAATTTGGAAAGATGACCATTTATAGAAGATTTGTTGTTTGCTGACCGCAGTTACAATTATCTGCGAGAACAGATAGGTCAGATTTATTTAAGTTGCTTTTTTTCGGTAAAAGCAGTATATTCTGTTAAAATTGGCCAGTGAAAAGATTTGTTTCCACGTGGGTGTGTATTTCAATGCTGCAGAAAAATGGTTATTTCATAAGCTGGAGCATCAATCTTTGGATTTACACAAATTTAAAATTATATTCCTAAGAGTTTGCAGCGGGAGCCAAGAGTTATTTTCTGGTTGTTAATCTTCTTCCCCTATCCAAAAACATCCCCAAACTTTGTTTAGCTGTACGGTCTCTTCAGACTGTTGATTGTGCCGCACTGGGGCTGAGAATGCTGAAGTTTATGTAACCAGTCCCTCTGTTTAAATTTCAGTGACAGATCTTTTCATTTTGTTTACAGCCAAATAACAATGCAAACGTGTCGTGCTACAGCCGCGGACGTGGTGTGCAGCCATCGGAAAGGGCACTTGCCACATTGATTTCTTGATCTTATCCTCTTAAAAACTTATTAAAAGCATTTCATTGTTGTGTGCCGGCTATTAGTGAGCAAAAACAAGCTTTCCCTATTTACATAAGGATGATGGCCATTCGCTGTGTCTTGTGGGTTATTGGTTGTTTGGTTAATCGCAAAGCTGTGTTATTACAGCCTGTTTGTAGTTTGCAGCTCAGCAGAAAAGCCACACATGGCACAACGGAGAAATGTTTCAGTGCAAACCCAAATACTTCAATAAAATCATATCTTTAATCTGTTTATAGCCTTGCAATATTTAAATTGCTTGCATGGCTTTGATTATAAACTTTTACGTAGATATCTTCGTGCCGGAGTATTTGGTAATGCGAACATCAATGCGAGGCAGATTTCTGGGCATAATTAATGCTAAGTGATAATTTGCAAGTGAATTCGTGGAGTCTCTTCTGGGTTTTCCATCTGGTCCTTATCATGCAAAGATGTCCAGTCAGCAGTGTTCAAGTTGTTCGCAAAATTCTTCCCCAGCATCTCCAGGCACAGAAAAGTCTCCTCCTATATCCTCGATAAGGTTTCCGAACTTTCCTAACTTCTGTTGGCTCTTAAGGAAAGTATAACAACTTCCAGTTGCTATAATGTAATTAATTTCAGTGTCTCCCTAGAATTTTAACAGATTTTTGAGGTAGGCTAATGACGCAGGCTTAACTTAGGCTTTATTTTTGCCTACTGCAAAAAAACCAGCTCACATCCTAAAATCCTGTTCTGAAATTCCTCAGCCTTTGTCTTGAAAATGGCTGAGTGTTTTCCTGCCATTGCTTTGCTTGTGGTGTGGAGCACTGAGCAGCTATTTGGGAACAATGTTCCTCTTGTCCTTTTTTCTGGTGTCCAGCCTAAACTCAGTGACAGCCAGTTTATACCTGTTTATATCCATGCCAAGGCTAAAATTTCATCTTCATTTACCTTTCTGTCCTGAGCAGTCATACTCCTCACCCACTACCGTTTTTCTAGGATTAATGTGCCACCTTGAACTTGTACCTCGTGTAACTTTATTTAATCCCATTTGTATTAATCTCATCAAGGACACTTTTATAGGAAATATTACCCCCTTTATAGGTATAGATGCTACCTGCTCATTTTTGTATCACCAGCAAACTTCACCACGTTCCTCTTAAAGGCAAAATCATAAATGAAATTTAAAGGTTTTTTTAAAATCTTATTCAAGGAACTTCTCCGGTATCTCTCCTTCAAATCAAGAGCAAGACATATTGAAGTTGGTACTTCATATTGTTTATTTTTCACTCTTATTTTGCTGCTTTCTGCCTCATGTTTCTTCCTTCCACCTCCATTTCTCCATGATGAGTGCTGTGTTCACAAAAGATTTTCATGGTTCTTACAGGGTTGA
Organism: Rhipidura dahli; assembly: GCA_013399225.1. Classification (NCBI taxonomy): domain Eukaryota; kingdom Metazoa; phylum Chordata; class Aves; order Passeriformes; family Rhipiduridae; genus Rhipidura; species Rhipidura dahli. The sequence continues at coordinate 353,138 of VXAC01002585.1, read as the reverse complement.
TTATCACAGCTTTATAAAAACATTGCTCATCTACCTCTCTCTTTTTGCAGTAATAAGACTACAGGCTTGGCCTCTGTTTAACATTCTCCAGATAAATCTGTACATTTTTTTTCCCCCTCAATGTGGTGGGGTTTTTTTTTTTTTTTTTTTTTTTTTTTTTTTTTTTTGTTTGTTTGTTTGGTTTTTTTTTTTGTGCATGAAATTCAGTGACTTAAATACATTTGGTCAGGATTTCTGGATATTTGAGTACCTGGGAAGAGCAGTAGATCCAAAAGGTCCCCTAGGCATTTGGAAACTTTAGGAATGTTATCTGCAGAGCACAAGTGGAGTGGGGCTTGTGATCCCAGGAGCGTCCAAGCTGCGTGTTTGGGAATCATGAGTTTTATAGACCATATTTGACATTGGGTGTACACACAGAATCCTTTTAGTAAAGCATGTATGGACTGGGTGATAATTGTTAATTATTCCACTCTGCATGTTCTAGAAAAGGGAAGAAAACCTGTTTCTGTTCTTGAGTTGTATTCCCACTGTGGGGTTGAGAAATGGATGGGATTGACCCACCCCGGATAGAGAGAGGGGGGTTAAATTCAGTTAACTCAGGTTATTCTGCTCAATAAATTCCAACATTTCCCTGATTTGGTTGTTCTATAAAATTTTTGCCTGTTCTCCACAGAATTTTTATTTGGATATTACCCTGTCTGGGATGCAACTTCAAAACTGTTCTTACAGCCCAGAGAGTGGGGCTGTGGATGAAATCGAGATCTGGAATGCAGGTGTGTGCTTAGGAGCCTTTGCAACTCCATAGAGTCACAGAATAATTTGTGTTGGGTTAGGAGGGACCTTAAACTCATCCCATTCCACCCCCTGCCATGGGCAGGGACACCTTTCACTGTCCCAGGCTGCTCCAAGCCCTGTCCAACCTGGCCCTGGACACATCCGGGGGCAACCACAGCTTCTCTGGGCACCCTGTGCCAGTGCAGCATCTCTTTTATGTACTGATGAGTCTCCACAGAGGTGAACTCTACCCTCGTGCTGAGATGGAAACCAGAAGCCAGATGGATGGAATGAAAAATGAGAGGCACAAAGAACCAAAACTCCATGAGCTGACTGAAAGAAAACTTGCCATGCTTGGATATCATCAAATTCCTTCAGCTACTGGCCAACAGATGATTACGTGCATCACCATAATATAAAAAAAAATATTTGCTAAGGAGCCAAAAATCTGTTAAGTGAACTTGCAGGAAGTGAGGAAGAATATGGCAAAGATTTTGAATAAAACACCCAGGAAACAAACTTCTCAGATTTCCAAGGAACACTTTTTCTTTGGAAAGGAAACATAAACACCCCCGACTTTCTGAACAAATGCATGTGAAGTGTGAGTGACTAAAGGATTAATTCTTCCCCTGCATAAACCCAGAATGAAATACTCAAATTCTCAATTATATGAACTGCTTGGCACCTGAGAATGCTCGATAGTTATTGGAAGGGCAAAATGTGTAGCAGAACTATCAGGCCAAGAGAAATCCCATTCACATGCCTGAGGAAACTTTGGGCGACGTCTCAAAAGTTTTGGAAAAGCTCTGGTAAGAAAACAGAAGCTGTGAATCATGCCATGTGGTATTAAAGAATTTAGAGAGCACACTGAGAAGTTCCATATCAATGCTTTTTCTTAAATATATTCAACAAAGGGCCTATTTCCCTTCAACACTTTCAAATTTCAGCTTTCTCTCCCTTCTGCTTTTTAGCAGAAGAAGTACTTAAAAAAAACTTGCACAGTTATAGCTTTTACTGTAAAATCCCTGGATTTCTTGCCTTTTTATTTTTCTGCTTCTCAATTGGTTTAGAGAGAATTTTAAAGTTATAGCTTAAAAAGGGAATATTAAAAGAAAGAGATTATAAAAGCAATTGTAGAAAAGTTTGGGAACTCATAACTTGCAACTTTTGTAACAGCTACAGCAGGGCTGCATACCAGAACATGTCATTTTATTCTCCCACAGTGCTCCAAAATGGAAAAAATAACTTACTGCATCTTTGATTTCCTATCAGGGCTTTGCTGATCCATCAGTACAAATTTATTTCCAATAACGATGGTGGAAGAAAGAAATTCAGACTCTCGGGCTCCTTGAATAAACCATTTTAGGAGCTCATTCTCTGACCAGTTTAGCTTGAATTTCAATTCATATTGGTTGAATCTTGCATGTCTAGAAGTGTGAATCAGTTAAGGAAGATGCTGTGGGATTCATTGCTTCATGTGAGTCCTTGGAACAGTTCAGGGCATGGGGATTGATTACCTGAGAAGAGCAATAGATCCAAAAGGTCCCCTGGGCATCTGGAAACTTTAGGAATGTCATCTGCAGAGCACAAGTGGAGTGGGGCTGAGTATGGGAATTCTCCAGATCTACTTTGCGTTATTTCCTGTCCCTAATCAAAGCTCACTGCTGTAACCTATAAAAATTGAGAGGTTTTTTTTTGCTTTTTCGTGTGGTTTTCCGGTGTTTGTTTGTTTAGGTTTTGTTTTTTTTTTTAATAAAGAATAGAAAATTATTTGTGTGGATCTGGCTTGTACAGGGGTGGAAATGGATCATTCTGAGGCCATTCTTACTTTGAAATATTGTAAGGGAGCAGAACACCACACAAGAGCAGCCTCAACCTTCAGGCAGATCAACAGCTCTGTCCAACTTGTGATGTTTGTGTTTCATTTGCAGAATTCATTTATTTATTTTGTGTTTTTCTTGTAAGATCGAAGGAAATCTTTGAAACAAATGTTCAAATGATGGATTAATGAAATTAATGACAAAAAGTTTAGGTTTCCGTGGATTTTTGTTCATTAGACATACAAAGCCCTGCAGCAGTAGAACAGATCATTTTTGAAATGGTCTCCAAAAATTGTGTTCTCCTGTGTGCATTAAGTAGATTTTCTGTATTTTGATTTTAATAATATAACAAATATCCAGAATAAACCAACATTTAAGGAAAGCTACATTTAGATCTCTCTGGCTTTTCATCTGCTGTAATAGAGGGGAATTTTCACTTCCTCTCTATCCCCTCAATTGAAGCTGTAAAACCTGTTAGTGGCACTGAAGATTATATGGCTGCTTCTATGGAGAAACTCAGTCTGTATTTTACTTACATCAAATTGTTAAAAATGGTGTCACATTTTCTGTCCAACCTTGGGACGTGGGGACCTCAAAGCTCTTCCCAACCCAGGTCTCATTGGTGTGATACCATCAGAATATCAAAGAATTTCATTGACAAAAGGCATAAATTAATTATAATTTGTTTTATCAGTAAAAATTAGTTTAGACTGAAGTTTCACTTCATGTCACTGTTGCTCAACATGTCTGATAAGGACAAACAACATATTAGGTTGTTATATTAAACCATTTTATGTAGTTGCCTGCATGATATTCCTTTTCTATATAACACTTACATTTTTCAATTTCCTTCTCTCCTACTATGGGTTCTTTCCCCTCATTTTATTGGTGTAGCAGTTTAAAAATACAAACTGCGTAATTTGACTTTTTCCTTGCATGTGGGGCTTTTATTAGAAGAGGCTCACAAGTGGATTTTATTAGAGGAAAAATCTGTAAAGTTTGTGACATATTCGACTGTGCTCAAGCTGCATCTCTTTGTCATAAAACACTGGGGTCTCTCTGCACGGAATTTTTTCTCAATAGAATATTTAGAAAATAAAAACACAGCTTATTTTTATTTCCAAGCAGGTTTAATTGAACTAACAATACTGCAGTTCACTGCAACATATTAAATATCCAAAATTGTTTATTTTGAATAGTGATTTTTATCAGGCAAGAAGACTTTTACTTTAAATTCCTGCAAATATGTATTACTTCAATTATATATTCTGCCATATCTATAAGATGTTGAAAATATCTGGTTTTCCCTCAAAGATATACTGAATTATATTTTACTTTTAGAAGGGCATTAAATGGCAGTAGGTACAACAAATGAGAGCTGCAGTCTGAATCATTAATTAATTATCACATTTAAAAGAGTTTCTTATTTCTACAGTGATTTAGTGTTGCTGTATGATGTGGGATTACTGATGGATTGAAACATTATTAAGCTTTCTATGAGGAATTCAGGCTCTTTTAATTTTTTTTTCCCATTGTGAATTGATGGAAAAATATGGATACAGGGAAAACCACAAACCCTATACATGTGTGCTTTGCAAGCCTCAGAAATTGCTTAAAATTCTGCTGAAGTTCATTAAAAGGAGGATTTTAGGCAGAGCAAACCATGCTGGCAGTGTCTTATTATTTCCTTTCACATCAATGTCGTTTCTGGTGTCTGCTTTTTCCTCCAGGCTGAGGCTTGGCAAATAAATTTTCTGTTTTAGGGGTGGCTAAACTAAAGCAGAGATTATTTGAGTTGATTGTACTGATAATTTCATTAACCAGGACCTGGTGGGAACTTCTGGTGTAACCACAATTTAATGCTAGGGTGTATTTAAAAACAGCAGTATTATTAATTTATACCAGCACCAATCATTGCAACATGACAGATACTGGTAGTTCTTGCTTTATTTTTTGTGCTTGGCAAGTTTTCCCTCTCTGCATACTGCAGTGGTGTGGTTTTTATTTGTGCAACTCTTTGTAATTCAGATAAAAGAAATATCAACTTCAAGGTCTCTGAGCATGCCCTGTGCTGCTTTCCTCTGTTAAATGGTATTATTGGACTCTTTTCACACAAGTGCTTAAGATTTCTACCTGTCACTGCTACTGCAGAAAGAAATTTAAATTTAATGTGAACTAAACAGTTAAAATCAAGACATTTATAGTATCTAAATTATGTTATTCCACCAAGTGTTAAACTTGGTTGCATTGTGCAGCTGCTCTGTGTGCTGTTGCTGACTCTCCCACCAAAGACTTTGGCCAGTTCCCTCTGGCCAGAGAGCACTTCTGGAATTATAAAATACATTGGGTCTATTTTTCCTTCCCTTCCATAGGCAGAGCTTAACAAGACCAAAGCCTGCTGGACAAATAAAAAGAACTGAAGAGTTGAAAGAATTTGCAGAAGAGGCAGTTTCAGGCTTCTTTAACAATCCACAGATGCCAAAAGGCACAATAAGGAGGAGATTCATATCAATGATGTGACAGTTATCTTTTATTCTGGGGTGATGCTGTCAGTAAAAGCAATTTAATATGGACTCTCCTACCACTCTCTCATTTAGGTATCCAGGTGACTCAGTAATGCACCCCAGGAAAGTTTATCCTCAGACATTTACAGAATCTGTAATTTTCTGACACAGAAAAATGCATTGTGCTGGAAAAGGGCTGAGGAGAACCAGTGCTTGAGCAGGGGAGGGCTTTTTCCCAAGGTATGGAAGTCACAGGAGTAGCAGCATTACAGTATTTTGGGTTTGGTGGATTTTGAGAGGTTTGCAAGCTTATTTCTACTTGTCTTGTTGGTTGGGGCATAAAGAGCAGGAACTTGTGTAGCATTTATTGCTTCAAAGGCTTCATAGCAAAGACTTCTTCCCTCCAGCACCCAAGGTTATAATCTGTGCTCTGAGAATTTGTTTTTATCTGGAAATCAGTGGGAAGAGGCTCCAACACATTTTCTGGGTTCTTCTCACTGAGCTAGTCACTTCCCTCCATCCCAGGCTCTCAATAAACCCTTTTTATAGGACAATTCCTACAGTTCTTTTCTCTTTTCCTAATGCTTGAAACTGTACTCATTTTCCAGCTAATCCAGGTGTATTGACCCTCAAACTGACACGTAAAGAAATCCTTGGATACAATTAGGGCAGAACACAACTTGTTTCTTTCTAAATTAATCCTCATTAATCCTTTCTAATTAATCCTTGAAAAGCATGTTTGTTTTGTTTTTCTTTTTTTTTTTTTTTTTTTTTTGTTTTTTTTTTTTTGGTTGTTTTTCTTTTCCAGTGGCATAAGGAGATGGTGACTGAAACTACCTTGGACTGCAAGCAGCTGATTTGTAGGATCTATGGAGGAGTGTAGGAATAGGGGAGAAGAGGTGTGGGCAGTGCTGGCGAATTCCCTGGGATGCACCTAAACCATCTCCTTTCAACTAATTTTCCCTCAAAAGCACTCATAGGATGAGCAAAAAAATGCATGTCTGAAAAGTTATGATTTAGGGCTGAGCAGTTTGGAAGAGAGAAGGTAGTCCAGAATTATTAGTTAATAAACCAAAATAAGGATTTATCGCTCATCTTGCTACATGCAAATGTATGTAAAGATATAGAAAGAATCCCAGTTTAGGAAACACTTATTAAGAAAAGGAATCATCAACAAAAAGCTTTAAATTCTCCAATCTGAAAGAGAAATCTGTGTTCCTATTCCTCTTTAACCGGGAGAGGAAGATTTAAAAAATTAGGGTAAATATTCAGATAAAATCCAGGGATTCTATGGGAAATGCACTCTTCTCTCAAACTTCTCTCTCCAGCTCTGTTTAATAAATGATGTGTTCATGATCTTTTAACATCAGTAACAATTTGTTAGTCATATTACGGCGTAGAAGAGAGAGACTGGGAAGTTATCTGAACCATTTTAAAACTTAAATTAGCCACCATAAAGTGCAGAATAAAATTATAAAGACTTTCTTGTAATACAAAATTCATAGAGACAAAACTCTAATTTCCTGATGGATATATGATATTAATGTAACGGATACCTCAGTGTAGTTAAATTGCATTAAATGGTTATTAATGCTTGAATAAACTTCAAGGAAGTGGGTACTGGTTGAAATGGGATAATATTTTGTTCTGCTAAATTATACGTTAATTGGTATTTCCTCTCTTGTAAAAGGACCTAAAGGGCTTAATAAAATATGTGGTAGAAACATTAGTTTTTCTTCTTGAGATGTTAAGTCTAGAGCTTAACCGGAAACATTTCAAATCATTCCCAGAAAATTCATTGTGATGACATGGCTCACAGGACTTCCCAAAATAAATAATTATGGCTTTCAGTTAGTCAGGAATGTACAGGACAACAAGCAAGGAAAGGGAAGAAAATCTGCGAGTGACTTGTTTGCTGTTTTATTTTCGTATTTGAAATTATACTTTTCTTAGGTGTGGGAAACTGCTTCCAGTGGAATGTGGTGGATAAGGAAGGCTCTTGGCATGGGCGACCACTGCTCACAGGATAACAGAGGAGGGGAACAAGAAAAGAGCCTCTGTGGCTCAGAATTATCCTCTCTGGATAATTCAGAGGTATCAGCAAATCGGGAGGAGATGGTTTAAAAAAATCTCAATGAATAGTTGAAGCTCTCCTGAAGCGATTTTTACTCCTGCTTTGTGGAACTGTTTATTCTTCATTGTGTCACAACTGACCAGAATTGTTATTTGAGGACTAGGTATGACATTCCTACATGGAGATATCATAAATGGATACTTTTTCATTTTGAGAAGGAAAAGAGAATGAATATATGTTATATATATATATATGGATTTATTGGTATTATGGATAATCTTCCTTTCACTCGTACATTCAATAATACTGTGCTTAATAATTACTAAAACTTAGGTATTTCCAACTTTTCTTCTGGAAGAACTTTACTCAATGGATGACTGAATGCCTACAGAAAATTAACTACAATGCAGAAAGGAAGCAAAATTATTTCTTTAAGGACACCGGGACAAGTGAGGACGTCCCAGCCTCTGGCTTTGTAAAAGCCATTGATGTTTTCATTGCGATGTTGTTGGGTTCTCCAAGGTGGATGTGTGAGGTTATGTTTTCTCCGCTCCTCCTGGCCCCCTCCCCATGTTAAAATCAGACCTCCCCCTTTCAGTGTTTCCTCATAAATGTTTTATTCTTCAGGTGAAGTTTTCTGGCAAGCACAAACTGAGGTATTCTTCCTGTGTAACTTAAATTAAATCACTGGGAAGGAATGAGGTTAGCCAAAGTTTTTGAGATCTGTGGTTTGTCTTAGAAGAAAAACACGATAGTGGAATCAGAGGCTTTTGATGCAATGTAAATACTTTCATATTTACAAAGAATGGGCAAGTTCCCATTTCCTGATTGCTGGAGGAACCATATAGGAGACAGCACTTTTGTTGCCAGCCAAGTGTGATCCCTTTTGTAGATTTAATTCAGAGTCTGGCCATGACTGTTTCTCTCTCTGGGCCTTGTTTTGTCTCAGCTTCTCTTCTCTTTCTGCTTATTTTTCTCCAAGGCACATTTTAGACAATCCCAGAATGGTTTGGGTTGGAAGAGAACCTAAAGTTCCTTTTGTGCCACCCCTTCCATGGGCAGGGACACCTTGCACTGTCCCAGGGTGCTCCAATCCCCATCCAACCTGGCTCTTGGACACTTCCAGGGATGGGGCAGAACTGATTCTAGACAAAAATTGTTTTTAAAAAGTTAGGTGCTGCAAAACCCTTATTGCAAACTCTGTGTTGCCTTGTCAGGGGGAATTCAAATAATTCCTGGCTTAATATAACTTTTCAGCAGTGTAAGATGTTTTGATCGTGGAAGAATAAAGACATTGACTAAAGAAACTCCTTTGAGGGGGAAAAACCCCTCAAACAATGTTTTATTCTGCTTATTATTTTAAGTGCTGTTCATCCTCAGCTGGTGCCAGGAGAAAAACCAGAAAACACATGGCTCTTAGGGACACGGATTAGGGGTGGACTTGGCAGTGTTGGGTTTATGATTGGACTTGATGGTCTGAAGGGTGTTTTCCAAACTCTGCCATTCCCAATGAGTCCTTGGCCTCTCCCACAGGGGCTGTGGTTTACCTGGGGCAGCAGAGTGTGTTGGGAGACCTTTGTGTGCAGTGACAGTGAAAAACCTGAGCCCCAAGGGACTCAGCATTCCTGGAGATCCCTGGGAACTTCACCCCTTTCTGGCTGGCAAAGTGTGGTTGGTGCAGCACAGCTGAGCGTGAGGGAGACCTCGTGCTATACACTGCTGCTGCCTAAATTCATTTCTGATGGGGAAAACTGCAAAAATAATCAAGGCAAAGTAATTTTACCCTTAGAAATAAATATATATATATATATATATATTTAATAGGAGAAAAAAGGAGAACTTGCACAGGATGATACCTCTCACGGTATTGTGAGTGGTGTGAGGTTGTCTCCATGCTTGTTGTTGGGTGTTGCTGAGTGTTTTCAAGGAGAAAACTGCTGTTTTGGTGTGTTAGTACCATTTTCTCCAGGGCAGAGGAAGCTCAAAGCTAAGACTTGCTCCACTGGGGAGGAATGATTTATTGGATGATCGCCTTGAGCTCCCAGCCTTTGCCTTCCCATCTTCAATACCCCGCTCAAGAATGGAAACATTTCATGGGCTTCATCTTAATAGGGACTCCCCCACTCCAAAACAAGATCTTTATCCAAAGATTTTAATTAATTGCAAAAGTTAAAAATAAATCGTGCTGGAGTACCATTGATAATCCTCCTAGGCTGGCTTTCATTCATGTTAATGTGTAATACAGCCACAGTAAGATTTAATTTTAACCATAATTATAAAAGTTTGAAATTAAATCTTACCAGGGATGTGTTCTCCATTAATATGGACAAAAACTGATCAGGGAGGATTATTATGGGGGACACAAGAAAGATTTAATTTTTAACTTTTATAATTAATTCAGAAATGTGATAAAGGATTTTGTTTCAGGGGAGGGGGGAGTGCTCTCCAGACCACTAAGACATCCCAGCAGTCTTTCAGAGCCATCTTAATTACAGCCACAAAGAATTATTTGTTAGAGAATGGTGGTCAGGAGCTCAAACGGCTTCTTTTATCCAGAAATAAATGTGCAGACACTTGGAAACTTTCACTGAATAAAGGACTGCAGTTGGTGAGGAAAGAAGACCGGGGGATACATATATATATATAT